>CM037031.1:41122350-41747350 GCA_020882235.1 Schizaphis graminum
TCGAAATTATGTTTTTTTCTCATTAAATGACTTATTTTTGACCAGGATGGGATAAATTATGGTAGGTACTATTATTAATTAATAATATTATAAAAGTAATTATTTTTTTATTATTAAAATTCTTTATCACTATTTATTATTGACGATAAATAATAAAAAATATCACAAATTAAAAATATATTTATTTTTATAATTTTATTTTTATAAGTAAACTATACACGTTTTGTTTGTACTAACTAATATAATCATTAAAATATCTACTATGGTATGATATACACATTTTATATCATCATGTTTATTGAATACTGTTATTTTATTTTATTTTATCGCAAAATAGATTAGCATAGTGCCAAAATTAATTATTTAGCCATCAATTTATATCACATTTTTAGAATTGAATTTGTTTTATAGTTTAAACGGTTCGTTTCACTCGAAGTTCATATAGAGTGTTTTTGTTGGGATATATTTTATTTTTTGTAAATTATTACAAATGAAAGTACCTATCACAGTATAATTTCTATTAAATATTATTTATGCCTATAAATTATAATTTTTTTTCTTCAATGATTTTTATCATTTGTTCTAATATAATGATTTTAATACGTATAATTATATACATATATTATAAGGCATAACTGATATATAATAAATAATAATATGTCAATATATGTATTGTTTTATAAAAAATTATATTCATTTCTTATAAGTTAAAGGTAAACATATTTGAGTAAACTATATTAATATTTTTGGTAACATTATGAAATGTAATAACAATCTTATTATTGTATTCTGAAATTCTGTGTATAAATAGATACACAGATAATGATCTTACTATTAAGTTTCATACTTAATGATAAGTGATTCACTTTATTTTTTAAACTAACGGAACTAAACGTGATCTGCTGAGCGTAAATTTGCTATGTTACACACTCGTAAGACAGAGACAACACATGTGGATGTTGCGTCTTCTTAATTAAACATAATATAAAAAAAAAATTGAATGTAAGTCTGCCAAGGGCCAAGTTTCTGAGGCATTTTCCTAATAATAATTTTAAAAAAATGTATAATATCTAAATATGAAACATTTTAAATTATTTTATCATAATATTAAAAAAAAACTATATTACTTATGACATTTACTAAAAATACTTAAACTTATTTATAAAAACAAAAATGATAATAATTTTATTAAAATTATATATTTTACAATTGTATGTTTCTTGAAATATTTATATTATTATTTTGTGCTGAAACTGAGATACTCATTTATTGTATGATATTGTACACCTTTAAAATGACAAATCAAATTGATAATTAATGTTTTAACTTTGATTTGTGATGACAGATAGTTGGCATCTTGTTAAATTTTCAAAATATAGTACAAAGGTTGACAATGATTAACTTGGTTTGATGAAAAAAAAAATAATGAACATTGAAAAATCAAATAGAAAACATTTCGGACTTAGTTATTTAAATGAAAAAATATTATCACAGCGATGAATACTAATAATATTATTAATAAATATTTTATTCAGATGACTTAAACTAAACTATTTAAATGTGTACCTTTATAAAAGATGGCCATCATACAATTTCCATCTAATAGATACTGTAAAAAACATAATATTATAATAAAGAAATAATTTACTTTATGTTACTCGACAAGATAAAGCACTTATGGATTTAAAGTTACCCGTCTATATAATCAATATTTATAGCGATTTTCATCGACTGACACGTTAATCTTTACACATTGTCAATTTATCACCATTTTTTTTTCACAACATATTACTCTTAATCACTATAGCAGGTACGTACTTTTCTATACAGATTGTATATATTTTTTCTTTTCTACATAAATAAAAAAAATGAAATATAGTATTATAATATAATATACATAACCATTGAAAATATTCAAATTAACCGCAAAAAGAAAGGAAAACTACCTATTTATCTACATGGTTTGTACGTCATTATTTTATACAGATTACATCGTGTATTAAAAGTATAGGTATTGTTTTTAAGTAACAATTTTATAAGCAGTGATATGATTTTTTCTAAACGGTATTTATATAAAACTATTTTTAATAAAATTATAATAACAATGACAGGGCTTACATATTTTCGTATTGTCCAAACGCAAAGAATCGAGTAAAGGAAGGTAGGTAAAAAGTAGGCTTTTTCACGGTACATTAAGTTCGATAAAAATGTGTACACGTTTTATAATATATATATATATACGCGATGTATATGGGTACACGATATATGTATATAATGTTATACAATGTACATCCTCCCGAAACATAATGTGTTCTCGCGGGCATGTACCTCATCGGTTACAGACATCGATGCGCGTATCTATGTATAATATGTGCGAGTACCTATATATATATATATATATATATTACTGTTATAAGTTATAACGTATAATGTACACGGCCAACGCACAATGCTTGCCCCGTCATATAACTGGGAAACCGTAAACGGTTAACGCGATGTTATAATATCATAAAATCATAATTTATTCAAACGCCACGGCCGCGCCGAGTAAAACAATAATATTCCTCGTCGTCGACGACGGGACAAGAAATGAACGCGTATCTGCGGCCCACGCCTGAATAATTAATCGAATATAATATATTATTATTGTGTAACATTATATGCGTCAAGTGCGTCATAATCATATTGTGTTGTTGCATCGCAATTTGCAATTAAACGTTTCATTCAGACGCGGGACCTTTATATTTGGATGATGAGACATTGCTATACTTAACGCCGGGACGTCGGAGTATTGTGCGTGAAATGGCGGTTTCCAACACGAGTTTTGGGAAATATGAAACCTGAGTGCAGATAATTGGCGGTTGTGCTGCGCACGTTTCCATCAAAGGTCATGCGCGTTGTCGTTAAAATGGCTAAGCTTTTTATTATTCAAATTCGTTTATTGGCGTCACCCGAGGATGGCGATAATGATAATAATACAATAATAACAATAATAAAAATAATAATAATGATAGCGATACTAACAATAATAACAATATCGACGATAATGATGACGATAAATACGGAGCAACTAATAAGAAAACGGTTGTGTCGGTATTAAAACGTGTTCAAATTCTACCCTCATAAACACTGACTTTATGGGATTCCTGTATAAATTGCACCAACGACGTCATTGGCCCGGAAAGCTATAAATTCCATTTTAATCTGGAGCGGAAAAAAAAGAAAAGAAACAGACGCGGCGAGCGGGTGAACCAAAAGGTGAAAACGAAAATCTTAAGAAAAGAATAAGTGCACGCTATTATTGCTATTATAAAATACAAAATAGGAGCGCCCTTGATGGCTGCTAAACACTATTATTATAGTTAGTATTTATTTCCCCGTTGTAGAAAATTCCAAAAAAGTCTCCATATTTTAAGAATCCTAATTGAACAAAGGACAAATGTAAATGTAAATACGAAAAAAAATGTTCGCGCCATAGTGGATATCCAGCGAAAAATAAAAAATATTGTGGGATAAAGAAAAACTTGTCAGCGTTTAAAAATTGTTTTAGCTTTGTGAGCGACGATTCTAAAGTTGTCTCAAAAATAACGTGTTTCTACAATCTGATCAACATTTATAATGTATACCTTAACTTGGTAGTTCTCTTGAATATTGTATAATTAAACACGATTTTGAAAAGTGGATATACATTATGCATTTACGTTTTAAGTAAGTTTTGCAACAAATACGATGGCAATTTGCACATAATCAAAATTATAAAATCTAGTTTAACATCGCGAGGGAGTTTGAATGAAATCCTAATATATAAGTAATATTATTATTTTAAAATAGTTAAATAATTTGAAGTTATATACTTGTGAATTAAAGCAAATGCTATACATATTATTTATACTTATATTTTAGTCAAATTAAATATTTGAAATACTTTTAAAATTGTTTCCTATCAAAATTATTTAAATATTGATTGGAATTATATTATGTGTTGTTTAAAGTATACAATAGAAAATATATTTTTTTATACTTGATGTCCTTCCACGTTTATTTTTCAATTGTATATATGTTATTTTTAAATCCAATGTTCCCATGGAAAAGATCAAAACAAACAATGAAAATATATTGTATTTTATGTTTGATGAAATTATTCAAATTTATACTGCAACTGAAAAAATCGAGTATCAGCTGTTCTGAATATTTAAAAAAAAAAAAAAGTTATTTCCTCGAGCCTGAGTTATGACAAAGTTTTCTGGAAAATACTGAAAATCATAAATCGGGTGTAAATCAATTTGATTTTTTTGTCATTAAGATAAGAAGACAAAACAAAAATACATAAGATTTCTAAAATGAAAAAAAAACAGTTTATAATTTTAAAGAACTTTAATATTATTTTTTGTAAATAATTTATTTATAATAGATTAGATTACAAGAGAAAATACTTTTCATTTGAACGTTTGAATATTGTTTTCCAGTTAAAAGCTGTACGGTTTGTAATCCAAAATCTCTTCAAAATAGTATCGTCTTTTGAAAACATTGAAATGGAAATGGGAAAACCACGACATTTTGTTTAACATATAATCACGTACTTACCGTATACACGTAAAGACCGTTGTTTGCTTCCACGCATAAAACAGCCGTGTTCAATAGCCCGAATATTATTTACGCGTAGAATCCATTTACATGGTTCTTCGTTTTTTCAAGATTTTGCCCAAAATGCGTTTATTCGTGTTTAATATTTTTTACGGAATGTAGGACGACACCGTTTAAAACACAATACCGGGGAAAAATCTAGCTAATTGTGTACGGGTGACAGTGAATAAAAACCTATAATAATAGACATACCTACATATTATAATAATGCAATATATAATTATTTGCAACGGTTTAGCTTATTAACGTTCGTTTGTGGTTTTTATACGGCAACGCACGATTATTGTTCAAAGTGTATACAATGCATCTTGATTCGAAAATGGTTTAATTATAATAATGTTTTCGGTTAACGATAGACGTTCGTCACAAAATATATGTTGACACAGCTTCGAAACATTATTTTATAAGTACGTACTACAACGGTCTGTTAATCAGTGATGAATATACACATCGCTCTCTCGTGACAGGGAATAACAAACCGAGAAATCGACACGACTCCGCCGTTTGTAGAAGGACGATACCGTCTCGGATATAATGCGTGTATAATATCGTCCACGATATAGACGGGTGGTTGTTAGTGGTTGTCATGTACGGGTGGGGGGGAGAGGTGAGCCTTAGGGAGGGACTGTTGACACACTTTTGGGTTAAAATCGATGGTGAATAGTAAACTTTATTATAATAATATATTGAACACAAAAACAAGATGCACATCATTGTGTCTAAACTCCTACAGGGACCCGATGTAAAAACCTACGCATAATAATATTTTAATCAATTCAATTCTAAATTGGAAAAAAACTGTATGGGACATTTAGGTAATATTGTTTTTATTTTGTTTTTTCCGTATAATTCTTAAAGTCATATAACTACCCACGCTTTACAAACTTCGAAATGAATACGACTCGCTTAATAGAACATGATATATCATTTGACTTGTAAGTATTACGATTTTTTACAAGAATTTAAAAAAATCTTGAATACTCGTCGAGAGCGTGTAATTAGTACAAATACAATTTCATTTTTACTTGAGTATTATGTCACAATATTCAATATTTTAATTACAACGTTGGACAATTTATATAAGTATAAGTTATAACATATTGTTTACATAATGTAAACTAATATTATACAACATATTTTCATTTTTTGTATTGTAATACTAAACGTTGTGAAAAGTGAATCAGTGTATACAAGCTGATAAAAAATAAGAGGAAAAGCATAGAATTTCGCAAATGTTGCTGGACTGACGAGTTTCCCCTACCGACGGATGAAATACTACAACAGACAGTTGTGGTGGTTATAAGGATGCCGCGAGCTGGCACGACACAGCTGAACGTATAAAATAATTATTTTAATTACTAACAAACCCATCAGCACGTGTTCCTATCAACGAAAACTCGTCGAAATCGATCGGTTTTCAGTACGTAGGCCGGCCAAAATGGATCGCGGACGGGTGTATCATTATAAACGCACGGTGGCGGGCGATCGCGTTAATAATAATAATAATAGAACACTCACGTTTTCGACGGACAAGTCGTAGTCGTCGTCGTCGGAGACGATAGTATTTTATGCCCGCTGGCGTCCAGTAACATTATGTATTCAGTACACGGCGTCCTCGTCAATAACTTTTTTATACTCATTTTTTTTATTGAAATCTCATTTTTTAAATCATATATATACACACATCATATTTTGGACACATTAAAGTGTTTTATTTTTATTTTGTTGCTTCTACTTAGTGATATTAAACAAAATTAAGTTTCTTAATATTTCCAAGTTTAGATCTTCTAAACAAAACAAAATATAAAGTTGAATAATTGATTTTCTCATTTAGAGAATACTAAAGCGAGTAACTACTAATTAGTATAGATATTACGAACACAATTTACAATATGAAAATTATCATAATGACTTGCGTTAAAATAATTTAAAAAATGGAAAAAACCAACGATAGGACACAGATAAGGTGGTCTTACGTTAAATTTAATGATTTATAATTTCCCTTCAATATTTCTGACACACTTTTCCAAAATTAATGTGTTATGCCGAACGTATATACATTTGGCCCATTTGGGGGAGGTATATGTGTTTGATGAATGATATAAATACGGGTTAAGATATTAAAAAAAAAAAAAAAAGCACGGTCGCAAAACTAATTATGACGGCCCCGGATAAGCCAGGAATAATTTCTCGAGTAATTGCACATCACTTATACGTACAACAGTCGGTTATAAACGTTGTTATATACCAGTTAGGTAACAATCCGGTATCCCGGTCGGAATAAGCCAGAAATAATAATATTATCAACAATATTTATGACTGGTGAAAATCTATTAATGTCCATATGCCTTCTGTAAACGATACACTATAATATATCCACGTAATAATATTGGTATAGATGTAATACGCAATCGTTCGCCACCGACAGTGTTGTTATTATCTTATCTACGTCTTTATATTATATTATTATAATTATCATCCTTCGTATTAACATATTATAGCATATGCGTATATTATATTACGAGCAATAACAATTATGTCGTCCGGACGTTGTTTAATAACCGAAACAATAATAATAAAAATAAATCGCTATTGCCTAGATAATGTACACGATATACTATACACATACATAATATATGCACGTAAATATGTAATACTCGAAACATATGATATTATTATATTTTAGTGTACGTGAAAATGTGCTGGCCCGCAATGCCCCCGAGCCGTCGTTTCCCACTAACAACCCTGTCAACAGTAATAATAATTATTATTATCGGTCTCGACCGGCCCGACTGGTCAGACGCCGCCGCCGCCGCCGTCAAGGTCGACGCGCGCGATTGCGATTAATCGTCGCCGGTCCCGCGAACGAACCTCAACGCATTATTTTTATCGTCATATAACGGCGTGTTCCCGTGTACACGGTGGTACGGCAAAGGATACTACGGTCTACGGCAATAATAATATTATTATAATATATACACATACGCGTAATCGTAATAATATAATAATGTGTCAGCGATTGGCCGCGTTATCACGGTTAGGTCAGGTTATGGGCCGTAAAGGTCGGACTGTCCAATAACGTTTATGTGACAAAAAGCGATAACGTTATTGAAACGAGGCGACCGCCAAAATTGGTCTGATACGAAACACTTAACTGCCGTTTAAGAACGATCGTCTTACGTGCGAGTTGTTCCGTTAAAATAATTACAGCGTATTATAGCGAAGAACGCGATATTATACTTTAGGTCCTATGCAATTATATTATTATATAATATATATAATTTGAGATTACCGTATTGAGGATGCGCGACCGGTGAAACGTAATATTATATTATAGTTTTTAAGTTTTTTTCGAAAACGCGTTTTTTACACTAAGATAATGTTTTTAAGTACAGTTCTTCCCTATTTATTGGACACCGAGTACTTAAGATATAATAAGGTTCTTGGAAAAAAAAAAAATGGTTTTTCCATTTTCGAGTGAATTTTCCTAAATGTTTGGGGTAAACATGTAGAGAAAAGTGTTTAATATCGTTAAAAATATTATTTTAAGCTGCCGCGGTTTTGTTGAGAACCGTTTTTAAAAAGCGCTGATTTATCATCGCGTTGTCGAGTGTATAATATCACAGCACAAATTTAACACGTCCTCCCTTGCGCGCTCGGCCTTTCCTGTGTCAGCAGTTTTGTTTGTGTTTAAAACGCGTCTTATGCGCTTATCAGCTTTTTAAGTGCATCGTGTTAGCTGACCAGTCGTTGTGGTCAGTAACTGGACGCGGTCCGAAGGTCGGTCTCATGTTTATCTACTTTAAAAACATAATAAATGGTATATTATTATAGTTGGTTCACATATTATACTAATCTAGATCTGGTTGTTGATACTTTTTTTTTTATCTCGGGTTTAATGAGAACTTTGCTATTTAGTTAAGAACTAAACGCCCAAGTTCAAAAAAAAAAAAAAAGTGGATTTATATACTAACTGTATAAATGTATATTACTCAAGTACCAACAGATTATTATACGAACTGGTGGAAACATAGTTTGAGCTATCCGTGTAGTGACTAGTGTGTGCATTAAAATAGATCTTAATTTAATTGAATTTTCATAGGTCATTTTCATCTTTTACGAAAAGATATATTCATATTTTTGAAAGCAACCAGAATTATTGTAACATGTCAAAAAATTCAAGTACCGATTTATTAATGATTAAACATAGAATTCCTTTCCATATATTTTACCATAATTACATATTAGTAAATCATAAATATAAATTAACTCCGTACATGTAACTCTTAAATTTTGTTAGATTTTTTTTTAACCGTCATTAAAAAATTAAAACTGAATTAATAAGTTTATGTATTAAATAAGTAATTTTTAACTAAATATACCTATTCAATTATTTAATTCCGTCAACAAAATATAGGTTGTAATTTATTTCAATAAACATGTAAATTAAATACTTAAATTTAAAATTGAATTCATTAACATCTATAATATTGTTTTATTAAAATAAATAAATCTGAATACATATTTTTACATACATTTTACGATTATAATATGACCTATATGATTATTAGATTCATAATATGTAATAAATAAAGAACTAGGTAATATTTTATATTTATGTGCAATATTGTTCCGTTATATTACAAAAAGCTTTCAAATAGTTATTATTTACACTTACTAGTTCAGGCTCTACCTAGGAATATGAATGATAAAATAATGTAATAACAAAATATTTTATAATTATCTATGATATATTTATATCTTCTATAACTTTGTATTAAAAAAGTTAAATAGTGGCCACCACAATTTTTGGTTTTGTTATAATAATTGTTCTTTCATTGTTTTTGGTTTGGTACCAGTCACTGGTTGAAATGCTATATTGTATATAATATGAATCTACTATTAACACTGATAACTACAGTATGTACTTTATGGTTATATACGCATAATAACGTACATAATATAGTACGTACATTAAATTGAAATTATAATAACTGCAGAGTATTTTCACTATTATAATCCATATTTAAACAGGAATTATACATTTTAATGTTCATTGTTCACGGATTTTTATAGTAACAAAAGTATAAAACAAACGTAGGTAGAACAAACATAAAAGTTGTATTTATAGGTCCGAATTGGATAAATATATTTTTATATATTTAGGTCATAAGTAATTTTCTTTAAAATAAAAAAATAATTGGCTATTTAATATAGTTCATTAGTTTTTTACAAAAACAATAAGGTTCTATATCGATTAATAATTGTCAATATTATTTCACGATAAATGGTTATCCTAACAGTGCAGTATTTATATTTTATATCTTAAACTATACATAATTTAACTTGGTAACATAGGTATCTTAACTATTATAATATAACATTATAGTTATTAATTATTATATTTATATTACATACCTATACAGAACTGTCTTAATTATTTTTTAATCTTTGATGTACCTAATAACAATATACATATACAATATTATATTATACATTTTATTAATTAAAAACTAGTCTGCATAATTTTGTAAAAATATTTAGAATTTCAAGTTTATGAATGTACGGATTTGCCAAGGATAAAAAGTTTTATTTTTAAATTTAATGGATAAAAATTATGTATTTCTTTCATAGTTTTACATCATACACACTAAAACTAAAAAACTGCTTCCGTTATGCCACCCCCGAGATTCTTAATTAATGGTATTATTCATCGAAAATCTTTAAAAAAAAAAATAAAGGGTTGTTTTTTTAATTAATGCTCCGGCTTCCATCAAAAAAGAATCTCTACGCTAATTATGAAGTAGATCGACTTACAACAAGTGAAGCTCCAAAGAGAAATCTTGTATTACAGCAATTTTGTTCCGTTGTTTCCTATAAGAAAATGATAGCAGATATTGAATTCCATGTAATTAGAAAACTGTCCTATTGTGTCTTGAAGACGAAGACTTTACAAATGATTTCTTATATTCCCCAGAGATACCCTAACAGAGTAGGTATTTATGGAATGCATTGTGACTTGTGAGTGGAATTATTTATACTTTATAGGCTATTCGTGAGCGAATTGACGAAAAGTATTTAAATTAATGTAAAATATTTGATTTTAATATTATTATCATATCACTGTATATAAGACGTCATGAAAGTATACTCATCTATCTTACACTCGTACTCACTAGTAGTTGTACCATTGATTTTATAATAGACTATACAAAATCAATTGTTATTCACGTATTCATAAAATATAAGCTTTATATATTTTATATTCGTAATGATTTTTCCCATGTGCATGTCCACTAATTATAATCAAATAATAAAATATTTCCACTTAATAGTTATTCGAGTTTTTTATATTATTATTTGAAAGTAATTATGGGTTATTATTTATGAACTAAACGATAGTAAAATAATTCGGTACGATCGGTAGTCACAAAATTATGACATTTTTTATAGGCGTTGAAAAATAATTGGTCAACAAAGCTTTCGTTTACCGAAATAAACCGTTTTGGATTTTATGTTTGTGAAACTATTCAAAGTTTGAATTTTATTATACTATGTTATTTTAATTGCAGATTACTATGACTATATATTTTATTATAGTACAGAACTATAAAAATATTGGATTGCTAATAATTTAACATCACAGCTGTCGAAAGTTTTTAGTTTTGAACTTGTATAGTAATAATTTGGTGTAATAATAAATAATTATAACTAGTAGCGTCCAAAAGGCACGTGTATTATAGGGTGTTAATAATATTTTATTCCTAATAACCAGTGTTGAAATAACAGCAGACTAGCTTTGGATTAAAAGATACATCCATGTGTAAATAACTTATACGCTCTTGAGAATTGTGTTAATCTCTCATTTCGGTATATGTGATAAATATATTATGATAATTAATTATTATTGTATAAGACTCGTAAGAGTACTTTTTTCTGTACTCATTTATTATATGTGTAATTCTATATACATAATTAGTTCTGTGTTTTGCAGAGAACTATTATAAATGTATTATATAGTAATTAACTAATAAAAAAGTATTTACATTTAAAATACGAGACGATACAATATTTTTCAATCGAAAATTAGTATTTGATTACTAAATAATAATATTCATGTACTTTTTAAATGTATTATATAATATAATCTCGGATGAATTTTAAGTTTTATTTATTAACTTATTCATAAAGACATAAAAATAGTCTAGAATGTAATTATTTGCTATTCATTGTATCCAATTAGAATCGACAAGCCAGATTTATAATATATTTGATTATCATTATTAAATGAAGGTAAAAACAGAAATATATAATTATTATACTTTCCATTTTTTTATACAAGTTATACATGTTAACGATAATTATTTTAATTCTCGTTGCTAGAAATCGCCAAAAAAAGTAATACTTAAAAATAATAGACGTACCAGTCCAAAGCTACGCTTCAAAACGACGTTATGCTACTATTGTGTTATTATTTAGGGATTCACATGGTTCACAAAACACTAAAGTAGCAGAGCCAATGAAAGAACGAAACGAGAAAAAGGCTCCGGCATCACATGCCAAGCGTGTGTTTCAGGCACCGGACGTGAATAATGGTGTTGTGTTGTGAATGTAGAAGAAAAAATGCCCAATGAAAGAGAGAGAGAGAGAAAAACAGTATTCAGATGTCAGCATTTGAAACTTGAACAAAAAATTACTATAACACTAAGATAAAAAAAAGTTTTGAAATCATTTCAATCCGAAACTTTGAAAGAATTCTACGAATAGAGTTTATTTTAATATGAATTAACTGGAATTTTGATAATAACAACATATTATAGGTACCTATATGGGTGAATAATTTCGTTACAGAAAACTAGCCATCCGATTAAAATATACATAACTATAGGTATCCATTACCTAATTAATAATCATAAAAAAAAATTGAAATCAATCTCATTGAACTACCAGAGCTACCCATTTCTGAAGAGATGTCATATTTAAATTTGATATAGGTTTCAATCATAATTTAGATACTTAGAAAACTTGAGGAACACTTCTAAGAATGTTAATCTATTTTCAACTGCAGTATATACTCACGAATTCCTAAGATAAACATTCGTACAGGTTCTAGTTTTTAGTTAATTAAATGTAAGGTCTTCAATACGCTTACAAACTATATTAAAATAATTACCAATTATAATATCTCAGAAATTTGAGCTAACAAACTATAATTTCAAGACGATGTTGACCACAAAATTTCGAATTAATTAAAACGAAAACTAAAACGATATTGAGCCTCCTTAAAATAGCAGTTAAAAGTTTTTAGGTAAATGAAAATAATCGTTATATGTATTGTAATTTTGGACATTGATGTAGAGAATAGGAGTACTGCCTGTGATATGAGTAAACGTAGTTTTTATATACAAAATAAAAATACATTTTATATTCTTAAATATAATATTATTATAGGCTATAATAATAATCTAAAAACATTAAAGCCTTTATTTATAAAAAAGGGTGGGCAAATGGATATACAGCTTTGACTGTATATAGTAGGTGTGGAGTGGGTCGCTATAACGGATGTGCTATATGTGTTAAATTTGAATTCAATCATATATCATTGTATACTAAAAACGATTTCGAACGTAGACGGTATGTCAGCCAATATCACTAAGTAGATTTCACGATATCATGTTTTTGATATTGATATTAAGGTAATTGATTTTACTATTAGCATTACGGTAGACTGATTTAATTTTTAGTGAACACATCACATTTATTATATTACAATATTTTTATCTTAATATTATAATATTGTAATTAACTTTTAAACCAATACAACTTTATCGTAAAATAATGCAAATAGGTCATAATATGGGTATTCTATAAATAGATATATTAGCTTAAAATAATCCACATATTTTTAAAATTTCATTGTTCGTAGTCAACTTTATAATACACGTGAAAGTTTACGTTCCCATATATAATGTTTTTAAATAATTATAAAAAACTTACAAAAATCCTTATTCTTCGTTAAAATATGTATAATTTCAAAATTTCAAATCATGCTCAAAAAGGAATTAAAATATTTTGAAAATGTTAATATAATATATATATATAAATTGTGGATATTAATATTTGGTAAAAAATGTAAGTATCTTCGGTTATTAATTGTTCTTGTTAAAAATGGGTTTTTTTTAACTAAACTTAAATGTCTGTTTGCTATTCCTAATTTTTTTGAAGAATACAAGATATTTTTAATTTTGACCACTTAAAAGTTCAAGCTACATACATTTTTTGTGAGTAACCGTCTTTAAATTTAAAGATTGAATCAATTTTTCCAAGTGCTTATTGCTTACTGATTATAGACAAAAAACACAAATATGCTTGTAAAGTAAAAACATCAATATATTCATTATTAATCCGCTCAAAACCTAAAATATAACATATTTTACAAATTTATAAATTTGTGCGATCAGGAACAAATCAATAACATGTAAATAAATCATCAATATTAATAGTAACCTATATAAAGACTGTAGAATGGTATTTATAGGCTATATAAATATCACATTTAATATTAATTAAAATTTCTGATAACAAATTAATAAGTTAATATTCAAAAAATGTTGTCATGCTTACTTATTTATTACCGACAATTTTGATTGTTAATAGTATTAAGATAAAGGAACAAAAATTATTCTGAAATTAAGTAAAATCGTTTTTGAAAAGTTTTGACAATAATTTTGTCGTTCCAACCAAAATTATAATAATTTGCAATTAAACGAGAACATTAATATGACCGAATCGTTGAGTGTTATTCGCTTTCCAAGTGTTCTGGAAATAAATTAGGGAAAATTCCCCGATTCGCGGATAAGTGACTTGGTGTGGAAGAGAGAGGCACAAAGTTTTTCTTGTGAAACTTTTTAATTTGTTTTCGAAGACCTTAGAACGGTGAATTTAAATGGCTTTTACCCCGAATTATATTTAACCAGGATTATGACAGAATAAAAAGAAAGAAAAATTCAAAGAGCACAAACATAGGTTTTTTTCCTCCAAAAGGTAATCATTTCCACTCGATAGCTAAAGAACACGAGTGAATGTATTCAATAAAAAGTTTATATAGTCTAAGTTATTTTTAAGCATCATCGAAATGACAACATATTGATTATTTTATTTAATAGTTTTTTTTTTGTACGTATGTTACATAGGTGCACACTGTATTTTAAAGTCTAATAATCTATACTATCAGTTTTTTTTTTTTGTTAATCATCGTCGTTGTGGTTTTATCGTTTATGTAAAATTTAATTTCACATAATATGCATCAACCACAAAGTTCTAGCCATTTAAAATTATCTCTTTGCAAACTTTATAATAGTATTAACATATAATAGATTTCCGTTGTATAAAACATACGTAGGTAATAAATTATATTAGTTTTATGTGGGTTTATAATTTAACATAACATACAATGTATACGGTTATCAAGTCAAAATTAATGTTTAATATCCATAATAAAAATAGTGTATTTTTATCGTTAATATCCATAAAAGTGGTATATTATTTATTGTAGGTATAAAAATGATGGTTCAATACGCAATAAAAATTATTTTAGATCAGTGATCATTAACAACGGTACATCATAAATCATATAATAAAGTATATTACAATTATATATTATGTACGTAACAGAATTATCGTAGGAAGGTAGTTACTTCATAATATGCGTATACTTTACAACCAAAATATTAAATTGCTCAGTGAAATATCAAATTATACTACTAATTAAAGAATTCATATTACGCAAAGGGGATAGTATTACTTATAACGATATATTATTAACATAACTAGACAAGAATGACGTGTTCCCGCGTACTACTTTACTGCTCTTGTATACTTCATTTAGTACATTATACCTTTTTAACGGTTAATTGATTAATATTATTTATTATGTTATTCATTAATAATATTATGTTAGTTATATATTTTTTTTCTTTCTTAAATTTTGTGATAAAAATTAGAGTTTAGCAATTTTTAAGTATAAATGTATTTTATTAAGTACGATAAAAATAAGTATTAAATTAAATACAAATCATTGGTTGCGGAAAAAGGACAATATTTGTGCTTCTTCGAACAAATATTTAGTCAAAAAAAACCAAAATTATGCCGAACATAGTTTAATTTTTAATTATTTAACTACAATTTTAGAATTTCTTATCTAAGCATTTAAATGCAAAACCAAAATTTAGGTTATCGTGTTGAATTTTTGACCAAAATCTTTTAAGACCAAGACTCTAAAATCATTATGTTATGATCGATACGTTTAACTATTAAACATATTTAGCTCTTTCCCTGAAATGTAGTACAAATAGAGAAATGAATTTGTTATGAACTAAAACTGGATACTAAAATATTTAACGGCGAAAGTCTTAAATGTATAGTGAAAATATCACAAGAAAATCAGTAGTTAGAGGGAAGCGTGTGCTATAAATAAGTTATGACTGCAATCATATTTTATAAATCCATTTAGTCATATCGAAGTAATTGAATTTGTAAATTAGATAATTAAAAATTAATTTATGAGATAATTTTTTTTTAAATTGTATACTTAGGTACATATGCAAATTGTTATCATATCTGATCTATGCGTATTCAAATCAAATCGTATTATTTCTTATAATATTATTATTTTGACTAACAATTTCAATTAATATTATGTAACAATAAAAGCTGCTATCAATACGATTGATCATGTTCAATGGCATCAACATACCTTCAAGGCTTCAAAGCAGTTAAATAGATAGTATACATACTTTTATGAACTCCTCTTCCGCCATACGCACTGAATCCGATCACCCTAATGCTTCCTCTTGTGTACACATTACGTCTTATTGCAAGGACTATGAATCATGTAGGACAACGTTAAAACATATCCGGCTGAGTCAATTTGATAGCTTTTCGCAGGGCTTAGGGTGGATATTCAGGAAGTCATTTGGATTGAACGGCGCTCACTAGTTTCCTTCAAAATTTGTTTACTCACCAAAGTAATAATAGTGTGCGCATAGAGAATCTTTCGCGATCAATAATATATATATAAAAAAAAACGAGTAACTTGAATTTGAAATATTATCGTATAAATATAAAACTATTAAAATATGATTTAACTCACAGAAGAACTACATCGATTCATTTTTGACGATCATATACATTCGTGACGGACAAAGTGCCTATAAAACCGCAGGAAATTTTATAAAATACCCAAACACTAATGTAGTTGGACAATTTAGGAATTATCGTTATATGATCCGTGTCTAACGGTGAACATAAAATATTATATTTCGAGTTATATAAGTATAAGTAATATATAGTAAATTCTAAATTTTTATATAAATAAATAATTAAATAAGGTATTACCAATGGGAAACTTCTTCTTTACGACACTCACACCTCTACAATATACTATACCTAATAACTATATAACAATATTATTATAAAAATTACTTATTATACGACATTATTTATTGAATAGATTGTTTTGAATTTAATAATAATTAAAAAAAAAAATTATACAGAAATCCCGGATGTTTTACATTTTTTGTGATGTATATATTTGTACATATATATATATATTTTAAATATAAATTGGTATTTGACTACAATATGTGCTCGCTGGTGGATTTAATGTGAAAAAATAAGTAAATGATATTATCGATTGGTTAAAATAAAATTAGTGAATCTTCGCGGAGCACACTGTATAGTAATATATGTTAAATAATAAATTTTATGATAAACATTCACTTTATTTTACATAAATATGCAAACTATTTAATTTGTGACATATTAGTAAACGGTTATCATAAATTCGGAAAATAATAATTTAAATTTGAATAAATTGAGTTTTCCCATAAATAATTTGTACAATTTATTAAAAATTGTACTTCTTTTACATTCTTATTTTTATAACATCGAATTGTAGGATATATTATTTATTTATACAGAAAAGATAATCTATTTACAAAAACTGTGTACAGATATACAGTTGATGATAAAATATAAATTAATAAAAAATAAGCACACAATAAATGAATAAATATGTATAATATAGATATGCGAATGTGAATATAAAATACTTGTGTATATTATAATACAATAAAGTATTATAACAATCATAATATACAACACATAATTTGGTAACATTAGAAAATTAAATTAAGCCACGTTTTTGTTTAATAGCATTACTACTACAATAAAAAATATACATCTAAATTAGCAGAGTAACTGAGTTATACAATGGCATTGAGATATTTGCTGGCGAGTTGATTGAATAATAAATTAGAACATTTGTTTTGTAAGAAAATTATAAATATTGTTAATACTTAATATCAAACATGACATCTTATAATAAGCAATTTCACAACATTTATTTGGAAAATAAAATAACATTATATGAATAAGACTTACTTGATATAAAATCAAAAAACACTATCATTAATAGTACAGATATCTAATCAAAAACATATTTTGAAAATAAAAGAAATTCGCTACATGTATTGATGACTTGTATTAAAACAATATCACTACTGAACCGAAACATTTCAATCGCAAAAATAAAATCGTAACATAATATAAATATTGTAATGTTTTTTTTTCTAAATCATTTGGTATAAATAAATAAAGCCAATATATTTTTGTATATATTATTATATAATATTATCTACGAATAATATACCCACTTGAATCATCTCATCGTTTTTTCCCCGCGGCTGCCTTCCAGTAGGTACTCACGACAGCTTATAAAATATAACGCACAGCCGCCACCGATCGATTCTACTACCATCATGGGTACCTATGAAAGACATCATCATTCCCGGTCTCAGCAAATCCGGATTATTATAGAAATGTATTATGTTCAGCACCCGGCGGCAGAGCTCTCGTCCGAATAAATAAAACAACAACTACAACAACAACAACGTGAATAACAAGTTAATAAAAATTAAAAACGAAACACACGTGCATTGCCGCGTGGTACCTAAATAACCCTCGGGGAAGACAACTGACATCCCTGGGAGTGAAAAATAATAATAATTGGAATATAAAAAAGAAAAAAAAAGGAAAAACAGCATTATATTTTTTGGTTTTGGTTTATTATCCGATGTCGTCATCTTCGTTGCCACCATAAATGCTAATAGCTATTAAACGTTGTGTAGCATCCTACGTACATTTTAATGGATAATCGATTCTCGAAAAAATATTACTATGGCGTTTAAATCATTTAAATAATAATAATTTATGTAAACGATTATAAAAAAAATTACCAATAAAACAAAAATCAAAATCAAACAACTACTTTCTGTTCGTATAAAAAAAATGATATAATACGAGTGTCGTCCGGTTATAGAACTTAAAAAGGAAACAACGAACAAGATGGCAATTTAACGAATAAAATATAATGCATAATATTATTATGTATTACAGATACAAAAATATAGTACAATCTACTACTATATGTGTGTTTACGCATTACAGTATATATGACGTATACATAATACAATGTCGGCTATTTGAGTTCATATCCGTTTTTGTACTATATTGTATGCATTACAGTAAATACAACAATAAAATATAATACGTAATTCATTTGTGAGGTTTGTTTCATAAATTACAGACTCGTGAGAGATGCAATTTTTTTGTTCGCTTTATACGACAATAATAATAATAATAATAACATGCGTGTTATTACAGAAAAAACAGAAAACTCTAGTCGCACAATATTATATTTTAAACCACGAGCATATTTCAGCTGGCCCCGAATAATGGAAAACAATAATTAGCGTTTTTCTGTTTTTTATCGGCTTTAGTAGTTGTTGTCGGACGTTTAACGATCGTGCGTTCACCTATACAGTAATTGGTGTACACAACAATTATACGTACCTGATAAGTATTAATATATTATAATAAATTATCATTATCATAATAGGCTGTACAATAAACGTTTAGAGTGGTATTTTTTTTTCCACCACGAAAATATGTCTACGGCACATCAATATAAATGATTGTTATGCCACTCGTGTCCCTTTTGTTTCGCCATCAAAGGACACCCTACTGGGCGCATATCCTATGTACTTCAGAAGGCATACTACGCGTATGCGTTGAACGCGATATATATATTATATATATTTTTTTTTTTTATTATTGAACTAGTCATTTTTCTGTTATTCCATCGCATTCGCCGCCGCCGCAGCTCTAAACGTAAATTCGTAGCCCGTTTGTTTCGTCCGCATAATATTGTATTCCCCCGTTTATATTATTATATTAAAACACAATAGTAAACTCGAATGTATGTGTACATCAAAAGGGCCGTCTGGCTAATAATATAATATCATTCGTCGGTTGCCGCTCGCACATCACATATTATTATACCTATACACACACACACACACACACGACTCGTTGTTATACACGTAGTGTATTCTATATACATATAATAAATATATATATATATATACTTATAATGGTATAATGTAATGCGGTGCGGCATCGTCGTCGTCGTCGTTGTCGTCGTCGTCACTCGTCGATCAAGCGAGATCAGCGGGGCAAAACGATGCCGCCTGCAATATATTATAGGGGCGTTTGTCGTGAAAAGGATCTAGAATTTCTACTTCTCTCTCCGTCTCTCTCGTTCTATTCCCGTTACTCACTCACTCGCTCTTATTCTCTCGTATTATCCCTTTATTGTGCACGGGATTTATGTATTCGTAAAAAAAAATCAGCCATGGGTGTGGTATATAAAAAAAAAAAAAAATAAAAAAGAACTAGAAAAACGGGGCATTCTTGTGACGGATTTAACAAATAATACGAGTACAGCGAGCGGAGAAAAAAAAAACGAATTTTTCAGGATAATCTTAAACCGTAAATAATAATAACGTGTACAACGTTTCAAATAATTGTATTACACCGCGAGCGAGGGGCAGCCGCGGTGTATAGGTATGGTATAATGTACGGGCAGCGAACAGTCTTTAAAATTTGGCGCAGGCGATATCGCCGTACCCTCAAAATAATATAATATAATCTCCGAGCCGGGCTATTACGGGTGTTCACATGTGATTTACACAAACGCGAATAAAAGTGAATTTCGGATTAGTCTGATCGATCGGAAAATGCGTTCATATCCGCGGTGCCTATTATAATACCGGTGTATAGAGTCTCATATTAAAATCGTACTAAATAATATTATAATTTATAATAATGCGTTGGGTGAACGGGGCACGGGCATACACACTGTATAAATATCGTGTTCGTGTTGTAACATATATATATATATATATAAATATAGACACGGATCATATTCTACTATGGTACAACAATAATCTTATAATGTATATAATTATCATAATCCGTACGGTATACCTGTGTAAGCGAGAACGTTCATGTTATTATGTTCTATGTGTATGTAGGTACGTACACCGTACGGTAGGTATGCTGTGAATAATACAATTATGTCTAATGCCATCATATTATTTAATATTTGTCGCGTGGTTGCACATATCGCAGCTGCAGGCGCGAAACTCAGTAGGTCGATTGAATTATAGCAAGTATCAATGAGTTGAAAAATATTCGTCAATAACACAAACCACGACAGTTGTGATGAGTATATAGTCGCCAAGATAAGATACGATTTTCAAAAGGGAGGGTCTGCTATTTTACCCAAAGTAACACGCGGGTCGCAATGACTTCAGTACTTTACCCTGATCGGCATTAAAGCTAAAATAATAACAAATTTATCAACATCGATAATTTGGTTTTTATGTTGATTTAATTATGTCGGGAGCAGCATTTATATACATATCATACGTAACAATATTCTTTTTTAATCATTGTGTTTAAAAAATAGTTATTGACATCGAATAGATTTAGTCTGTTATTTTCGAAAATATTTTCAATTTTTCTGATATATTAGCACGTAATACGGATGATTTTATTGAGGGGTTGTGAGATTATAGCTTCTGTGTATTTGAGTGATTGTAAGATCCTACATAAAAATAAGCTAATTATCTAAGGGCAATAAACATCAGTAAAATGTTATGCTTTTCTCGTGATATATGATTGTAAAATTTGTATTCATTACTGTGTTATGTGGCTATAGTTATATAATTATTTTATTTAAATTGTATGATTAGAAAAAATATTAATTGCAATAGATTTTTCGACTATCAGAAATAGGAAAAATAACGTTAGTTATTTAAGCTTAAAAGTTATTTTTTCAAACCACAAAACAACACATTTTTTTAACCACACGAGCTACAACAGACCTAAAACGGAATGAAATGAGAAATAAATTTGTTTTTACCCTATAAATACCCAATAAATACATATTATCTACATAATATCTGTACAAGATATCATATTTTACATAATATCTCGTGCATGAACTTATATATTATTATGTATCCCTTGTATAGGTTCATGTAAATAGGTAAAATTTATCGTTTACTTATTTATATATTCGCAATAATCATTAAATTACTTTTTAAACATTTTATTATTATTTTATATACAAATTTATTTCTTATAATTAAAACCCATATTCCCCAAATAATGAAAATAAATATTAAAAATCATAAATTCTCCTCTGCAATCCACATCATAACGTGTATAACTACTTACTTTGAATGTACCAATACTACCAACCTATATATATAATGTATATAAATATTTTAATTAATAATTAGTATAATTACTTAAATAAAACGCACGCTGAAAAATATTATTCAAGCAAAAATGCTTTATTAAAAAAAAAAAAAAAATACACGTGTTGTAGGTAATATACAATAAATTAGAGCTTGCAACAAGGGAAGGAAAAAATATCTTTTAGCAGTGCCCCCTTGCCCACTTCCCCACCAGATTATCCATATGCACTGAAATGTGATGAATTATAGGTAATTAGAGTATAAACTATAAACAAAAACAAATTTATCTAAATACACATGTGTAGTTAACATATTATTATAAAAAATTGTTCAGATTTATATTATTTACCCAAATAAAATATTTTATAATATAATTTTTTTTTTTGTTTAATTTTCAAGATTAATTTTAAATTTGTTTATCGACATTTATTTAATATAATGGATTGGTATTTTGTTTATTTTATTTTTTTAATTTTACAAATAACGTGTTATTGTCTTATAAATCTGATAAATACCTACATTATTTTTAGCGTAGAACAATAATATACGTTGTCGATATTAAAATGATCATATCTTATTTTTTATTATTGAACGCGTTGTTTTACTGAACACTGCGAAATATCATATTTTTAAAGCGAAGCATTTCCATACATCTAATCTAATAATAGCAATTTTATTTGATTATTTTTTGTAAGACATAAAAAAAAATAAGTTTTTATCCGTTGTCGTTTGTTTAACACTTGAACATTTTCCACTATGTGGAGTTTTGACTACATGCAGAACTGCAGAGTTTATATTTTACAACGTTTCGATAGTGAGAATTTTGAAGGGTGTATATTATTACAATACGTCGAATGGAATTTAAATAATGGCGGCACTTGTCCTATTATCTACCATACAGAATCGAATATACGCGAAAAAGTACTTCAATCACAATATCCAAGGGGTGTGGGTGGGATATCATCATCTATAATAATAATAATAATAATAATGATAATATCACATTTACGTTATGTTATATGCTTTCTACATAGTAGAGGCTCTCTCTGAGTATATAGGTATATATATATATATACACATACATTAACATCGGATGGAAAAATAGCTCCAAGATGAAACTATTGTGTAGCTCACAACGTTTAGAAAGTAAAAAAAAAATCGCACACGCGTATATACGGGTAGGAAAATAACATAGAATAAATAAAAATAAACAATAATAATAATATTGAAAAAAAAAACGAATTCAGAAAGAAAAAAAAAAGATAACAAATAATTTTTATTTTCCACGCATAGTGTACGCGGCGTGTACACGAGGGAAATGTCGAGTTCCGAGGGCAAATGCAGAAAAGGCAAATCCATAACGCTGTATTCTTCTGTCGGGCGCGTGTATGTACAAGCATAGGAACATAATATAATAATACACATCACACACACACACACACACATACGATATACTTGTATACACTCGGCTCGGAAAATAAATATTATAGCTGTACTATACGGTGGTGTGCATAAGGGGCGAAGTTCGAATTTCGGAAAAGTGCTTTTTATGTCAATAAAACGGTGGCGCGCGTGATGGCTATGTGTGCAGCGTACAGCCAGTCTCCGTGTACGGGACACAGGTATTACACACACACACACACACACACACACACGTACGGTTTACGCAGTCTTATAGAGATCGAGTGACTATCGACAATGCAATAACGCGATGTGCGCAGGTGTATATACCTTCGTCGACACTCGGCCGACGCGTGAGTGTGGGTGGGCGGACGGTGAGGGTTATAACGCGTGTCGTCGTTTTAAAATCGTATCCGCGGACCACCCGAAGACGACGACGACGATAAGAGCAAAACGTAACGCTCGGGGAAGAGCCGAAGCGGCGGCGGCGAAATAAATAAATAATAACGCGAGCGATTTTAAATAACATTATGGCCGAGAGAAACAAGGGCGAGACGACAACACTTTCGTCGGTGATGCGAAGCGGAAAGAAAACGGTTTATTTTATCGCGTTTTTTCTGATACGCCGCCGCCCGAGCAAAAGCCGAGTTTATATTATTTTCCGTCGCGCCGCGGTTTTGCCCGCCGCGTCCGACTCCGCGAGCTCACATCGTGCGCTGTACGCACACAATATCGGAACGCGTTACCGCGCCGCTGGTGCACAAGACAAGTGTAGGTGCACTGCTGCTATTTCCCATGGTCGTCGCTGCGAGCAGATGCATTCATCGTGATCGCGGTCGACGGGCGATCATTCTCAATACGACCGTGGCAATAGTATTGTGTGTGTTTAATAATAATATGTATAAACGAATACGCACACGTGATCGTCAAGTATAATTGCACGATGGTTTTAAGTATTCCCATAATATTATATTATACAATTTTATAATAATTTACAAAGATATTATAATATACATCATACGCAGAGGCGTAGCCAGGATTTTTTTTATGGGGGTGGCTAGATACTTTTAACTTGAGCTTTTGAAAATCAAAAACCAAAAAAAAAAAATATACTGATAACATACCAACGTTGATTTGCCGTTAATGTATTTATTATTTTAAATAATTAAGATTTGTAAGTCAATTTCCATATTTAAATAATTTAAATATAATAATACAACATAAAATATATGGCCAATGGGGGAGCTATATCCTCTTAAGCCCCTCCCCCTTGGCTACGCCACTGATTATACGACGTTGTGGCTAATTTACGTCGCCGTTCCGTGATATACACATTGTATATTGTAGTACAGTGATTATTTCAAAGTCGCATTACCTTATATAGTAAAGTTATACTTAAAACAACTGTAGTCACTAGTTAGTACAAGATATTCCAACTTTTAGTATTACTTCCCTAGTAAAATAGAGTGTTAAAAAGTGTATAATTGCGGTGTGCCAGTCATTAAAATGTAGAAATGACAGGAGAGAAAACACACAAACCCTTCCCACCGTAATGGCGTTACTTGTGCGTGAACAACACACGCTATACACATTTTAATACCGAAAAACACATTAAACATATGAGTTTAATCTAATTCGACGTCGGTGACATACGCATAACACATTATAATATGATAATATAGCAATTAATATTGATAATGATGATCATGATATAAAAATTGATAATATAATTGATTGTCAGAATCTGCAGAATGAACTAAAAATTTTCAGTGAATAGGTGACTAATAACATAAGCTTAACTGTCAATTTGAACATAAGTTTCAAATAATTTCTTTCTCCAGTTTATCTCGTTCACTACCATTTTCCGAAATAGTTTTCAAACCCACTGCTTTTCCATATAGGTATAGATTTTATATTATATTATCATATACTCATACTTCATGTTTGTTTTAGACATCACTATAACTTAACCACAAGCAACATGTCCTAGGATTCATTCACTAAATTATTACAACGTTTATAGATTCTTGAATAATAAGTCAGAAGCACGTGATATAAGAAAATATTTTATTTTAAACTTAGAGAACCTAAACGGATCCAAGTTTGGACTATATGATGTGTGTATATGTGGTAAACTGACCTTCCAGTTCAAAATGTCATAGTGACGCATAATAATATTCAAATAATGTTATAATACACAGCACCGAAAATAAATTCGGTTTTGCGGATTTTCCCTCACCGCTTTTCCAGGTAATTCCGTAGAACCTACTTAATAATTTTTAGTATAATATTCGTCACCGGAGACTAGTGTATTCGCATTGCTCGCAAACACACTGCAGGCCTCTGACCGATTTATATCGGTATAAAATGCAGCCCGAGGCTTGAATGCTTACACAATTGCCACGGAATAAAAAGGGGAAAAATATTTTATCGACAAGTTTTTGTGTTCACACATATTATTATTTATATATAAATATATAATATACACACGAAATCGATCAACCGATATATTATAATATAAAAACGAACCAAAACGGTATAACACAGGAAATATGATTTAAATCCTATACAATCCTAAAATCATAATGCATTTTTTTTAAACCTTAACATTTGTGCATTGGATTTTGCACATTTGATGGATGCATATTTTATGTAGGTAAGTACTAACATATTGTACCACAAATCGCAGATATTTATTGTAGTATTATATATTATTATGACGTGATATTTACGTCAGTACAACAATTTGTTCATATTTTTTACGTTTATTATCATCGTAATAATAATATTGTGTTTTTTTGGAACTTTTCGTTTGAATCCATGATTGTAGTTATATTTAGTATACAGGTAGGTATAGCAGGTACCTACTTGATATCGTACATACGCGCATTCGTAATTATTATACACATTGCAATTCAAAATTCAGATGCAAAAAAATCATTTACGCGCACACGGGTGTACTCTCGAATCCAACAAGTATTAACACAAAAAAAAAACCACTGCAATAAATGTTTTTTAAACTGTTATCCGCTACACGTGCTCTCTAATAATTGTTGTTTTTTTTTTTTTTTACTGTATAATTTTATAACGGCGCTTTTACATTGTTGACCAACTTGCGCTAACACGCGTAGGTCTGTTCCGCGGTCCGAGAAATTTTTTCCACACACGATAATTTTTTAATAACGAGTCATGTGAATTAACGTTGTAGCCACTACTTTTCACATAGCGTTGCCCGTTTTCGCCACTGCTGACCGTGCTCGTTGGATGGGAGTTTAAGTCCAACCCAGTAGCCTTAATTACCTCCGCGGAGACGTAAATATTAACCGTACGAAATATAATGTAATAATATATTATATTATATGTTCCTTCAAAGGGCGGATGAGTTTGCTTTGCTGTCGTACCTTCGTGTGCTCCGGATAAAAATATAATACATTATTATACACCGTGTTTTAATATGTTTATAATAACACGCGCGTACACAGAAATCACCGGTCGAGTATTATTAACGTTACCGCACAGTCGTAAATTATTTATTGCGTTGGTTTTGTGCGCTCTGCGCGTTTAATAATAACATATCGTTTGAAATATTATTTTAGTTACTAGTTAATACAGTCCGCGGCGTGTATCGCAAATCACAATACTTACACCGAGTTCAATACAAGCGTTTTTGCGTGGTATTACACGAAGAATGAAACATGTGATATTTAATTTAATTACTGGTTACGACGGTATATAATATGTTATTATTATTAGGTGTTTAAAGAACACATTTAAAACGACTATAATCACTGCGAGTCAAACGTTAAATCTTATTTTTTGCGCATGTACGATCGCACAAGACATCCCGACACTGTTTTAGCAGTAAAATCTTTCCTCCTACACTTTCACATCGATGACCTGTATTGAATAGCAATGATGCACTGCAGCATACATGCAGCCAGTGACGTATTTAAGAATTTTAGGATAAGGGCAACACATATTTTATCCCCCCCCCCCAGTAAAAAAAACTAAAAAACTTCTACGCCGCGCAGTGGTGCAGAAACTGTTAATACCATACAACACCATGTTATATAAATACTTTAGTATTTTGTGCCTCTATGGTACACATTTGCTGTGAAAAATATTAATGATTGACGTCAGTACTCAGTATGTAAAGTAAGAAATACAAATTTGCCGCCCCTCTAAATCATTAAGAATTTACCGCTCTGGGCAACGGGACCCAAAGCCCCTATCTAAATACGCCCCTGCATGCAGCAGATCTTCTGCGCGCGTACTGTTTGCAATAATTTCCCGATCGGGCACGCTCTGAAGAATTTTTAGGCTTTTTAATATTTCACATCGAACGCAGTCGACAATCGTAAACCGACAGTGTGTATGATTGCGGTTAATGACGAGACTTCCAAAACGAAAATCTGCGACCCGAACAAATTCTGACCGGACACAACATACACATAATATAATACGTACACAATATGCGATTATTCTTTACGAGGCAGCTGATACTAATAATAATATATATTTATATACGTAGAGAACCAATAACGCGTAACTCGCGTCGGTCCAAACGTCGAAATGTTTATGTACAATTACGACGATTTAGTTACACCGATATAATATGAGTTTATATGACAATAATCCGATTTAAGACCTATCCGGTCGGCTCCTGCTGTTTTAGCGCGCGTATACCCGTATTTATAATAATATTATGTATCATAAAGCTGCAGAGTGTTATTATTGTCTCCGTCGCTCCGCGCGATTTAGCTCGGGGTCGATATTATATAAACGGCAGCTCTGTATATATATATACACACGAAATAATACAGTATTATGGGCCTTACTTTTGCACCTTTGTGTGTACGACTGCACGACCGGCATATATATATATATAACATCTTGAAACGGCTAAAGGTATTTTCGGGCCGTCGCTTTCTAGTGTTTTGACAACGGATGCTCGATAAATAACCTCGGAACGGAGTCCTGGCCGGTCGTTAAATCATCGTCGCGGTAGTCTCCGGACTCACCGGGTGTCCGGAGGCCGTAATATTAAAGACGTGCACAATATAATATATACGCGGCGATATATGCACGATTTCGCCCATATTATGCGCGGCTGCACCGTGTGAGATCTCCACCGCCGCCGATGATGACAATGGCAATAATAATGTACATTATTATTGTCATTATTATTGTAATCGGGGCACAATACTTTTCGGAGTTCTTTTCAGCGCGCTGCAGTTTCTTATAATGTGTGTTACGCCGTTTTTATTTTATTTTTACACCTGGTCGCCGATGGTATAATATATTATCATATTATCATATTGTTGTCGCTACTATATATATATATTATACGTTTAAAGACGCGAATTCGAAATAAGAACCGTGGCAAATCGTCAAGGTCTCTCTTATTATATTAATAATATACGACGGCGCATATTATTATACCATCACAATACGCATCGATACATATTTGTGTGTGTGTGTGTGTGTGTGTGTGTGTGTGTGTGTGTTATATATTTTATACACAGTCGACCCTGCAAAACACGTATCACGTACGACTATGACTGTGGGAAATGCAAACTGCTTTACATATTATACGAGTTTACGACTGCAGGACTCCGGACAATCGAACGCATTTGATAATGGCGCACACGTGAGTTATTGCCACTGCGGCAGTGGTCAAAATATGTTGAACCGCTTTTGTAACTAACCTTACCCACGCAACATTCACGGGGTCACATAAGAAAATTAAAATTATATCTGATCGTTTTTTATGTGAATTTTATCTTTTGAAACAATATTGTCGTATATTTTGGAAATATTTCAAAGACGTGTAGATCGTGTAATATCATTATGGCGCGTATACATTCTTACTTATAACATTGTAAGCTGTTATAAATATTTTATGAGATAACTTGACACCTGAGAATAACGATTATTTTAAACAATAAATGTATTCAAATATTTCAAATGTCATTCACGATATTTATTACGAGTACTGTGGTTATTTTGATAATAATATCGTGTTGTCATTTAATAACTGCAACGTCTCTGTTCATTTATTTGTATTGATTCTGTAAATTCCGCTTCAACACTCTTAAAGGCGTTTTGAGATGATCACAAAAGTGAAGAATTTCATTTTATATACAAGTGTTGTCAAATGTAAGTGATATGTTTAAAACTTTTGTATCTAGGGAAAACAAATTACAATTCAATAAAACTTTTATGTGAAAATTCTTTAGTGGCACATCAAAGCTCTTTTAAAAAATAATAATGTTTGCTTGCATATTTTATGTTTAGTCTCTGGCAAAAAAGAAAATAATACTAAAATGAATTACTGCTCTTCTGTCTTGGCTTATATCTGTTAAATGTCAATGTTTGCTTTTTATTTAATGGTTTAATGTATATAAAATACATAAACTTCAATTCATATTAGTTTGAAGGATTGCAACTCGATCATTAGTTTGGTTTTATAATGATTAAAAAAAGTACTATGATTTTTTTTTCATTTATCTATCTATCCTAAAGATAACGTCCACAACAACGGCATATTATTTGTCAACAGTAATTATTTGAATAAAACGAATGAGGAAAATATGTAAGGTGATAATATATTAATATTTACATAATAAAAGTGTGGTACATACCCTACAATAAAAACGTATGTTTTATTTTTCGCCTAAACTAATTAAGTAGGTATGTTAAATTTGACATAACCAAAACAGTAGGTCTCATACGTCGTGGCTCGTAGTCAATACTAGCAGAATTATGTATGATATATTATTATAATACAGATGTACGAGATAACTTTTGTGTGGAATTCATTCAAAAATATAAATTATTAAATTTCATTAATTAAAACTGTATAATATATTAATGGCATTGATTACATTGCAAAACTATATAATATAATATTTAGAAAAAACTAAAATATAAAAAATAATTTTTATAGTCAACAATAATAATTATTTTATTTCTTAGATGATTTGAATCGATAACAATAATATTTATAACCATAATAATATAGTAGATATTTCAATAGTTTAATTGTGATTTTCCGTGGTATATCGTATACACATTTAAAATCCATTAGTTAATTTATTATTTTGACGAGTTTAAACGATACCAATTCATTATTGTTATATTTGATGATAATATAAAGTTATACTTATAATATTATTTATTTCAATCAAAATTGCAGCGCAAAATGTATTATTATTAAAATCATTGCAATGCGCATTATAGTATTTGTGTTGTGTTCGACAATAGTGCAATATAATATACGGAGACGCATCTTGTGTGTCAAATTATATTAATTCTAATTGAATAATACCTACGTGCAAGTCATTGAATTTTATCGTTTGGTGATTGACTTTGTGACATAAAGCACATAACAAAATGCCTCCGGATGTTTAATTGACTAACTCCAATAAGTATACGCGTGCATTACGTTTGTCCACAATGAGAATAATAATGGTCCCGTATTTTTTTTTCAAACGTATTACTTTCCATTTGTTGAGATGAAAGAGAAACATCGTTAATTATTTAACCAATAAAAATGCGTTGTACCTTTATAGGAACTATATGCAATGTACAACATAACGGTAGTGACTAATGAACCTAGACCGTAGAGGTTATTTAAAAAAAATTGTAATAATATATTGAATCGTTAAATATAATACCGTAGTCTGTTAAACTATTCGAGTACGTACATAATAATACGTTTTTCTGTAGTGAAATACTGAAACGAATGGACATTTTTTGCATAGAATTATGTCCAACCGATGTATCGTTAAATAACATTATTATTTCGTTATCAAGTAATTAACTGTAAATTATTTTATTAATAAACACAATTTATTAACGTTTATCCGCGCACAATAATAATATAACATTTATGAATACAATTTGATATAAGATACTTTTTACGTGAGATTTTTTTTTTTTTTTTAAATTACTGTTTATTTTTTCAGTATATTTTATACATTAGTTATTTTGATCTTGCATCTAGTGTATACGATAAATCATTGTTATTTCCATTGTACCTGTTAAAAAAATTCACTGCAACGAGATATAACTCAGATATAAGAGTGTGTTGAGAAGGGTACGTATACATTTTTTTATTTTTTCCAGGTCTACTGAGTCTATCCAGCAGACAAATAGACATAAAATGGAGCTTTTCAGGGACCAAATAAATTAGGTCTATATTAAATTCTATTCTTCTAAACGATATTTCGTTTCGACTGGATAGAATACAAGTGATTTGTTTTTGTGCTAATATAATGACCCACGATAACGAATTTCAGAATACTTCGTACACATTAAATACATCCGTACTATATATATTATTCTTTGGTCCCAAAGTTTCTATGAATGGGAAAATAATGCTCAGAATTGAACTGCTATCGTCAACTTAATCATAATGGAATATTGTATAAAAATATATATATATATATTTATTTTTATGTATATAAGTATCGCAAGGAAATGTTTTGGATACTATATAAGTCTAAACGTACTAAGATTTATGAGTGTCATAAATAATATGCATTTTTTTAGTTGTCTTGTATATGTTAGCTTGAGATATAAGCGTAGTATATATGCGGCGTGCTGATAAGGAGCATATTATTACCATCGAAATAATAATATAAATTGGTTACGATAGGTAAGAGACCGTTTTTCAAGTGATTCAATTTCGGTTCTTCCTGTGGTTAGATGGGGACTGGGTCATCGGATATACTCGGTTATTTTGGAAAGTTGCCCATTGTGTCCTTACCCTCCTCGGCCTAATTTAATTCAAAGGTTAAACGCTGCCAGGAGATATTCACCGTCGGATTTTCGGTAAATATTTATGTATATATAAATATATATATATATATATACTAATGGTTTGGTTTTATATTTTGGTTATGGCAGGTTTATATTATTGCACTTCCCACCTGAATGTTATTGTTCTAAAAGATATAATAGTAAAAATTTATGGTTAGTGAAATAAAGAGTTCTGGCAGTGTCATTTGTAGTAGACTTTTACGTTTTTTTCCTCCGATATACTACATGAATCGAGTAAAATTTGTAGTGTCTTTTTCCTCAAAAATAAATGTTTATAATAAGATATAAGAAAAATAATATGAGTAAAAATAAATGTATTCCTTCTACATCTATAAATTAAAGAATTTACGCAATATTTTTTAGTATAAATAAACAACAAATAAAACAAAAAATACAAATCATGATCGATATTGTTGTGTCTCAATGTTGAGTACTTTTTCATATTCTTAATTTAAGACGAGTAATAATTTGTTATTGATTTAAATTGGATAAAGATACCAACAAACAAAGAACTCGCAATATTATTAAGCTATAAGAAACCGTCTTAAATTTTGTTATTACATTTGAAAAGTATTCAAAATAATTCGTTAGCGGTTATATTAAACGAAATACCTTTTGGGCAACTATATTTAGAAGTGAAATTTTGAAATAGAATTTAATAATAACAATACAGTACTTCTTTGTAAATGTGATACAAATCATTTTCACGGTCATATTTATACATAATAAAATAGCTTTAGTACATTAAATATTTGAAGAAAAAAAACACTTATATAAAAATGATATATTTTTTATTATGTTATGTATAGTAAAATTAAATATAAATAACACGCGTAATATATTCAACCAATAACCTGAAATATCTAAACCGTCAAACACGTCTACTCACTAAATCTGAATGTTAATCATTTTCTAATCGAAACATCAGATTTAATAGCCAATAATATAAATAACGTTTCTTATTAAAGAAATATTATACAAATATTCGGATACCTCGATAAAAATTAACGATTGTATGAATAAAATGTGTGCCTGAAACTCAGACCAAAACTCAAACGCGTTGGACGTCAATACAGACAAAAATATCACGTTATAAATTTCATTTTTTTGAATATCAGGCATATAATAATATTTTACTATATGAATAAATTGACAGTAATATTATTATTTTTTTAGGATAAAAAGAACCGCTTCACTGAGTTGTCCTACGCACATAGTATGCAAGTGGTCATCGTAAGAATAACGTCGGTATTTTCTTTGATAAAAAAGTAATATTATATTATTTTTTTAAAGGTAAGCCAGCAGTTGTTGAATATTTTTTTGGAGAAAAACATTATTATGTAATAATTGAAAATTAATGATACTATTATATTATAATATATTATTATCATTCGATAATTTTCGTGATTCTTTGATCCGCAGCATTTCTAACAAACACATGAGTATCTACATTTTATCGATTTGCTCAAATAGAATGCGATTGTTATTATTTGCTGTTGAATCTCAGATATGAAATTATAATTTTATCACGTGGATTGAGATTTTTTTCCGTGTTTGAATACATATATATACATATGATTCAACTTTCAGGCTTTTGACGCGTACAAAAATGTTGGAATATGTGGTTTGTCACGTATGTTTGTAAATAAAAGTGCTTTCACAATTAAATATATTTTGATTTACATCTTCAATACCTACTGTTGAATGAACTAAAGGTTTGTACTCGTGTATATATATTGGATGGACATATTATGTACTAATTTATTAGGAACAGGTATAATTTTAATATTTAAATTGTAATTCAATCAAGTAATAGAAATCAATCAACTTGGTTATTTTATCTCTTATCAAAACATTATTGTTTTTTTACTAGACATCTTTAGTAAACACATAATTTAACATAAATTACTGATGACTGATTCCGGGACAAAACACAAATACACTTACCGAGACGGCGAGACACTATATTCAAATCCGATAAAACTGTAACATATGATGACTCTAACTTAGGTACCAGCTAAAAATAAAAAGCTGATTAATTTTGTAAACTGTAATAATTGTATTATTATTAAATAATTGCTAAATTTAAATTTCGTAGTATCGAAATTAAAAAAACATTTGTTTTGTCTTGTGATGAGTAAATTAAAATTTGTTTCCGCAATTTTTTAGTGATTCCCATGAATTCCCTCGCGTGTTTCCAGGATTTCCCAACAAATGACATTTCCGAGAGTAGCCCGCCCCACACGGGATTACCTATTCCTTTCGATATTCTATTAAAATAACGTTTTGCCAGCGATCCCATAGCCAATACTAACAAACATTGACATGCGTTTAATAATCGAGATTTGTATTCGTTTAACATTATAAAAAATATTATTACGGACGGGTTGAGAGTTATATTGTTATATAACACTACTGCAGATACATATCGCTGTAATACGTATTGGATTGTATATAATATTATGTATATATTATTATTATCATCTACAGTGTGCAGCTCGCACGAGTTAAAAAGGTAGGTGGTAGGTAGTGCGTATGTTATTTTAGACTATAAACTATATTATATGGTATCATTATAAAACGTCGGCCGAGATCGTCAGAACGAAAACAAAAAAAAAAAAATAGAGGAAAAACACCATTTTTACATCGAACCCATTGTCTTTGGTTATTCGAATTATATTACAAAACGGTTTATGGTTTTTGGTCTTTCTCGACGACTGCGCGGTTGTTTTTCACCCGAAGCAATCGAACCAATCCGACATCAGCGCTCGTGCACTACATATATTTATATAATATATACATGTACAACATAATATTATTTATATTATTATCGTTGTGTGTGCGCGTCGACCGCACGAACGTTTGCGGTCGGCGCGTCCCGATACGTGTAAAACGGTTTTTGGGATCGGCCGGTATGGTTCATTATATTATACACTTGTACGTCGCACATCACTCGCACACGGATTGTATGTCGTAGTGCTATTATTATATGGGTATAATCATCTTTCACCATAAATGTTCAAACTCCGGCGGCCCCGGCGTCCGCCTCCGCGCGAACAGAGGTGTCGGCCCGTAACTCCGACGTACGATATATTTTATACACGTATGAAGAATATCGCAGGTAAGCGTTAAAACGTCATGTAAGTGTACATATTTTTTACCGGAGTCGTTTAAAAAATAAAAATTTTCTTCTTCGCTTCGTCATCATCTGCAGGTTTAGCGGACCAGAGCGGTGCAGCTTGCAGCCCGCCACCGCCGGCCGTACCGCGTAATGGGTGCCAGCGGACCGTGTCGCGACTGCGCTGTGAACGTATTATATTATTATAATATTCAATAATGTATGTTACAAGATAATAATATTATCGTTTAATATTCGATGTTAAATTTCAATATTATATTGTATAATATTAAATAATATAATATCTTATACGGTTACACGGTTTTTGTCTCTCTTTCATTTCGTGCGAAATGAATTAGGTTTTTTATCGCGTCGGTAGGGTTTTAATTAAACAAAGTATTATATAAAGCGAGAAAACCACGATAAAACGTAAAAAAAAAAAAAAACATAACAATAAAATATACGAACATCACCCTACGATATTGTCGGATTTGGTCTTATTTTTTCGGGTCTCCACGACGCTGCCGTCGCCTAGCATTTTTAATGAAATACCATTGTTCCTCGGCGGCGTTTGCCGAATAAATTGCTCGCGGACAAGAGCCATATGAAAAACGGTATGCGCAGACGCCGCGGCGCGCGAGGGCGAAAATAAGAAGGAAAAAAAATACGTTGCCGCTTTAACGACCGACGGAAACGGAAAATAATAAAATGGAATTGTATTGTTTTTGGCAGTCGCTGGAATTAAAAAAAAATAAAAGAAGAGAATAATGATAATAAACCTAGTAAAATACTCCGCCCCTCTTTTACAGCAGCACAACACAATATAATAATATTATACACTGTCGGCTACAGTGTGTCCGTATCACAATATTGTGCGTTCGTCGCGTGTTACTTAAGTCGCCATTTTAACCCGAAAATTAGGATTACAATATTTACCTATATTCCTCTACGACGCATAGAACGGTGGAGTTTGTCGTATTTAAAAACGATTTCGCGGTTCTGTCTGTCGCGTCTCCGTGAAAACCTTCCCTTGTTGTTCTCCTCCGCGGCTGGGCAAATCATAATATTATTATACAATTTGTAGATCATGCTCATGACTACGGACTACGACTGAACAGCTGATGCCCCGGGGGACCCGCGACGAAACTGCGGAAAAAGACTCGGTGGACCCGTTTTACTCCACACTTTACTTCGGAGATTATCAATACTATGACTCCATCTCTATCATACGTATATATAATAGGTAATAATATTATATTGTGCTCGTATAAAATTCCTATAATTGATTGTATGTGCGCCTGATTCGACGGCGTCGCCAAGTTAAAAACAAATAAAAATAATAATAAACTCAGTGAATTACGTTTTTTTTTCACACAGTTTTAACGCGATTAAATATTATTATACGCGTAGTCTTCCGATACTTTTTATGGACCTAATTCCGTTTATAGCTACGAAAAAGGTAATAAAAGACACGCGCCCGGCGATCATGCATTATTATAATTTATATATTAATATACCTATACATACTATCTGGATCTACGAATGTGGGATGACGACTACTGTTATCTACTGATGATGACATCTATATAGAAACGTGTTTTTTTTCTAATACGTGTTGATCTGCGTTCAATTACGCTTTTCAGTTCTTCATTCTTTGTTTGAACGATATAAAATTATATTGTATTTTTTATTTTGTTTAATTAAGCAATAATAACGGACACACAACTGGATTGGTGACTTTGACACAAATCGCATTATACCTTTACTTATATCTATGTCTGATTATAAAATTTAACGGATACACCTATCTGTTGATCACAAACTCTACAAATAATATATGTGGAAATTTGCCAAAAACATGCAAATAGTCATGATCGGATGTTATCGACCGGAAAACCGAGCATAACCAAATAGTTTTTAATAATAAATTAGTTTTATTTACTACAATATTATATAATATGTTTTAGATTAAAGACTATGACCTGTAGTAAGGTATGTACACGTGAGTTAAGTACCTACTACAGACGAATAAAGAAATAGACACGTAAAAGCCCTGTAAATTTACTGCTAAAATTAATTTGATTTTGGATAGTCGATTAACTTGTTTTTACCTAAAAAATTACAAAGCGACGTTTGTAATTGAAAATCTTAAAACTGTCATAATATTTATAATAGGTATAACGTATAACAATAGAATACAAAACATGATATTATATAAACAGGGTTATATAAATGTAAATTATTATTGAATATTTAGAGTTTAAGCTATCTTCAAAGCGACCATATTACATTATATTTTCAGCCTTAGTCATATCAAATTTTCTTGACTTTATTATTGAAAATATTATTAATTCGCACATTTAATCAATTTTGCTAAATTGTATGGATAAATTATGTTCAGTTTACATGCTTATAAAAAAACACAAAAAATGAGTTTAGTGTTATAAAATCAGACTGTTTGTATTATTAATTTATGCTAGGTTGTAGTATATCAATATTCAAATACTTTATTATATAGTTACTCTCATAGTATAGGTAATACAATACGAAAATTCCAAAACAAATACATTATTTAGGAGTTACGTGAGCTCAAAAAATAAATGTATGGAAACAATGTATGATTTTTGTAGATACTTAAGTATATTATACCGACGTGTTGTTTAATTTGACTTAACGTACTGCATATAAGTTCCCCGAAAATGGTTATTTTCCGATTTTATGCTTGTGTGTTTGCCGTTTGGAGGCACCGTAATCTGTCGTTATCTCCCCCGGCCAGGCACTATACCGTATCCGATAATCTTGATCTATAAATTGAGCTTAAAATATTTCCCGTCAGTAATAAGCGTCTGTATAGTCTATACACGTTTCGTAATAATTATAATTATTTATACGAACCAAAAGTTAATACATATATATTAAGGCGACGTGGTTATGATTCTGAAAAAAATTCAAGAGATCGCCGTTCTTATTATATCATAATAATAAAACTATATTGGAATGAATATATAAAATTGAAACAAATTGTATTCTATGCATGATATCGTTATGACATGATGTACGCAATGCGCACTACAAATCTAACCTAACGCATAGGACCGTTTGTCGTTACTCCGTGTATCACATGTTTTAAAATTCCTGAGTGGCGATGCCGATGACCGATCACCCACACACTTACTTTAAAACACAAATTTCAAAATCTTATCCCACTTCTGACCAGTGTTGAGCCCAGATAAGTAGTTTATCGTCTAGATAAAGATAAAGATAAAGATAATAAACCAAAAATCTATTTAGATAAAGATAAAAATAAGCTCAACTAAAATTATCTATTTATTAGATAAAAAATAATTGGAATTTATCTAGATAAAAAGCAGATAATTTTTTAAAAAACAATATTTTAAAATTAAATTTGTATTAAATCAAAAAAATGTACATATGAGGCTTTTCATAGGGTTAGGTTAGGTAACTTGAAAATTTTAAGCTGTGTACGTAATCAATGGATTTATTTTCAATGAAATAATTATTTTTTAGTTATTTATAATTTTTAGGAAGTTCTGGTATTCCACATTTTGACCTGACATTTAATTTATTTTAATTACCCACATATCTGACAGCATTTGAAATTTCGTGGTTTGAATGTGACAATAGATTACAAGCTATTGACTATAGTGATTAAAAGACTAAAGAGTAATAAGTAATAAGTAATAACTAATAACTAATAACTAATAATAAATAATAATATTTTGTTATGATAGAAATTGTTATAGGCCGGTCTCATCGTTGTCGACGTACGGCGACTACACGAACGAAAATAGTATATAATATTACCAAAAACATAAATATAATAATTAAAATAATTTCTTCAATATAAAAAAAATATCTAGATAAATTACAGTAGATGACTGAAATTTTCATCTAAGATGGATAATTATCTAAATAAATTTATCTAGATTAGGCTCAACACTGCTTCTGACACTGTTTTCGCGTTTCGGGCCGTGTACATATTTATTTGCGCTGCGTACAGCAGTCATTCTGACAAAGGCTCATCATTTGATTACGAATTTACTGGAATGCGTCTCTCCAGCGCATAATAGTCTGAAATATTATCCTAAACTAGAATAAAATGATTAAATCTCACTGTTAACGACATTTTTAATATGCCGATATTCATAGACTCATAATAAATTATTAGTCTTAATATTTGATGGAAATAAAACTGTTGTTGGCTAATATTTGAGAGGATAATTTTCTGTGAGGACGAATTGTCCTACACTTAATTCGTGATTATGTATGTCCACAAAACGAGGTGCTCTAAAATATTTTCGTGCAAAATTATTCAAAATATTGTGATTGAGGTACGAAGAATTGTCTTCATTAGCCATTGGCCAAATATCGTTTAATGTCATATATTAGAGCTTTCATGTATTTTATCATTTTATTTTATTTCATATTTTCATCAACATTATTTTGTCTAGTATAAATGTTGAAATTATTTAAATTTAAATTTAAATTTGTAGAGATTTTTTTTGCGGTGAGTGAGTGTTACTTTTTTGAAGTATTCAATAAAGTAATGATAAAACTTATTTGAATATTTTAAATACTTATTAAACTTTACATTAATATTATTCTACTAATATGCATATTTTCTTTAATAAAACCACAGTACTTCAAATAAATTGGTCTTTGAATAATTATCAAAATGTATAAATTTCTACATGAAACTATTTATTTTCTGACTATCAATAGTATATTTTATAATACACATTAAATAAAAGCTGATAATATATCATTTTTAACAGTTTTTTTTTAAATTCTAATAAACAAACTAATTTTGATACGGTTTAAAAGATAATAATTATGATAAATTAATGTTTATTTAGGCTTTATTAAAAAAAAAAAAGAAAGAAAGAAAATTAAACTGTAGTGTACTAATCGATTTTACATGTTTTAACAACTTTGAATTTATGAATATCATTAAATATGTGATCGTAGTAATTTATTTTTATTTTTATATTTAATTAAAAGATGTTTCGTTATTTGGTGATAAAAAAAACACTGTTATGTATTATAAAATTATATGAAAAATTATAAAATTATGATTTATCAATGCTTTTGGTCACATTACCAAATTGCATTGCGGTCAGATCTCAAATCGTCGGTTGAAACATTCTCAGCATCGAAAACCGGTTGTACATCCTATCTGAGTGGAACATTGTACTTATATGAAAGCCCCTTTAAATCAATAATGATCTCACGTCGCGCATTGTAACGGTTGTGGCCCAATCGTTTGTACAATGCATTATTAATCATGTTAAAAATTATCGATGACAACACCGAGAGAAAAGGTTATAGATACTTAATATAATTTATTATATTTAGGTAAGTACAATTTAATAATACGTCAACGGTAATAATATTATCTGAAATATTGTGAACCTTATAAATGAAATAAAGTAAATTTCTTTTTTACTACAAATTCTTGTGGATTTTGCATGGGAAAAGTTTGATCAACCCCCCCCCTTTTACAGCCTATATCTGACACATAGTGATATTTTATGTTTTTTTTTATATATGAAATCACTTTTTGGTGGCTAAAACTTCAACGAAAACGGCGAGGCAAAATAAGTTGTTGATACATGGTTGCAATCATAGGAAGCATCTTTATATAATAAAGGAATACAAAAACAAAAACTAGTACCCTGTTATGATAAGTGTATTTAATATTTGTCTTAACGTTCCAATAATTTGTTTTTTTAAATGTTTATTTTACTTATTTTTATTGCACAACAAAACTTACTTTCTGGACATAACTTGTTTATCATAATATGTTATAATAATATAGTATAAGTGTATATTATACATACACTATGTGTATGTTCACAAACTAAATGTGTCCCCAAACGCAGCGCTGGAGTTTCTATTCTAAATGTATAGTGTACCTACGCTACATACATTTTATATAGTGCCTGCAATATTAGTTTAATAGTTTAATTTATCAACGGAAAAAGGTTGTGATAACAATGAGTTCAAGGTTTTCCCAGGTAATAACTATCGCAACTATCACTCGTGGAAAAAACTAATTAAATTCTTTCGGATATGTATGGCCCAACGTTTATATTATCATTTAATTTTCTGTCGGTAACGCTTAAAACAACATCGAACATTGACCTTAGCCAATACGATTTTAGCTCATCGTCATAGAGTAACGTAGACGACATTTAAAATAGTGCTGTGCAAGAAACCTAACCGAGTTTGGAGAAGGATTGAATAAATAATGAATTTCACATCGGTTAATTCTATGGAATTTCAAGACGAGTTTATTCAAGAACCTCTCCTCGACAGTTTTGGTTCATTCAAGTGCGGTAAACCACTCGTCTGTGATAAGGGCTGTATTTTTTCCGAGCTTTTGTCTTCTGTTTCGTCCTGTCTTGTTTAAGAGCTTCTAAAAAAGTGTTCAATATTAATGCGTTCATTGTGTGTGAAAATGTATAAGGCACGAGTTCTTCTTATTTGACAGATAAATCTTTATCTATACCCACTCTATAAAAGCTCAATTTTCTTGTTGTTTTTCCATAGATTACTTCTACGGATCACTTAATATGTTAAAAATTTCGAATTTTATCGACCATAAACATAATTTATCGATTACAGTATTACGTATTTAAGCCATAAAACACCTGTAAGTGCTCTATTTATACTTTTAATCGATTCATTTTACATGATCACACACTGATACACTGGTGTACTGTTATGGTATAGTTAAAGCTCTGTGAGTGTCAGCTCCTTGATTGTATGCATAATAATACTGATATATATTAAAATAATTAATTATATATTCATTTGTTTTTAATAAATGTATCCACAGGAGGTACATAACAATTTGCGTATTGCAATAACTGAATATCGTAGTATAGCATAATGTTTAATAACTACTGAACTAATGTGCAATTAATCCTGTGCTCAATATGTTGTAAAAATTAAAAATTAAAACAAAAAGACTCTTAGAGTTGAACACTAATTGTTTATTTAGATAATTGACCTTAAACTAATTTTTTAAGGGCGAATCTTATCATTTCTTCAACCATTAGTATTCAACAAAAATAATATTAAAATATACGAGTACCTATGCCAGTAAAATACGTATAAGCAAAACTTAATTTTAAATAATTTAATATTATTTTAAATTAAATTGCATAGCTTTTATATACTGTGGCAAAGTATTTTCAGTTTTACTAATAACACGTAGTTTTAATTCATTAAATTGAAATTAAATATCTTATTTAAATATTTAATACGATAAAAAAAAATGTATGATAATATGTTATATGATTACAAACAATTCGATTGCAGATTAAATTTGACTTTATAATAACATTATATGAAAAATATGATTTTCATTTAACAGATTTCAGCCGTGTTTTAAATTATTATCAAAATGGTCCGACGAAATTATATTCACATCGCGTGTTTGTTAGCTCGTTAACTGTTAATGATATTTATGTTATGATAACGTACTAGTAAACACATTTTATAAGCTCAGGAAAGTGTTGTACATCATATTAATACAATGCTGCATGTGTTATAATATTTTAATAATTAATATATAATTTTTATAGTAATACAATAATATTGTAGACTATATAGTAATAACATTGTAGTATGGATTAGAGATTGTATTCGAGTACAATTATTATACTGCATTGTTTGGCTATAAAAAACAATAAAGTTATACAATTGAAGATACTTACCAAGACTATAATATGTATGTATAATGTACACACTACACAGTATACCAGTGGCATTCAATAAATTCGTTCGTAATATCAGTTGCACTTAAACAAATTGCATTGAACTGATTATTCCGTCAATTGGTTTTGACTAAAAATACTGATTATAGGGATGAATATATACGATCGCTGTATGACTTTTGGATTGTGTTCTAAGTAAACATTGTTTTCGGCGTAATGGATTTACGGAAATATTTATTCAGCCAATGTACACCGAGTTCAGAAACCAATCGGACTTCAAGTACCAATACTATACCATGTATTATACAGCGTATACGTATTATAATAGGTGTAGTAATTTATTGTTATAATAGTGGTAAATGATAATTATATGGTTTCGTGTATAATTTGGTACGTACACTCATTATTCATATATTATATAGGGGAATTCATCGATTCTATCAATATAGCATCGATTCCATCAGTACAGGTGGTTTAAAAACCAGCTACCAATTTTATTTTCACATGTGTTAATCATACCCAATTCTGAAACGTGGTAGTTAATTAAAAAATACACTGACATAATTATTTAACACTAAATATACAGGTAGATTATCATTCTGTTCATTTTAAATGTACCTAATCATGTAACTTAATAATCCAATAATATGTACATAATAACAAAAAAACTACTCCATAATCTTATTTACTTAAATATAATAATAGGTGATTACTTTGCGTATAAAATGTATTTTTTATTTTAATACTTACCAATTTATAATGTGTTAATAGAATTCTATTAAATTGCATTAGTTTTATTTTGAATTGATTTGCAATAAAAAAGTTAGCTATATAAAATATATATCTAATGCAATTGAAGATTATAATATTATTATCAAAAGTATCTTCGTTATACTTCAAAAATAACTAAAAAAATTACAATTTTTAATTCTTGTTAGGTAAGATTATATATCCCTCCATACTTTCTTAGTCCGCGTAGTTGGCCACTTTTTGGTGTAAAAATGTACCTAGTTATTCTCAATCTGTAGTTATTCTAATTTCGGAATCGATAGGTTAATTGCGACTGGTGTCTTTCATGATGTAATCTTTGTACCTTTGTCGCTAATAAAATAAGGTCGGGTAGACTTGATGAAATCCAATTTATATACATTCACGCAACTATGTGGGATGCTTGAATAAGGGCTAAAACAACCCTAGTTTAATTTTGGTATTCTGAGCTGATTAGTTTCAACAACTTAAAAATCAAGAAAAGTATTTATTTTACCAATTATTATAAACAGTTTATCGATTATAATTAAAATATAGTACCTTAAGTACCTAGTAATACTATATAATCTATAATGCTCTAAACAATTAAAAAAAAAAATTACAAACGTATTTAAATATAAACATTAACGAAAACCTATGTAAAATAAGTATGGTATTATGTAAAAAATAAATAAGTTTATACTTAAAAACAAATTAGTATAATACTTATAATAATAAAAAGCTAAAACTTCCACCTAAGAATTCTTATAAATTAGTAAGCCGTTAAAATTAAATTCAAATACGAAATAAAAAAATATAACCTAACCTAACCTTGAAATTAAAAACATGAAATATTTTTGGAAGGTAAATGGTAATTTTTCTTTTACACCTCAGCGGCTCAGCTAAATGGATAATTTTAAATGATTCATACTAGGCAAACATATTTTAAAAACAATTTGGACCTAGTAGATATCTATCAATTAATAATTAAAAAAAAAAAAGAATCATAATTTGTATTTAACTGTGTAGGTTAGCATAATGTTAGCCGCACCTCCTACATTTTATCTTTAGTTCCGTGTATATTATACTGCTGTACTGTGTATGGACTGTTGCGATGCTATTCATTAACCGGCGTTTCCAAAACTGTAATATCTAAACAATATTTATATTAATGATATACACGAACATATATTATATTATTACAATCCTGTATTGGAATTTGGAATCTCGATAAAGACACAAAAGTAATACGATTCCTGTTTAATGTTAATATAATAACATTATACGTATCTATATAGGTACTCCGCCGCGGGCTCTTTACTATTTTAATCTGCGTGGAAATATTACGTTTAACTTCAACACCTCGACGTCGATACAAATATACACAAACGATACTTATACATGTATGCTGTGTAATGCGGACGTATAATAAATATAATATAACATCGTCTGATTTGTATTTTCCTATTTCGAAAACGATTTAAACCATTCATATAACATTTCTTGTGTGCGTACACCTCGCTATATTATATTAGCTGTATGACAAGTTTATACATAATATTATTACTATTATAGAGGAGGAGTTGATGAATTAATACAAGACGTATTTTAGTAGCCGTACACAATCTAAGGCCGTAATATGTTTATCGCTTATTGGTGTCGTTAAAACGTTATAGTAGGTATACACTCCCTGTCGTGGGACAAGTCCATCGGATAATAATAACATAACGGGCGTCTTGCGTGTAAATGCAAATAAATTGAAAAAATAAAATTGACCATTGTAGGGAAAAACGAATTATCGATTTTTATTACACGCGCTCTCCTAGAAAATTAATAACCGAGAACATAATATGTTTTGTGAGATTTGACCGCGGGCGTACGCCTCGTTGTCGTATGCGTATAACATGTGTGTGCGTACCTGTATCATAATAAATACCGTCGAGTCGAGCCGTTTGGCCAGGGCACATTCGATCGGTTTTTTTTTTTGTTTTTCGACAGTATACACAGCACTTATTAAACTATGTGTAATTTATATATATATATATATATATAGTAGCCAACGACTCATTTGTTCGTCGTGTGATAATTTGCGGTTTAATTAACCACCGAGGAAGACGCTAATCATCGAGATCCGCGCGCGGTCAGAATAATGTAATACGCCGTTGTTGTTGTTGCTGTTGTTTTTTCGCAACCACTTACCGCGATGATTTACGACCGACGAGAAAAAATTAAAAATTAAAAATCAACCCGAGTGAACCGGTTTTCCGCGGCTGTCGCGCATGGCTGTTCCGGATCCCATTTCGCGCTCGTCCACATCCACTGCTGCAGTCGTGGTGCCTATAATATAATAATATAATACACCGTGTTTATACCTCACCGCGCGCGCGTGTACTCGCGTACACGTTTTCGGTATGTAATTTAAAACGGATACCCACACGGATAATTTACCAGTAAACAAGCTTAGTATTATGGAAAAAATTAAACATATTTTTTTAACGACAGGACGTGTACGGTGGTCTTGGAACCGAAATCGCGCGAGGTAGGTATACGCTTATTATATTTCACCTTAAAAATACGAAAAAGCGAAAAAAAATGTTTGTTGTTTAAAAAATCTACAGAAAATATTAATATAATCTATTACAATACATAACATTATTATATTATATTATACATTCGATGATAGTTGCAGCGATCACCGCCATCGGTCCTTAAACATTTACGGACCAAATTGATAGTTTTTTTTTTCAGTTTTCCACACATTTGCTGCACACACACTCACACATACACATACACACATTAGGGTATTAAAGTATATAGACAGCGTTAATATAATATTAATAGGATTATGTACGCGCCGCGCATAGTGTTTATGTAGATTTATGTAATGAAACGATTATCGGAAGAAAAATAAACGTTTCGTCGACAAACTATTAATAATTACACCTACTGTCTGTCGACCAGCAGTATAATATAACCCAACCCGACGTATTCGTTTAAAAAAAAAAAAATAAAAAAAAAAAAAAACCGGATTGCCACGAAACTTCAACGATCCTAATTGTACGACATTAATAAATGTCTATAGTAATTTACGGTGAAATTATTACATTCTTAAAATGTATAATAATAATAACGTGTAGTCGATAACTATTTGTTTAAAATCATTGATAAAAATATCGCTCCGGGAGAACACTTATACGATAATCCTGTTTGTCCGTTGTCCGAGACACTATAGCTTCGCCGATGTACGGAGCACGTACCTAACGATAATATAAACTAACCAGATCTATTATTTTATTTATAAATATTATATATTAATATACATATTTTAATATTTATTGAAATTATAATAATTTTATTTACCGTTATTGGGTATACAAACTGGCGTGTAATTACGAAAAAAAAAATCGTACCGGCGTATACGTATTATAATATCATTATGATACGTATGTAGTTCAAACGTATAGTCCTACAACACGCGTCCTAGCAATATTTAATAAATTTCGGGTGTACAATATACTCAATATATCGATATTAAAACAAACCCAGACCACTCAATTAGTCATTTGAATATCGGGTAACAATAATAATTTTTGATTTCACGACCGAGTGTATTAGTACAATCACGGATCGCGATTATGAACGATTTATGTTGTTTTTACGTATATTATGAAACTGATTGTTATCGTTGTTTTTTTCCAGGTCATCGAATGTGTTGTGATTAACCGCAAGCTGTTACTAACATACAACACAACGTTCTATTAGGGATACAATCAGCTTGTGAATTCTTCTTAAAGGCTAAATGCTTAGGTACTAACGATAAAAATAGTATAATAACATTGGATTAAACATAATTTGTGTTGCAAAGGCCGTAAAAAAAATTTAATAGACTTAATTTTGTTCTTAAGAAGTAAACGCTTTAATACCGAATATAATAATTAGTAATAATATCAGACTTATGCTATAGATTAGTTTCCTTTTTTTTATTTTGTAATATATTGTTAATACAGAAAACCTCGATAAGATGGAACTTTGGTAAAACGGAAACCCTGGCAATATGGAAAAATTCTTTGGTGCTTTTTTTCAAATTTCATTTTTTTGAACCCCGTCAAAACGGAAACCCTGTTAACACGGAAAAATTGCATGGTCCCAAGCGATTCCGTCTTATCAAGGTTTTACTGTATTAAATAGTTATTATAATATAGATTGTCGACGTTTTGAATGCGCCATTACTAGATTTCAATAGAGATCGGAATAACATATAAATAATGTATGGGTGAGCACAACTTTGTACAGATTTCCATAGAAAGGCTCATCCGGATACAGTAATTTCTAATTTCTTCACAATAAAAATAATATAGGTATATCAATTTGACGTGCAAAGAGTCATTGGTGCTGCGGTAATTAATTGAAAAATTAACTTACCTAAATAAATAATTTCTGTTGGTATAGGGTTTGTACTAAATCCCAATTTATAGAAATTGGATGCCATCCATTCTTGTAATTTTTGCTGTCAATTAATGGAATATATTATATTTTATTTTATGATTATACTTATTATTATTATTTTTTTTTTATAAAATTTACTTACAGTAATTTGTCGTCAATTATAAATATATGTTCAGTTAAAATAAATGTAGATAGCTGATTTCTAACTCAGTTGAGTTATTCTTTTTTTTACAAGAGAAAGAAAAGTAGCATATAACTTTAAAAATAAAGTACGTTTTTATATATTAACTTAATTTACAAAGTTAAAAAAATTGGTTAACTTGCCAGCTTTATGTTTATAATGGTGTAATATACTGCTAGATATTTTTTATAAAGATAAATTTAATGTCACATATTCAACTTCATTAAATGTATTAAACAACTTAAGCAACTTAAAACTATAAATCATATGTTTTTTTTTATTAAAAATTATACGTAATGATTTTTTTTTTTTTATAATAATTTTAAAATTCAAAATTCAATTAAATATATAATAATAATATATTTAAAATTATATAAATTTGAAAGAAAATCAAAGAATATAATACCTAATTAATTAAGCAGCTTTTAGTATACTTTATGAAATCATTTTGAAATGTATTTTTTATTTTTATGTATAAAGCTAAAATACGAATTATAAAACAATAATATTTATAAACAATAAATATTTCAACATTAATCATGTACATTGTGTAATTATGGTATGTTTAACTATTTAAGAGTTTCATCCCATCATATTGTATAAAAAATATGTATACCTACTGATATATTATTATAAATTCTATACAACAGGGAATTATTAAACTAATTAATTATTCACAACTCATAAAATATTTAAAATAATTATAATTAGCATTTAAAAAATATTATGCTGTGGCTAATTAAATATATTAAGTATGACATATTATAATTTTAATTTGGTATACCAATTATATTATTTTTAAATTAATTCGGTACTTTCGTAACCTTGGAGTTCCGGAATTAATTCTAGGTAGGCATCTAACTATACATCGTCCTACGAAAATTCATGTTATAATAATATATAATATATAGGAGTGATTTTATTATCAAATTATTAATTTAAAATTTTAACTTTGAATCAATGAAAGATTAAAATATTATAGTATTATAAAACTAATTGTCATATTTTTAAATATCAAAGTATTAATAGCTGTTGTCTGTTGGCTTACTATAATATCATAATAGATTACCAGTTTTATTAAATATAAAATATAAATTTAATATTAGGTTATAGTATATTATAGTTCCATCGTTCAATAATGTTTACTAGGAAAAAAAATTCGTTGCTGTTTAAATTGTATATAAATAACGAATTCCCATGTTGTTATGTCAAATCCATTCGGTTAATTTGTGTACAATATAATTTGTTAACATGGATGTTATCAATGTAACACACGCACAAGTAAAAATACTGAAATCAGCTCTACGGGAAACGGAATCGAATTAGTGTCAGCATTTGTCTTCTCACCGTTTTCAGTATTCTGTATGTCCGAGTACCACAACAAGAATATATGATTAATATTTAACGTCCATGTGGGGAGCGCTTGTTCACCGGCAATTTGACAAAATGGTTCTTATATATTGTATATTTATATATATATATATATACACACATATACACACTATCCACACAAGATCAATAAAATTCAATTTCGCATTTCACCCGACTTCTGCATCGGTCGTCATTATATATCGGCCATCATCCATTTGTCGTTGATCATGTTTTTATCCCGTTGGAAATATTCGCATTTCCCCTTTAACCCCTACCGGTGAGGTCGACCTGGGAACGATGGGAATACGGGGGATGCAGAATATAACGTCTGTCCTCGGTCTACGGATATCCGTTTGTTGCGTTGCTATTTCCATCATTGCTCCGCAGTTTTCGTTGTTTTTTTTCCTTTCTCGTGTGTGTTTTCGGTTTACCCGAAATAAAGGGGAAGTATATTGATCTTTTCACCCTAAGACTGTTAAGTCTTTTCTGTACATTAAAGGCAATGGAAACTCTAAATGTTTAGATCTAATATGAACAACAATATAGAATGGTATAGTCTTTTTTTTTATTTGCTATCTATATAAAAAAATATCTACTTTTCTATTATTATCAAGAAAAGAATTATAACTTATCCAAAATTGAAAGACTAATAGTATTTTCTCATCTATTCTGTGATGTTGCGTAATAGAACAAAGAATTGGGTTTTTTTTCCAATAACGCTGAATCAAGAATCAGCGTCGAAAGTGTACCTGAATTAACTCGTTTTTATCTGTTTTCAGTTTGTATAAAAAGTGTTAGTTTTTTGGAAAAACTAAGTTTCTGAAAATTATCTTCGTGTCCACAATTTTCTTAAACGGCTGTGTACAGAACTTTATCAAACATCGAACTAATTTTTTTCTAGTTTAGAAGTCTATATTCTAAATGTAGGTATAACGTTAACCAGCACTTTGTACTTTTATACCACTATACTGAAATGTTTCGTATATTATACAGCGCTATAATATTATATTGTAATACTTAGAAGTCCAACGATCGTTATTGCAGCAATCACATAACTGTTGCAGATATTACACTCTACAGTCTTACATATTAATAATAATATAATACGAGAAAACGACACGTGAACGTTGCCTGGTAATAATACGATCGACGGTGCCATATCTGCGCAATAATAAATGTCAGTGGTGTGGCAGAATGTCCGGAAAACCGATAACGATATGATAATATAATAGCAATATTAATGCGAGGCCAGAGGCTCCACCGGAGTTCGTAAACATGGCACGTCCGAATCACAGCGTCGCGCGGGTGGAGATGAAAAGGAAAAGTCGTTCGGTATGGTCGTCGACGGCTCGGAATACGCGCGCGAGATACACTCTAAACCATAATATATGTATAATATATATATTATACGGGTCAGGTTTTATTATATATGTACGTAATGGTATATCCGTCTTCAATAATGGCGCGGAACGACGTCACGCGGGTGTAACGTTTGCGTCTATAATGTTTACTATTGTCTGGGCGGCTGTGAATATTATACTACCAGTCGAGGATAATAACGTCGAAGCTGCACGCGCGAGACGCTCAAATAAAATTTTGTAATTTTCATCAAATTGGACGGGTAGATATTGTATCGCGCGATTGTTATATACCTACAACGTGTTGGGCACCTCTACTCGAGTCGAATGCGTTACGATCGTTGTAAAATTTTTATTTTACGTACCGACCGTACGCTTCTGGCGGTTCACGCGGATATCTATGATAGTTATAAAAACGAAACAGTTCTTTAAGCTTTCGGTTTAAATAATTAGTATTGGGTCGCAATATTATATGACGTTTATCGTGAACGTTGTGTGAAAAATAACTGCGCTATTAAATTTATACGTTATTATTCCTGTTAAGTGGATGTTTTTTTTCCCTCTCGTTCTTTTAATAGCTGTCATTATGTGAAGTCAACTGGAAGCCATTTATTTAAAGATTTTTTTTTTAAATTCAAAAAAAAAAACCAAGCACATAGGTATTTCCTGGTAAATATTCTTTGTAGTGAACGCAATAAATGTATTAACGAGGACGTAAAAAGTTTTATTCAATATCTCAATTGCGTGTTCACTGTGTGTTACATTTTGAGCACGACTCGTGGCTGTTTAAAAATACCTCTATCCATTATTAAAATTATTCATGTTATAGCGCAATTGATAAAATCATTAAGGTTTAATAATATTATGATGTATTATAACGCAATCCCATGAATACGAGTTGATCTTAAAAACCGACAAAGTCACTCTGCTGTATAATAGCTTAAGAATGTACTTCCAAATTGAGGTAGGTCAATTTCATATATGTGATACATTTTAATTCATTGATAAATTATAATTTATTGTACTTGAAAAAAAGATTTTAATCAGAGACGGGGTAACTCAATCTCTATCTCTAATGATATTTTATAATTCATTTATATTACTTTGAAGTAATTTGTTTTTATATACTAGTAATATAGTAATCTATTTTATGCGAAAAATATCGCATGAATTGTATTACTTATACCTAGTATAATATTATACCAAATTAATTATAGTTTTTAACTAATTTTTTCTTATAATTTATAAGTTAATATTATACACCATAAAATGGTGTGCATAGTTTTATGGATAATTAATGGTTAAAAATAAGCTTTCATTGTGATTTCCAATTTCGTAAAAAATTAAAATCAAATGCCTATAAATAATAATGTGTTAATGTTTAAAGCTTGAGCTTTAGATTGAATTCAATAAATTGTCAAGTATTAAAATATTATATAGTTATTAAAATTAAAAATTGTACACATTTTAAACTAGGTATAAAATAATTTAACATGTTTTGTAATTTGAACTTTAAACGCTTATAAGAAAATTGTTATTTTGTGTTTTTGAAATTGTGATTACTGTACAAATAACTTATCGGTAATTTTTTATAATATTTTCAAGCTTTTTGCAAAATAAGGAAAAAATATATTTCAACTTAAATTGAAAAAATATCCATGGAAACTTTTTGAACTTGGAGAGTGGGAGAAAAATTTAGTCTAGTTAATTAATATAAATCGATACTCAAACGATCACGACACCAGTGTCTATTTAATCGACGTCGATTCACTTACTAAGTTATATTATATATTGATGAGTATGTGTGGTTGTTTGATACGGTGTAGAATTTTTCGTTGTAGTTTTTAGCTATAATAAAAACTATTTACATTTTTAGGTTTTTGTGTAATGCGAGATTTGAAATGTACCATGGCGCAGATGTTACATTTGGTGAAGAGATACTGGGAGCCTTGGATGGTACGTATTCAGGCTTTGCACATATCCCAATTTTTGGAACCTAAGAGTAAGTCTGAATCGGTTTAGCATGATAATATTATTATAATATCATGGAATAATAAACTTAATTTATTTAATTTTCACAGTATACAAAAATAGATATGAAATAAATGTATTATTATATCAAAATTCAAACAATAGTTAATTTACATTTTACAAAAGCACAATAATGATTTTTAACGTGTAAAATGTATGGTAATATTAGCAATTAGCATCATTAAGCGTAACAAAATATTCAGTTCTTTGACAGCAATCAGCGTTTCATTTATCTCCAACAAATGAAAAAAATATGGCAAATTCAATTATGCTCGAACAAACTGGTCATTTTGATTTAAAAATATTTCGAAAACATAATTACTCAATGGGACGAATTTACTATATTTTATAGTGTTATTATCTGATGAAATCTTTTTTCAAATTTAATATTATTATGCACATTGTTTGACAAAGAATTGTTTATTTATTCTGTTTAGTTAGCACTGAGCACTGGTTAAAATAAACGTGGAAAATCTAAAATGTTCAACCTCTCTTAAGAATAAACAAAAAAATGATCAAAGGTTCAGAATATAAAGAAATTGGTAAAAAACTAAATTTATATTAAAATACATAAGCTGTGGTGAAGTGATTTATTCCAAAAGCAAAACAAATAATTATTATAAAATATTATTATAGAATAGTTAATAATCGCATTATATTATCAAAGTTAGACATCATACTACCATGTTAGAATATTCAAAATATATATATATATTTATATTTAAACACCTATTTGAGTTTAAAAATAAACAATTTACTGTTGGTTGAAAAATGTTTACCTAACGGTTAAAAATATAAAGATTACATAAGACGTTTTATAAATTATAATATCAAAGGATTCAAACAACAATTAATTGATTTGGGAGAATGGGAATACTATAAAATACAATGATAAAAAGTAAAGTATTCAAAATAAAACTGCGGTAGAAGTGTTGTATAATTATTTTAAATCTTTGAAAACTATATAGATAACGTTGTAGAATACAATTCAATTTTTTACGCATTTATTGGTCGTTTGATAGAAATCACTAGAACATTTTTAAGTATATTACTATTACGACCTTATTATAATTTCATATTTATTTTGTTCATCTGAAACTATCTAAAGAATATATTTTTTTAACTCCAGAAAATTGTGAAAAGTTAAAACAATAGTATCTTATCTTTGATAATTGATTTTGAATCATAAAAAATGTTTAAAAAATTATAATTTATCTATTTTTCTTTTATAATGGATATACATTTATGAGCTATAAGCAAGTTGAAAATAAATTACAACATCAATATTTTTCAGTCTTTCCAACCTTTGACTTATCACCAATTCTTCTTTAATTCTTGGTATACTAATAACCTCGTGTAGACCTTCAAATCAAAAAATAAATAAAATACCAGCACAAGATACATAACATTACATAAATTTAATCATAAAAACACTATATTATTTTATTCTTCCATTATTTTCCCAGAAAATCTAATTAATCGACTATAGCGTAAATACACAAAATAATTTTTTAGTATTTAAACTCATCTTTCCTAGTCAAATAAATAAATTCTAAAATAAAAATGAAATCTTTTACAGTAATTTCGACGGGTCCCGTCCATTTTAGCGTCAACTCCCGTGTATAAATTTGTATTCGTATATTTATTAATGTGTATAATATGGATTTTAAACATTCCTTTTCTTAGTGCAATTAAAATTAAATTTTATGCAATATTATTCATTTTGAAAATATTACTACACATACATTCAAAAACAAAGACAAAAAACTATGATATTATTTATAATACGTTTTCTTGTACACCTCAAATAATATGTCTTAGTATTGTATATTTTATTATACCTAATATAATATAATATGACGGACCTATTTTACACAAATAATTTTTGAAGTAAAATAATATTAATAACTATTCTTAAAAGATTACGAAAACAGTCATTATTTTTGTTATTAATTTGATCAATTATTAATTTAAACTGAAGGAGAAACATCAGCTGTTTTTTGGATTACAAATATAATAAGTTATATTTTATTCCACAGTAATAAATAAAAGTACCTAACCAATTTTGGTCCTTCAATTTATATTAATTAGTATTTTCAGTATTAATTTGAACGAAATCAATAGAAATTAGAAAATAATTTTTCATTTCCACGAAGTTCTATAATCATTGATATTATAGTAATTTCAATTAATACTATTTTCCCTGGAATATTCATATAAGCCACTAAGTACATACGTATTTTGAGTTTTCAAAACTATATTTCTGATATGAACTAGCAAAAGGGGCTACATTAATACCAAATAATACCTAATGATATAATATTAATATTAATAAAGTGCCAATCTAATACTTAATAATAATAATTGTATTGACATAGACCAATGAATCGAACAGGTAGATCTTTATAAATACATGGTTAGGTAATAGTTTATCTAATTTTTCATAGAAACATTATTAACATAATGTAAGCTAATTTATTGAAATTCACACTTTTGATTTTAACATTTTATAATTTTTATATCTGACGCGATATATGAATATATTAATATACATATTATAATATGCAGTTAACGACATCGCGGGCCGCTTATTACATCGCTGATGATTTAAATTTTAACTGTACGCTATAGTGATTTCATAATTTGACGATGAAAACTGGGATCGTCAGAATTCGATGGACAGGAGCAGGTGGATAATAGCCCGTCGTAGAATAAGCGTATAGTTAATCAAAACGTTACACTCGAGACGTGTAGGTATATTAAATACGATCATTTATTTTTATTTTCAAGCATCTCCAAAACAGGTCTACGAGGTTTCGTAAGATGATCAAAAAAATACATACAGGGTGATTATTCAAACAGTTAACACTAATTATATTGTAAATTGCGTATTTAGGTATTTATGATTTTGAAAATTATTTTTTATTTTTATATAATCTGAATTTATATTAGGATACTTTAATTATTTTTTTTAAGGCATACATTGATTGTTTACATTTTTTTTTTTATTCAAATTATACAGGATTTATATTTTTAATTTCATAATCCCAAGTCATGCATTTTTTCTAAAAGTTTCAATAAATAAAAATTGAATTTCGAACGAGTATAAGTAGTTAATTAATAATAATAAGTATTTATAAACTTTAAAGTTTAGACGGTGGGAGTTGGGCGGTCAGAGGTGACTTATACAATGTCGGACCATTACTTTCCTAATCCAAACTTTAAATAATAAATTATTATAACTTATTCGTCCGAAATTTGACTTTAATGCTGTACTGAAATTCTCAGAAAAAATATCCCGTTTCGGAATATGACATAAAAAATGCCTGCTGTCATCCGAAAAAGTTATACGAATTTAAAAAAATAAAAATAATAATAAATACATCGCAAATGTCGTCTCGCGAAAAATCAAAAAAAAAAAAAAAAAATCGCTCGGAAAATATAATACGAAGACGTTAATATGCTCCCGGAGAAAACGAACGTTCGTCGTCTCCAAAAGCATCACCCTGTATATAAATTATGCGCACGCTTTGGTGTGACGGTGATATTGTTATGATATATAATATAATATATGATATGGCGGAGGAGCGCTGTCCTGGGTCGTCCGTACGGCGTATTAAAACGCGTACACAGAACCGGCGCGGGTAATCACACGGTGTCAAACGGAGATCAAAATTTTTCAAAATATGCGACTCGGCGCGGACGAGACAACCGGTCCACGCCGACCCCGCTCTCGACGAGTTTCCACGTGTTGTGTTATTACGAGGAGTAACGCGGACGCGCGTCGTACGTGACGAGTATTACGCGCGCGTGTACCATAGGCTCGCGGGTTAGAGGACTTCGCGCGGGATCGGTAACTCGACCTGCAACGGACAACGTCGCTCGCGCGCGCGCGCACACACACCGCACCCGTTTCGCCCGGCCGGACCGGACCCGATGGCCGCCGGTAGCTGTTGTAGTTGCTGTTGGGCCCGCGTGTGCGTCGTAATTATTATAGCCGTGTGCTGTACGGCGCGCACGGCGAACGACGTCCGGTTGTGTGTTGTGCTCCTCTGGTCACGAGGGCGGCGGCACGTCTAATTATTATTATTGCCGAGCGCACACACACACGCGCGAACGGCCGACAAAACGGACGGTCGTCGACGAGAAGGAAATAATATAAAATAGGCGTTTTATCTCGTGATGTTAATGCGTATACATTAACAACGATTGTATAATAACAATGTCCAGAGAGGAGATCTGCAGCGATTCGGCGTGCTGCTATGAGACGGACTACTTTCGCGCGAGACTATATTATAATGTTATACAGGACAACGCGTGACGCGCAGTAAAACATTTTTTTATTTATTTTTCTATTAAATATTCGTACCTCCCAAACCGTTTCTTATCCGTTCCGTATAAATTGCTTGTATTTATACTACTCTCTCGTCTTACGGTCTAATATGATTAGGCGCTACAGTGCTTATCCGTCGGATTTCCGTTTTTTTTTCCCTCTACGTTTTTTGTCCCGTTTGTACGTTTTGTGTGAACTGATCGCGGACAGCGCGCCGTCGGCGAAAGCGCTAATCACACACCACGTACATATTATTTTGTGCATAACGCTAGATCATATTATTCGAAATTATTCGAACAACGTTACCGTGAAGGCATAACCAGGATCATAGGTTAACGGGAGAGAGGTTAAGCTAAGAACTAACCTGACCTATAGAAGAGGGAGTCGTAGCTTTAATTTTTTTTTCTTGACTATTAACTGTACATCTAATTTCCCTTACACTACACTACAAAGTTTGTGTATTTTTAAACGCCTATATCATATATTTATTACCATATTGATCAATACAGTATTTCGATTTCGTTTTATCACATAATAGTTCATTTAAATATTTGACAATGACAAACAGTTTATTACATAATAAAATAGGAAATTAAAATACTACAGTATTAATAATAATAGATAAATATAATAATAAGCCGCTAAAAAGAGTTGACTGACAATGGAACAACGTTTAAGTAATAAAATTGTTACTAATGTATATGATTTTTACTTAACATATACATCAGGTCAAACAATGTATAAGCGCGTATGTATACATATTGCAACTTAATGTGTGTGTGCACGTGGGCGTGGGTGTTGGGTAAAATCTAAGTTTATATTGCGGGGGATATAACGTAGGTATACGACAACATTTCTAGTATTTTTTCAATTTGTGTTAAATTGAAAATACATCTTTCAATATTGAGAATAGCCAGATTTAAAAAATAGTCTTGTAGAATAGGTACTCGTTCTTAATCAATTTTAAAACAATTTTCGTGACCAACTTTCCAATAAATATTTAGTATAATATGGTAGCTCCTTAAACATCCATCCAGTTACCGCTATGCAAGTAACATAATTTCGTAAAGACGATGTACAGTATGTGTATGGTATAGGCTATGCCGTATAGCCATTATTTAAAACAATAAAATGTATGCAATATAACAAATATATTTTAACGTAATACGACGATGAGGTATCGTTTTATTTTTGATATAACATATTTAATAATTTCATAGACTTTGCCACCTTGCGAGTTTTCAATTGGTAAGATCACAATTAGCAAGGCTGGGCATTAACGAGTTAAAAAGTTAAAGTTAAGTTAAAAAGTTAAGTTACTTTTAACTAAGTTACTTAACGAGTTACTTTTTTTTTAAGAAGTAACTTCTATCTTAACGAGTTACTTTATTTTTAAAGTAACTTCTAACTTAACGCGTTAATTTATTTTATAGTCACGTTAAGTTATTTTTTTTTCTTTTTACGAACCCCAAAGATTTATTATAGCATTTTGTGTAATAAAAAAAAAAAATAATAATAACAATAATTATTATGTTAAATATAAATTATTCTGCTATATAATATTATTATGTTATTTGTAAATATTTAACTTGAGGTGTAAATGGTGTAATTATAAATTTTATAAGAAAAAAAAAGTAACTTATGTTTAACTAAGTTAAGTTACTTTTTTTTTCCAACTAACTTGTAACTTTAACGAGTTAAATAAAAAAGGAAAGTAACTTTTAACTTTAAACTTAACTTACATTTTTCCAAATTAACTTAACTTAACGAGTTAAAAAAAATAGTTAACTTGCCCAGCCTTGACAATTAGTATGGTCGTCATTCATCAAGACATCACTAATTATGCAGAATATGAGTTAAATAATGTAAAAATAATAATTTTTTTTTTTTTTTTTGGATTCGGAAAAAAATATTCACGGAGATAATTTTAGAAACTAATTTAATATTGACTTCAAAAATAGAAAAACATTTCACAAGTTGTATTTACAATTTTAAATCTAATTTTTTTTTTTTGTATTTGAACAATCATATATACCTAGTTCTATACTTAGATCGTTTAAGCAGTTTAAGCTGATGCATTGAAAAAATAAAAATAAAAAAAATTGTTTGATTTTTTTTATATTATTATACTAAATAATATATTATAGTGTAATACCTATATTAAAATTTCAATTGTACGACATTACGCGTTTTTTGAAGACCGTTTTTTTGAATTCACGCTCGCATACTATCTGCAAGTATTACTTACGCGTCACAGCGTTCGTATAATTACCCTGGCCTTAACGACAGTTAAGTCTTGTACTACTAAATATTATATTCTACGCATAGAATTATGATATCGAGAAGGTGCGCCGTTTTTCAGGTATTCATTAACGACCTATCGATGAAATATAAATTATTTTAAGTGTAACAATAATAGCACATGCATCGAGTTTATACATAATATATAATTACTACAGTTACCTACATTTACAGCCACAATTTACGATTATTTCCAGACGTTTGAAAATCTTTGTAATAAATATAAAACAATAATATAATGATATATAATATATATATTTTAATCAAACGTCATTCATAAATTAATATATTTATATACATATATTTACTTTAAAATATAATATCGCTCTGTCATTTTTATATTTATATTGGTTTTTTTTTTTACTAAAATGGACATTACTTCTTGTATTATTTCAATAAGCTTTTATCATAAATAATACAGGAATTATATTTTTATTTCTGTACAATAAATAATATTATGGTGGTTTTCAGTAATTGGTTATTATTAGATTCTGAACGGAGTGATGAATGTATTGATTTTACAATGATGTGTGTTTTTTTTTTGTGTCTGTGTACAGCATAACTAGTCGAAATAATGCTTCAATTTCAAACTTCGCCACTTCGGGGGTGGTTTCCGATGGCAAAGTGGATATTCTTGGTGCATTTTAGAGGTGAAAAATAAACATTTTCCAACAGTTTTAAAAAAAATCGAGAAAAACAAAAAAAAAGTGACAAAAAAACTGGAATGTTTACGCAAAACCAATTTTCGACCAAATCGATTTTTTATGTGGTTGTTATTCAAAAACTAATCACTGTAAATACTTAAAATTTTCACAAAATGTTTATATTAGCGTTTTCTATACCCAATTAAATTTTCAAAGTATTTTGACTTTTTATAAGCTATTTATAGACAGTTAAAATTTTTAATTTTTTTTAGTATTTTTTTTTAAAATAACGATAAAATTTTTTTGGCCGGCCAGAAAATCTTTAAAATTTAATACAAGGTTTCTTATTAGTTTTTCTAAAAGTGATAAAAAAAAATACGAAATCGTTTGTCACAATTTTTTTTTATAAGTGCTTAAAGTTCGAATTTATACGAAATATGTAAAAATTGCGAAAATTTGCAAGTAATTTTGTGGTTGAAAAATCGTAAAATTGTTTTCTTTTATAACTAAGTTTTGAACATTTGGTACAAGGTTCTCCATACATTTTTCTTCAAATATCTGTAAGAAAAACTCTACCGGATTAAGACAAAACATTTTTAGGAGTATTTGAAATTTAATTTTTTTCAAAATCGCGTTAAATAACGGTTTAGCCTCAAACGATTTTTGATATTTGTTGTTGTTATTCAAATAGTATAAGTCGTAAATACCTACTTGAAAATTTTACCAGTTATTTAGATAGCCATTTTATTTACGTGATTTGATTTTCAAAATAATTTGACTTTTTTTGAACTATTTATAATTTGAAATAATCAATTTTTTTTTTTTTAATGTTGATAAAAAAAATTTAGCTGGGACAAATTACTTGAAAATTTAATTGAAGGGTCCACATAACTTTTTCTAACTCTCATTCAAAAATTATAAAAATACATATGCACAATTTTTTTTTATTAGCATTTGAAGTTCAAATATTGACAAAAATTCGTCAAAATCATGAATATTTTTCACTATTTGGTAGTTAAAAATGTATAAATATTTTACTATCAAAAGCTAAGAATTGAAAATTTAATACTATGATGTCTATAAGTTAAGCTTAGAATAATTATAAAAAAGTTTGAGGATTATTCAATTTAAAAATTGTACGAGTGTTTAAAGTTTTAATTTTATTGAAATCAAAAATACATGTGTAAAATATAACGTTTTACTAATAAATAATTTTTAATTTTTATTATTTTTAAAAAATCACTAAACGTAAAATCTTGAAACTTTTACTTAAATGTTTGAATTTGTTTCAAAATAGAATGTATGACAATATTTAAATATAATATATCCTAGACTGACAAATCATCTCCGTTCAGAATCGTTTTTCGTATACAATGATACCTATTATTGCATTCAAATTTAACTTACCCTAGTCCGAGGTCCACCCCACCCCCTAATGTACAGCAGAACGATACCCACTTACCTGCTTTTTTTTTTTTTTTTTTTTTTTTTTTTTTTAACAGTATCACTTGTTAAATGTCGAACACGTAATTTCGATTGAGTTCTACCTACCTATTTTTACAAGGCACCTTGGTGCGTTGTGCAATTTTCGATTTTTACTGGATTGGTGTACGAGGCGAAAAATAATTAATTAATTTTACTACGAGGTCAGGTCCCACCAAAAAACACAAAAATAGAGCTTTAGTGGAACCCGTATTTTAATTAATTCCCTGCTGTTGTCTGTAGAAAATGTCAGTCTGTACACATACACAGTCATTGAAACAAAACGTGACTTTTAGTTCAATTTCAATAAAAATAAACAGTAAAATCATTGGAATTGAAATCTAACTGTAAATACACGCATATATAAGACGTATTAAGTATATATTTTAAAAAAAAGTAATTATATGTTTCAAAATTTCATTATTTTGTTCAAGATAAATAACAATATTATTGATATTTTCAATATCATATAGTATATAATATAATTATATACATAAAATGTCAAATATAAGTCGGAAGTATACTCACGCACCTTTTTTTTTTCAGTTTTGAACCGACGGACGGCGCTGCGAAAACAGCTTTCGCGCATCTATAAGTTGCTCATGCACCCAAAAAGTATAAGAAACATACTCGGGCCACAATGGTTGTAAGTTTTAGTATTTGTACGTATATATAGTGAATAACAGTATTATAGTTGTGGTACCTATAATCTTTCCTATAACTTATTTATTTTCAGATAAAGGACGATTTGGTTTTAAATTAATACAATGGTTTAGTTTTCAAATATTGTTCTATGAAACAAAGTCGAAACTTTATTTCGCGATGTTCTTATCGGACTGCAATAAATGTTTTTAAAAATCCTACATCATCATAATAACTTTATAATCGGCAGGAAGATAATCTAAAGAGAATTTGAAATAGTTGTGTAGTTATAATAGTTGGTACCAAAAACTTGTTTCCATTGTACTAGTTTATTGATTAGCCACCTGTATTATTGTCATGGATTGGTAGAAACCCGATCGCCACATCCGAAAAAAGTTTTTAAGCTAGTCGGATTTTTCAAAACTCCCAAAAAACTTTGTCCGTGTATAAATAGTTAGTCTGAAGATCCAATACGGTGGTAAGGATTAAAGTATTTAGTGAGTATTTTTGTTAGGAATCGTCTATATAATGGAACAATTGTCTTATGAACTTTTGGTTATGGTCGTTTTAAAAACTTTTTGTAGAAGTCAATGAAAGCGAATTTCTCAGTTTTTGAAAATACAAAATGCAATAAGAACAATATGTTTTTAAGCTAAATTTGTTGGACTGGTAAAATGATGAAATAACAAAAACTATTTATATATTTAATTTTATGACAATATATTATTATTGATTTAAACTTATTATCCTAATTCCTAAATTATTTCATTCACTTTTTTACTATGAATATGGTTATATTTTATATGGTTAACATTTTAGTAAATTGTATTCAATAATATATAGTCATATAGATATAAATTAAAATCAATTATATTCACAATTCAAAATTTAACTCATTGTTGAAGTTTATATAATAATATTAATGAGTATTATGAATGATTATATTCAGTATGAATATACGAATCCTTATAATTTTGATTTCAGTCGAGTCGAGTAGGTCTTTTGAAGAGAGAAGAATTTGTTAAAGCACAAATAATACTTTTTATGTTTACTCGAAATACTGTATTAGGTAAATCAAGCATAAAAAAATTGTATTGTAAAATTCTTTAATATATACTTACATTAAAAATAGGTACAAATCTTATGGTAAGTATTTATTATAATAATAGTTCTATAACTCATAAGTAAATTTATAAGTAAACGTTCCTAAACATAGAGAATTTATAAAACTCATACGTACCTACTATAATTGAGAGTAGTAACTGGGTCCCTGGGGGGCCACCACCGCCACCGCCACCGCCACATCGCCACCGCCACCGCCACATCGCCGCCGCCACCGCCACCGCCACCGCCACCCATACCACCACCCATCACTCGCCAAAAGGTACCGCCACCCTTACCTCCACTTGGTACCCAGCCATGGTTAGCGCCGCCGTCACACCGCCACCCACCCCGCCATAGATGCCGCAACCGGTACACTGCTCAGCCGTTTATCTCGTAGTGCACATTATCTAAACATATATTCATGTCACCGCCACTGCTTTCAGTATGTATGTATACGTACTAAATATAACCCCAACCACTAATCCCCACTACCAGTAAACACCTAACTTCCAGAACTCAATCCCCCACCATTTATAATAATATAAATAATATTAATGACAATTAATATAATTAAGCGCTTATATTCAGTCATAGTTTTGTTTTAACAGTGTCAAGTTGTAAATCTCGATTTAACAGTATTAATATGGCAGGGCCAATAAGTGAAATGAACCGTTTGTATAAATATGTTGCACCTAAATCGCCGTCCGAACTCATCGATTGTAGTAATTTTACAATTGATTTTGAAAACCGCAAGTTTTTAAACGTTGGATTTGACCCAAAAGATAAATTTAATATTGTGCTGCGAATAATTACACCGTCACGGTATGTAAATATTTCTCCAGACTTCTTGAAGCGTATTTATTCATTCATGGGTAATATTTTATCCCACATTCTCGATCCTGCTGTGAAATATAAAAAATTCACTTTTTTGGAATGTGAATCGGTTTTGATTACAAGTATGGTATATAGGGGGGAGCATGTGTTAGTCGTAGAGTCTAAAGAAACAAGCGGATGCAGAATTTTATTGAATAGAAGAGATCTTATGACAATTCAAGATTTAGAGTGGATCATTTTTGAAACCGTATTAAGAAAAATCAATATCGTAAGACCTAATATTTTAAATCAACTCGATCAAATATCCGAGTACTTTAAAGCAGATTTTAATATTGATAAATCCGCTACACTCGATGAAGTTATTTCAATAATCAGAGGTATTCATATTGAATTAATCGCGAAACATATACCAGAGAACAAGGAGAGTTTTTTAACCCAAATAATATTATTCGCAACTGAACAGCTTGCACTCAATTGGATGACAAAATCGAAGAATTCGTTAAAAGTAAGAATATATTTTGAAATTATTAATAAAAATATTTAACATATGCATTAAATTAGGCAGTTGATGTTCCGTCAGAATTTATTTCACCAACCAAGAGAAAAGAGATGCACGATGTTGAGGAATTAAAGGTGAAACATATTATAAACATTTTTATTGCGATTACTGATTATTATTATTATTATTTATTTTAGTTTTATACTGAAGCCTTTGATGTGGAAATGCTACAACCTTCACCACCAAGATACTCAAGTATATCTCCGTTGGTAAGATATAATGAAGACGATCCATCACAGTCACGAGTAATTATAAATGAAACCAATAAAAATATTAAAGTATTAAATTTTACTTTATTCGTAGGATGCTGACGAGGAAAGGGGACTCAGAGAATATTTAGTAACACATTCGATGGATCCATTAGAAACAGTATGGTCTCCGATTCGGAAAACCAAATCAAATGCGATACACGTATGTCGTATATATAATTTATTTATATAAGAAAAAAAAATGATTATTAATTTTATAGGCTTTCGATGAAAATGATGGTCCTATGTATTTCAACAGACCATAATCCTCGCAATTTCTTTCCGACTTCATAGACGACAAGTCAGCAGAGCAATTTACTCAGTCCAATACAAAAATCTTTTTATAATTGATAATAATATCTTGCTAATATTAATAAATATTTTGTATATATCATAATATGTGTTATTCCATACATTATCCGGATCCCTACCATGTTCTATATCATATTCATTTTTACTCCCGCCCATACTATAGAGAGGGATTCATCCCCGCTCTAACTTGGCGCTTGGTAGCGCTACATAAAAAGGATGACACGAGCATATGACAAGTCAGTCGTAACCCGCTCTTCAAGTTGTAACAATTTATGCGTTTAACCTTCAGTGTTTCATAATGGCTAATAATCTGATTGATTGTAACACATTCTTTATTGATAGAAATGTTTATTTACATATTGGCTTAGATCCGGATTTTTTGTTTAATTGTGTAGTTTGTGTTACAAGTAACTCTCAGTGCGTGAAAATGAGTGTGGAATTGTTTCAATCCCTGAATACAGTTCTTACCATTGTAAACTTTAAACTTCCATCACACTTACTGTTAAAGGAGTTTAAATTGATATCAATAAAGGAAATCAACGGTGTCAACATTCTGTCAATCAAATGCTTGCAGCAAGACCAGAATGTACAGTTGACTAAGGAAAATGTTACAAGAATCTTACAACTAAATGATAACATAGAAGAAGTTATACAGATGAAAAATATGTACATCCGATCCGCTTCATTGCTTCAGGCCTGTAAGATTTCAATGTTTCTTGGGAAAGAAATGCCGTTACCCAAAGACACAAACATAAGCGATGTTGAAGATTATTTGAATCACATCGAGGTCAAGAAATTGAAAGAACATATTCCAATCGCAGGTACTTGCTTAATAGCAGATTTGAAGATTAAAGCACTCAAACAATTGGCAAGAGGCTGGTTATCTTCTTCGTCCGAAACCAAGGTAATACGAATATATTTTTACATAATATCGTATACTAAAGAAAACAATTTTTTTAGTCTGAAGTCAACCGACCAAGGACAAGAGCATTCGTAGCGCGTGAAAAGGCAGAAGCAAGCCGTAAATTAAGTTTTCGAAAATAATTAAAAATGTAATATTTTATTGTATTAGTATCAAAATAATGTTATTTATTAATACGATGAATAATAAAATAAAAACAACATCATATTTTTAAAAGAAAAAAATGTTTTTTATTTTTACAAACTATTTACAATTTTCTTACATCACCATTAAATGGGTTATAAGTTATAACTTGATCGTGTAAAATGAGACAATAAGCTGCAGTTTTTGCTGGAATGGCTTTATCTGTTTCGAATTCAATTCGTAAATCTACAGTTGAGGATTTTACGTTGTCGTTTTGTCGTGATAAGTCCACGACTATGATTGGTACAAATTGTTGAAAAATATGTTTTGGAAGTAAAGGATCACTATATTCTCTCTCGTAGTACGATTTCTGGAATTCAGCATACGCCTTGTACAATATGGCCGTAACGTTGTTTGTGAAATCTGCACGAAAATCTTCATATGGATATACTTCAGAGTTTAAATGTACTTTTAGGTTTTTCAGATAGCAGTGATCGAATCGTCCTGATGGATTAAATAAATTATTTTTTCGATCGGTTTGAAGTCCAATTAATGCAAATCTAGGTTTCTCCAACAAACTGCTTGATTTGACCGTCCACGAATGAGAAGTATTCTGAGGGAGAACTGGATACTCGCACAAGTCCCAATTTCTGAACGCACATGCAAGTGGTTTACGAGAGTCTAATACTTTTAACAGTTTTATTTTTTCTTTGTCACTAACTCTGATGATGGGCATCTTCCAAATAATTTTATTCAATTCAATCGCTACTTTTTTAAGTTTTTCATTAGGATTTGTCGCCAAAACGTATAACGCATCAAAATCTGTAGATGATCTGTTTAAAATGATTTGTTGGTTGCAGTTGAGTAGTATTTTTTTATAATCTTCACAAAATCCAAACAAATGTTTGAGTGGTATGCAACCAGCAAATTTGTTATTTAACATGAAATGTTTATTTTCACTGGCATCCATATCTACGTCCCAAGCAGCGTTTTGTAGATTATTCAATTCACTCGGAGTGTGCGAGCAAAAACCTTTAAGACTCGACGATATTCCAGGAGATTTTAATTTTTGTATTTCCACACCGTTTATTTCATATCGGATTTCAGAAAACAAAAACGCTAAGCCATTATTTGTAAAATTGAATTCACCCTTCTCTGCTGTAATATCTGAAGGTATATTTAATTTACCTTCAATGTAAAGATAGCTCTCGCAAGGCAAAGTGTAAGCGTCCATATTTTGAATAGATATTCTAATTTCATCGTTATTGGATAAAGCTGTAGTCGAATACGGAAGAAAAGAGTGGTACTGCATTTGAGTTATTTTACAATCATCATCATAGCCACCAGCTACGTCCAAATACACATCATCCATGATTATAGTACTTTTAAAGAACGTAAAAATGATAGATTGTTTTTGGTTAGTTTCTTTACGATCGGCGTACGTCTTGACGTATTAATCTTGTTAGTTGAACTATTGATTTTCTTGATCACATTTCTTTTTATATAATTGTTGAACTTAATAGCCATCTTTATGTTTAATTTGTAAACGAATTGTGATTGGCTCCCCTCTTAAATTGATTAAGTTATTATCTTGATCTCTTAGCACTATATTTACTTTACTTATAGACGTGGAATTAAGCCGGTAGAAAACTAAATGTTTTGGAACTTCAATGATTTTATGTCCAGGCGGCGATGAAGGGAAAAACTCGTGTATCGTCTGGCTTGGTATCCCATTACTGAATGAACCAGAAATTAGATTGCAATCTATTTTTATACAGTTAACTTTCATTATGTTAACTATTTGTTCAGATTCGTGTTTTGTATTTGCAGAGTAAACTTTATTTTCAAAACCTAATATTTTCGATATATTATGTTCAATCGTGAAATCAATATCATGACTACACGTCATTGAGCATTTTAATGTACTGCCATCAGCCTTGAGTTGAAACAAAGTAACATGATTCGGTAAGAGTTTTTGAATCATTAACTCCAAATTAATTATTTCATATGATCCCGTAGGTATAGTCACATTTACACATTTTCCAAGTGAATTGCGAAATCCTATTGTATTACAATCGGGTTCTATGTTTGGTATAGAGTTATTTGTCTGCAGGCTTAACAGGCACAGTTGCGATGTATTTTTTACTTCTAACGGCGGGAAAATATCACACGACATTTCGCTGGAATTACCATTTAATGTTATCGTGTACATGATAAAAATTTTAAACACAAATGACCGCAATTATATGTGTTATAACGTTGATGTCTAGTGTAATTATATTGTATGGTACATCCACTAAGGTACGACTGTAGTTCTAGTGGAGGCGGTAGATTACCAAAACTGTCGTAGTATGTAACTTGTTTTCCAATTTTTTTATACGCTACCCAATGAGTTCCTGTACTTTTTTCAATGTCCAAATTGATAACCGCTGATTCTTTATGCTTTGGACGTGAAGGTAACCTATCTCTAGAAAACACTCCGATGAAATGAGGTATTTTCATTATGCGTGCATGTTTTATAATTTCATAATCATACAGCGCTCTTTTGGGTAACGTAGAAATTAGTTTTTTTGCCGTTTTGGAGTTTTCTTTAAAGATTTACGGGTGCCCTTTCTTTTATACGAACCACCTCCATGTGGAGCGAGATATAGTCCTTTACCCGTCTCAATTTTATACGAGCCACCTTTATTAGGGGTGAGATATAATCCTCTACCCAAATGTGAAGGTTCATTTCTATTAAATTCACTAACGGTTTTTACAACGTTAGAAATACCTCCCGTTAGCGCTCCGAGTGCAGATAAGCCAGCAAAAATTGGTATCAACGGTAACATACCACCAGTTTTTGGTATAGGTATGACACGAGGTACTCGAATTTTCTTACCGTTTTTACGGAATATTTTTTTAGCCGCCGCAACACATTTTTTTGCTAATTTCATCAGGTTCTTTTCATTAACATTTTTATTAAGTACATTTTTAGCCGCTCTAATAGCAGCGTTGAATCCGCATCCTGCACCCATTTTACGTTTTGCCTTCATACCCGTAGTGACTAGCCACGCTGCTGCCTTTTCTTTTAAATTAGAGTCTTTTGACTTGAATCTGTTCCAAGCCTGATTTTCTAATATATAATCTGCTTTTTGACGATCTGTCAAAGAGTTGCTGTGATCATAAGCGATATCGTGTTCTTTACACGCCGAATCCAAAGGATTGATACCTTTATCACCACGATCCAACCGTTTTTTTAATTTTGTCCCAGGACCGCAGTACTGATAACCTAAAATGATATTTAAAAACTATAAACTTGTAAAATGATATGGTTAGGTTATGTGTGTGTGTGTGTGTGTGGTAGAGTTTATAATTACCTGGTAAATGAAGTTCAAATGGTAATTTATTTATAAGAGTGTTGATTATACCTCCGCCTTTATTCTTGTTGTTTCTTCGAACGGGTGACATCGTGTAATGATCAGATTACAAAGATTACACAGCTATATATACATAATCATTATATTATAATGAAGTTTGTCGATCAACAAATAAAACTCACAGTGGAAAATGTCGACCCGCCTACGAGTCGCGAATCAAGACATGGAGCGCTTTTACCAAATACCTGTCGTGCTCTAGTTGTTGGCCCTTCTGGATGTGGTAAAACGAATTTAATTTATGCCTTATTGACTAATATCAATGGTATACGATTCCATAACGTTTATATATACTCGAAAACTCTCGATCAACCTAAATATAAAATGCTTTGTGAAATTTTAAAAGATGTGGACGGGGTACAGTTATTCACTTTTCATGAAAACGATGAGGTTATCCCACCAGAAAAAGCATTACCAGATTCTGTTTTTATATTTGACGATATTTTATGTGAAAATCAAAATATCGTACGTTCTTACTACACACGCTGTAGGCACAACAATATTGATGTGTTCTATCTGGCGCAATCATTCGCCCGCATACCCAAACAACTTATTCGAGATAATAGCAACATGATAATATTATTCAAGCAAGACGAGACTAATTTAAAACACGTTTACATGGAACACTGCTCTGGTGATATGAATTATCCCGAGTTTAAAGAATTTTGTACTTTGTGTTGGAGTAAGGGGAGATTCAATTTCGTCGTAATAAGTAAGGACTGTGAACGTGACAACGGACGGTATCGACATGGTTTTGATACGTTTGTCGTTATATAAAACACTATAGTTCATTATTAACCATGGAAGGCGATAGTAGAGTGTTGAACGAATTAGTTATTGCCAAGGAAAACATTAAACGTAAATTCGAAGCATTAAAAAGAGGTGAAGCTGATATTCAATCCTATGTATCACAAACATTTAAACCAATAATCGAACCTCTGAACAAATTACATAACCTGCAATCGCCGACACCACAGACTTCCGAAGCAGGTAATGATAATGACATTTCGAATGCAATTGAAGATTTATCTTCAGATAATCGAACTGGAACTTTCCGGTCATTAGAAGAAAATGAGAAAGATAAAATATATGGTCCAAGAAAAAAATCTGATGGTGTTATTAAATTAGGTCATGAAGAAGTGAAATTTAAAAACAATGAAATAATTATCAAAGATTCATCTTATCAGCTAACACCGGGGCTTGTAGAGTTATTGTTTTCTAGATATCCAATGCAATATACTGATAGTGATTTAAATACATATAAATCAATACTTATTCAAACATCAGCACATTTAATGCTGGACGGTACAAAAATTAAGCAAGGTGGTGCAAAGTATAAACAAATTATTTGTAAGCTTTTTTCCTCGGGGACCGGTGTGAAATTACAAACGCATAATTTAGTATATTGGAATGATCCGAATGAGTTGGTTGATAGATTAAGACTTCTTTTAGCCTCTCAATCTGCAGGAAATACCGGAGTTTCAAACGAAATATTATCTATTTTTGAAGAACTCTATGAATCCGGTATAACAAAGAAAATACCAAATGTCTAAACGTGACATAGCAATCGAACTTCACAGACCAGCTAGGAAAAATTATACTAGACGAAGAGTAAATGTGTACGGGAAAAACGATTTATGGCAGGCAGACTTAGTCGAGATGATACCACTTTCAAAGAAAAACAATGGTTACAAATATATTCTCTGTGTGATTGATTGTTTTACGAAATTTGCCTGGGCTATACCGTTAAAAACAAAAACGGCTTGTGAAGTGACCGGTGCCATGTCCAAAATACTTATAGTTAGATCGCCTAAACTGATGCAGGTAGATAATGGAAAAGAATTTTATAATTTGAAATTTGACATGTTAATGACAAAGCATAATATAAAAAAGTATAGCACATATTCAACGACGAAAGCTTGTTTTGTTGAAAGGTTTAACCGAACTTTAAAAGCGCTCATGTACAGAGAATTTACAGCGCGCGGATCATTTAATTGGACTTCTATACTGCCAATGTTATTAGATAAATATAATAATTCTAAACACAGAACTATTGGAATGTCACCAGTGCAAGCTGATACAAATCCATCTTCAGTAGAAATAAAACAACGAAAAATCGAAAATAAAAAAATCATATTTAAAGTCGGTGATAAAGTTAGAATAAGCAAACAAAAAGGTGTCTTTACAAAAGGTTATTTACCAAACTGGTCTACAGAAATCTTCACTATTTTTAAAATAAATAAAACAACCCCTGTCACTTATCAGTTACGAGATTACAATGGAAATCCTATACTAGGCTGTTTTTACTCCGAAGAAATATATAAAACAAATTATCCTAATGATTATTTAATAGAAAAAATTGTACGAAAGAAGGGGAATCAGATATATGTTAAGTGGGCAGGATTTGATAATTCTCATAATTCATGGATAAATAAGAATGAAATTAAAAAATAATTTCAGTGGCTGTTCAGAAGTGAATGTGTTTGGTACAGTGAATTATTTTTCAATATTCCATACGGCGAGTCAGGTTAACAATATGTCATCGGCTATTTTGGACATTCATTGCATTCTCGGAGTTAACAACAAGTATTTTATTAAAGAAATGTCTATAGCAGACACTGAAACATGGACCCATCAACACTTTATATTTAAACATATTTCTTTAAAACAAGACGCAAAAAGTCGAAGCGTAAACAGTTGGTTGAAACGTCTATATCATGGTTTATCGTTGGAATATGGTGATGTCGAGTATGGAGAAATACAGAAAATATTTCAATCATTAAAATTCGATAGAATTTACGTTAAAGGTTTGCAGAAACAACAGATTATCAGCGAGTTTATGCCACACGCTACCGTCTTCAACTTTGAAAACTTAGATTGTTCACAGCTTTGTCAATTGAACGGGGAAACACTACCATGTTGTATTTTTCATAAGGATTTTAATCCACAACAATGTACATTGTATAAAGTATTTGCATTAAAAAAAGTATTCTATTATTTAAATAAACAATATTAATATTTTAACATTGTTGGATTTTTTTATTTATTTACTATATGTATAACATGGTATAATATTATTAAAAACAAAATCAAACAGATATTTACATGACAATAACAATAAATTATAGAATATACATATATATTATGTACACAGTAGAACAATTTTTAATATTTAGTTGTTCAAGTACCCCCATGGTAACGTTTCTATTATATCACCTTCCGAATACATAACCATGCGTTTGTCGTATTCCATTTTGAAAGTTTTTGATGTAAATGTTGTTGCTAATTGCTTAGTTTTAGAATTTCGGGTTATTTGTTGAAATTGCAGTTCTACCTCCCTTATTTCGTCGTTAGTACTGTCCATATTTAATTTTTGAACATTTTCATAACTAAGTGTAAATCCTTTTATTTTTGTTGTTGTGCGGTTTTCATTATCTGTGTGTGCTATACTTTTAGGACCAGTCGACACCCAGTCTGTTATATGTACACCTGGACCTAATTCATCCGTCCATTCACCTAGCATACACCCTGTCTTTACTTCGACATCATCGAAAATATAAAATACGCTATCTGTGTCGTAATAGACGACTTTCTCACCGAGATTGTCCAACATGGTATACAATCTTAATCTGGCATTTGATGTTGTGAACGCCGCTATGTAAATGTTGGTATTATGTTCGTTTCCGACGTATTCATTAATTTGTTTATAAGACACTTCGACTAAATCATCTGTCAAAAACACTATGTTTTCAATTTCTAGTTTACTGTCCAACAATACTTGATACCATCTGTCCGGTTTTGATATTATCTCGGTTTTTGTTTGATTAGGTCTTTGTCCAAACTTACCCCAAAACGAATTTAGGCATATTTTAGCAAGTGCTCTTAATCCAGGATTTTCTTTTATATTTTCTATATCCAAATCGATTCCCACTGCATTTTTTACTGCTAAAATATAATCATTAACTGTTCCATAGTCATTTTTCCAAGAGCTAGTTTCTAGTTTAATTTTTAAAAATCGTTTTATATATTCCTTAAACAATGTATTAGATTTTTTTTCAAAATGTTGTACTTCATAAATTTTTATGATTTTATAACCTTTTTCTAAAGCTTTTTGCACTTCGTCTGTGGTCCAAGTTCCTGTAAGTGACTTCTGATCAGCGTTGTGTGTGCACCGTCTAATTTTATCAAGATGACATTGATTACAAAGCGTGAATACTAATTTTTTTGATTTTATCGGAAGTACGGGATGATATAAATTGGTTGGTGGTAATAATTTGCATTTGATAAAACCATACCAATTTGATTCCAAATATTTTTTAATTGATGGATTAAAAATCTTTTTTGGATGGCCTACGGGGTAATTATCATAATACATTACTGTTGGGTATAAACTGCATACATCGATGTATTTAATTTTTTTATTTTTAACCATTAATTTTGTAGCATTAGTTCTTCCTCCGAAAAATGCATCTCGTGGGTTTAGTGGCTCAATCACATCATCTGGATATTGCATCATTTGTTTGTAATCGGCGTGCTTTCTCCATTTACAACTCCACATTTCTTCAACTTGGTACCCATTTTCTTTCAATTGAGTTGTCCGTCTAATTGTGTTGTTGTATAAATCGGTCATGGTGTTTTTATTAACGGGGTTTATATCATTAGGGTTGAAGCAATCCAGACAGCCATGCCAGAAACATCCATGATACTGATACACTTTTTTTTCCGACACATCATAACCGTCGACTTTAGCACCGCATATGACAGCTTCTCCACCGTTTAATGCATGCTTTATATTTTTATTTCCATTTAATATTTTGCTTTTCAACCACTTGATTGATTCGTCTGAAAATTTCTCTTTTTTCACATTTTGAACGACTGCTATAGTGGCATTTGACAAGTCACTCTGCCGATAAATTGCCATACATACACTCGCAATGGTTATGTATTTAAAAGGGTCAATGTTGCACACGTCCAAAAATTGTTTTCTGAGTTCTAAACATCCTCTTCGTAGAATGTCAACGTCCGAATTACAATATTCTTCCAACTCTTTTTTGAAATTAAATGTATAATTTTTATTTGTCATTTCGTCATGCCAATTTATAAAAGCTGTTCTTTGTTTCGCTGTCATAGAATTATAACCATAATACAATTTGTTTGGTAAAGGTCCTATATAACTTTGATTTTCTGGAGTATTGAAAAAATGTGGAAAGTATCCTTTTTTCGCTTCTGTAAGTCCAAACGTTTTTGGGAAGTCAGATAGTTTAGACTGTATAAAGTTAAGGCTATCGATGAATTTTATGTTCAAGCCCCCTTCTTTTATTTCGAGCATCATAATTTTTGTCCCGTTACGAATTATTTCGTATTTGACTGTTGGCATATGTTTTAAAATATATTGTATTATAAAATATGTATCATATGATTTTGAATTGTGCGCTATGTATGTTGTTCCTTTCATATCTTTACTTAGTGCCCATTTGCAAAATTTATCATTAGCCGAGGCCGCGTCACTAGTCGAAAACACATATTTTGTACCTTCAAAATCGTGCGCAATTACCATATTTGGTATGTGTGTTCCTGTGTTTTGTTGGGCTTCGTAATCGAAAAATATATAATTCGTTGTAAACGTACAGTCTTTCCGTTTTTCTGATGATTTGTTGTTACAAACGCAGGCTTCCACACAATATCCTCCTTTTCCTATTTTTCGTTGCATAAAACATTCATGTAGAGACAATTCAATGTTTTCTTGTTTACAATTATGGCATTTTCCATATCCGCAAACGCTATTGTGTGTGTGGTCATTTCTTTGTACGATTAAATTACATCCACTGCATTTATACTCTTTATCGCAAACATTTCTATGTTTTCTTAAACATTCGACATCGACACAGTAACGGTTGCACTCTTGACAAAAAATTTTTTCTTTTCTGTAGTCTTGGATATGATATTTTTCGTTACATAGCTTACACTTTAACCCCGGTCCTTTTTTACACACGTGATTATTTTTATTATTATTATACCCCGTATCACATAATTCGCAGTAGTATACACGTTCCTTAAATGAAGGCATGGAATAAATAGTATGAAAATGATCATTTTTTTTCAATAGATAAATCTTAATTCTATTTTCATTTCCCGAGTAGTCGATTTCACAAAAATTATCCACATTCACGACTTTCACTTGAATGTTCAACAATTTTTCGACATTTTCTATATCGCGATAGGAAAACGGTCGGTTATCAAATATTTTTAATTGTTGACATAATTGCTTGGTCAAACGTGTTTGTATATTATTTCTGCCAGTCCGTAGGTCTTTTATTTGGCTATCGGTTAATTTATGTCCCAATATATCAGCAGTCTTGTACGATAATCCAACTAAAATAGCACGGGGGCAACATAATTCATCTTGATTATTAATTTCTGTTACACATCTTTTGTTTTTGGTAAAAAGATTCAAGTATTCCCATGATGGTTTAGGTTTACCACCTTTAGGCATTTTAATGACTTGAAAACTGAATACCGTTTCGTTAATATTAACAGATTGATCCGATGTTAATATACTACAAATTTTATTTAAAATTTTCTGCCCTGAGATATTGGATGTCATGTTACCTGTGGATATTGGCGAAAAAAACTTCGGATTGTCTGCGTGCATATTAACAATGTCCCCATCAGTAAAATTTGTAATTGTTTTAATATTTGTTATCATATTTTCTAATCCATCCTCCAATAGTGCGTTTAAACTTACTATATCTAAATTCCCCGGCACAGGTTTTAATGTTATACTATAATCAATCATATAAGCATTATATTTTTTTATAAATCTATTTTTCTTATTATAAATGCTAAACAAATTTGATTCTAAAAGTGAAGTTTCAGTTGCCGGTTCTATTAGTTTCGCTTTTTTTATTTTTTCTTTTGTTCCGGCCGTGGTGTCAACGTGTACACGCTTACCTAAAAAATGTACACATATATAATATAAGCGTTTCATAAAAATGTTAATTAAATACTTTTGTTAGACGTTTCAGCTGGATTATTTTCCACGAAAATGTTGGGTGCTATTTCAAGCATGTCCTGTTGTTTGGCATTAGCTAAAAACATTTAATATTGTTATATTATGTATACTGTATAGTTTATAAAGTGTATCATACTTTTACATAATTCACTGTTTTCGACCTCATTCAACAATTGGACACACAATTCATCGTCACTGTCCTCGAAAATTATATTATTGTCATCTAATAAAAACAAAAATATTTTTATTTTTGACACCAAATAAACAAAGTGCATATTACTTTTACATAATTCACTATTTTCGACCTCATTCAACAATTGAACACACAATTCATCGTCACTGTCTTCAAACATATTACTATCTGAAAAACATTAAATATTTTAATACTCAATTATAAACGTATATATATTATACATAATTCTTACTTATTTCTACAGGTATTGTTGGTACTAAAGGTGTTGCTGTTACTGCTGCTGTTGCTGTTGGTACTGTAGGCTGTTTATTAATACCTAAAATGGGATCAATACTATAATATTTTAAACTTGAACACCGAAATCGCTATAACAATTTATTGTCTATCTGTGTTAAAATAATGCACCATCGGAGATCGAGTGTCCTATTACGTTGACCTAACAACCATGAACATGTGGTTGCATATACTAAACTCCTTAAATACGATCAGAATGTCTTAACACGTATGCCGGTGTCCGTGTTATCTAATGATAACAATAAAAGTAAATATAAAACGCGGGAAACAGAAACCGATTTGTTTATTTACATGCCCGAGTCTGTGCTGTCTATGAATCTATGAATTATAAGACGATAAAAACGCAGGAAACTTAATGCAAAAATGTTCAAAATAGTAGTATATTCTACAACCAAATATTTTATAATCGTATTTTCAATAATGTAGTATTGGTAATGGTGCATGTATTAGTATTATATAATGATAAATAAATAAATATTTTTTTTTCTCATACAAACCTAATATTGTACGACTGTGAGAAATTCCGTGCATGTAAAGCGTGATTATTACGTATGAATATTTACAATTATACATTATACGTTAAATTTTATTTACTCACCGTGAATACTTTTGATGTGCCGTTTGAGAGCATCATTTCTAGTAAATAAATTTCCACAAATAGTACACTTAAATGGTTCAATACTATTATGGCGCTTTAAATGCCTAGTTAAAATGTCTTTTCGCGAGAAAAAACATTGGCACTGATCGCACTTAAACATTTTGCATTATTTTAATAAACACATCAGAACGATATCACTGCGAAAACCATACTAAATCAATGATACTGTGCCATAACCTAATGTAATGAGGAGAAAAAAATATGTGAGCAGACTCGTATTACAAGAGAAAAAAAAATGCTTATTGGTGTTTTTAATTTTTACTGGAATATAATAGGTACTAATGATAAATCTCAGTGTATTGTTAGTATAGTTTGTTGCGTTATGTGAAATATTATTAAAACATTATTTTGTTTTTAAAAATGTCATACTCCAGCCAAGTATCTACTATAAACACACCTGACGTTTCAAATGGTTTCATTGACTTCTTATCGAATGGTCAGTTTGATGATATGGTAAGTGTAATTACATATATTATAGTTTAAAAAAAAAAAATGACACAGTTTATATAATTATAGCTATCAAGTACACCGAGACGGGTATTTTATAGTATATTACTAGAGCAAGAAGGAGAAAATAATAATGTAGCTGAGTATATACCTAACTATGGTACGTTAATTTTATTATTATTATTATTATTTTATGAATTAACTATATAAAATATTTACAATTATAGAAAACCAAAATGATATCGATTTATGGGGTGGTGCGGATACGAAAGTCAATGATGGCATATGTCTTGAAGCATTGGAAAAATTTGTCTGGGGTGAAAATTACACTGATGATGAAAAGTTATTGCTTGAAACATTAAGCCATTTAAAATACTAACATCTATTATATATTATTTATAAAATAAAAATTCATAATAATAAAGACATGTAATTATTATTTATTAATTTATGTACATAACATGAGTATATATTTTTATTTACAACTAGTCATCAAAATCCATGATATCTGGTGAATAAACTTCCGACATATTTTCTTCATCGTCGTCGTCGTCTTCACCACTACAAATATTTTAAGTGTCAGAAATAATAGCGATAATAATAATATTAAACTTACATTATTAATAAATCATCATCATCAGTTTCCCACATCTCTTCGGCGTCATTTAGGTCTTCTATATTTATTATGGGTGGTGACATTTGCTCCTCACGTCTAAACACCAAATATTATAAATTAAAAAAAAATGAAATATGCGGTATTAAACTTTCTTACATTTGGCCTGTAACCAGCTCATCAATCCGTCCAAAAAGATCGTCTAAATCAACACTTAATAACGAATACGATAAATTAATAATTAAAAAACTAATAGTAATAATAATATTAAACTTACGGTACATCTACAATTGGAAAACCAAATTCATTTTCAGGATGTCGACGAACAAATCCTAGTGTATTTATAAAATAATAAAAAAACACTGCTGTTAAATTATACATGGTAAATACGTCGTTTAACGGTGTACGTTGTTTATTCAAAATCAGATTCATACTGATTTAATAAAATAATTTATCATTTTTAATTTATAGAAATGGTAGGGATTATAAGTATGGAAAACGCTGGACAATACATTATATAATATGTGCGTGAGAAAATATCTTGTGAAATATGATTATATATTTTAACGGGTAATTCAAATGCTTAATAAGTATTTAAGACATTATTGCAGGTTTGAGTTGACAAAAATACTCATTTATGGTTTCAAAAAAAAATGATTACGCAGGGATATGGTGATGTGTGGCATCGTCGGAGGTCCAACAGTATAGGTATTAGTGGCATCTATGGCGGGGCGGGTGGCGGTGTGACGGCGGCGCTAACCATGGCTGGGTACCAAGTGGAGGTAAGGGTGGCGGTACCTTTGGCGAGTGATGGGTGGTGGTACGGGTGGCGGTGGCAATGTGGCGGTGGCGGTGGCGGTGGCGGCGGCGATGTGGCGGTGGCGGTGGCGATGTGGCGGTGGCGGTGGCGGTGGTGGCCCCCCAGGGACCCAGTTACTACTATTGAGTAATAAAAAAAATATTTTAAAACTCTTTAAGTTCAACTATTGTTAAAATAAGTCCATGCTATAATATTTGGCACAAAAAACTATAAAACTATGTATTTTACTTTAAAAAGTATTAACTAATTAATATTAATAATAAATCATGAATATAGTTTTAATTTATAATACAACATGAATATTATATTTATATTTAAAGTAATTATCAATTTTAAAATACAAATAGTTATATGTATAAAAAAAAAACATAACAATCATAGACATTTTGAAGTAAATATTGTTTTTCTTATTATTGACTATAATTGTTATATACATGTGTTGTGTTTACTTTAAAAAAATGTTGTGATTCGTTAGTTATATCTAGAAAATCTTGATTTATATATAATTTCTAAGTATATCTACTAATTATAGTTTTTATATTAATATTATGTTATTATTATTATTTGTTTTTTTACATAATGCGATAGGCAATCATTATAATAATAACGAAGCAATAAAAGCAATTATAATGTTGGTGGTTTACTCAACACATTATAAATTACAAAGTTAATATTTTTGATGAGTTCATGTATTTAATAAGCTTCTATCACAATTATTTTAGTGGGTCAGGATTTAATTATGTAGATAGGAAGGGAATTTTCCTATGGTTCAATATCGCTATCATTTTTCATTCTATAAAGTTGATTTTTTTAATAGTATATAGTAATTATTATGAAATAAAAAAATTCCCCTGAGGGATCTTGTGGATACGCAGTGTTTAATAATATGTCGTAGGCCGTAAGAGAATTAAATATTTTTTAAAGAGTCTATAGGCACTGCGAAGAGGTAATTTATTAACCTATTTGAGTTTAACCAATGATAATTAAGATCTTTAGAAAATTTAGATATTACAAATCATATATAAAATTATGGAAATAATAGGATGTAGCCTGTATTTTAAATAATAAAAAATATAAATAATACATCTCACTAATGCAATGTTTATTTTAAATTAAAATATTGTAAAAATATTTACTATATAATTATTTGTAAATGTAATTTTATTATAATTAATTTTACTTAACAATTTTATTTATTTATTAAAACAAATTATATAATGGATTTTTTTTGTACTTCTAAACGTGACACTTTCATGTCAAGGTATATATTTTATTTTATTTATTTTTAGTTATTTTACATGACCGTTATTGTAACAACACCGATACATTATTTAATTTAGTTTTTAATTAATTATCATAACAGAAGGGTATTTAAAAATAAAAATACAATGCAAAAAATTGCAAAAACTATGTTAAAATTGATTACTACAGAATATGGCGATAGAAGTTGTAAAATACTGATATTAATGAATCTAGAAATCAGCGTAGAATTTTGACGATCATTCGAAGATGAAGAATGTATAGTCGTATAGATAATAAAAATAATTTATTGGCTATTTAGAACGTAATATTTGAGTTCCTGTTTCAAAATGTGAGATTTGCATGCTGTCTTAAAGTCAAAGAAAAATGTTTTTGCTATTTATATTAATATATTATAGGTATACATATAAAGAGTGCTTTCTAAGCGCAGATAACAGCTGAGAAAAATGTACAAAAGCAAGTGTCAAAATACTGACATCGAGAAAAATTGAATAATATTATGTTTTAATAAATATTTAAAATGTACACAGGGCACAAAATTCAAAATCAATTAAAAAAAAAACTACCTAGTCTAGGAAATGAAAATATATGCTTAGAAATGATTGAAGATAATTTTTTTCTTTGATAATTTAGTTCAAGAATATAATAGTAATAAAATAATAAACAATAAGCATATTATATTTAATTATTTTTCTTATCGTGTCCGGTATATATTTAATCATATATTATATCAGTTATCCGTCGTATCTATAGTTAAATTATTATTGTATTTGTAATTTATATTAATTTTGGTTAAAGAACTCATTTATCTTCATTTTATTTAGATTTTTTTTATAATTAAAATATAGCAACTCATTAATTTCTCTGTTTACCCTCAAGGAACTTTCTCTTTTCACTTTTCAGAGTTAATGGTTTGTCTAAAAAAAGGTTGCACGGCTACGTGGTGTTGTACTAGAATATTAAAAATGTTGTCGGATGTGTACCTGGTATAATAGGTATCTACTACTCTTAAAGTAAAATAATATTTTATTAGATATATTTCCATATATTATATGGAAATCGATCTGTATAATATTATTATTAGTTTAAATATCAACACGATTGTCGTTATTACATCGTATATACCTTAGGAGTTATAAATTATTCGACCATATTTCTTTATTATAATTATTGCGATTTACGATTTATACCAATAATTTCCTGAGAATATGTACGTGTAATTTACACTTGTCAGAGTGTAGTGGAGCACATAAGTCTATGTTCTGAGAAAAATATGACAAAAGTGTTATTTCTCATTTGCTCCCCTTAATAACGTTTGGAAAAGTTATTGTCACATCGCCGTACTTCGTAGACAGAATACCTAATCGTGTTTTAGCGAAAGAAACGCCGTAAAGCCATATTGATATTGTTTTTATGTATTTGTACCGCCGTGACAATGTTTCGCATAAACAGAAGGAAAACGTGTGTTTCTCGAGAACTGGTATACGCAAATATAATATTTATATGTATCGAATAAGAAAAAAAGTTCGGACGTCGTGACTGATGTCGAATACGAATAGATGACCGACGTAGGTATGATCGTTTTGTAATATATTATTTACGTAGTCGGAGATGAGGGAATAACGCACATATGTGACGGGACTGCAGTGCGGTTTCATATATAACTGCAACATTACTGACAGAAAACAGTTCAAACTTTTTAGTGTCACTCAGCTACAGGAGAAATTTCGTTTTGTTCTTTATGAATGGTATAACGGGGTCTTGCAGGGAGTGCTTAGTAACACTAATTGTTCAGTTAGCGCAGTCATAATCAAATAAGCTATTTATTCAGATAATTAATATAGTCCTTATTTCATATCGATCGTCAATTAATAAATATTTGCGTTACACAAATTTTGCAATCCATCGTATTGTTATATCATATTTACAATAATTAGGTATGGTGATTGTTGGACGACGGTAAAGTTTCTCATCGATATGAAATCCGTGATCGGACTGACTGATAAAAATATAATAATAAAATAGACAGCTTCTTCGCTCTCTGTGCTTTTATTAAAACCGTGTCTCTACAGCACTCAGCTCGGTCGGAACGTGATCCGAACTACACATACGGATAACACATTTTTACATTTTTAATGTTATAACATATTATATCGCCACCGCCGCCTCCGAACAAACCCAAATCTGTCCGCAAACATTGGCATTCGCATCGATGACGCGGCGGTGGCACTGCAGGGCGCGCAGTGAAAAGGAGACTGTGCGATGCGCAAAGGGGCTAATGGAAAGGAAAACAAAATAAAAGAAAAGAAACACCTCTCGCTCCGGGGAAAGGAAAGAAAAACACACGTGCCGGCGGCGGCGACCCCGTCAATTTATTCATACGTTTCGGATGCGTGTGCGGTCGCGTTATATTTTTCGGTTTATTTTTTTCACATTTATATAATATGTATATACACTTTTCACCGTTTTTTTTCCACTTTGGGACTGACGACGATGACGGCGGCGGCGGCGGCGGCGGCATCGGCAGCGTTTTCCGCACACGCCGATGGAAAAACATACTCTTTACCTGCGCGCCGCCGCCTGTTTTACATACATTGTAATACGATGGCACACACGCGCCCGACAACATTATTATACACCCAGCGGCCCCAGCGCGTTGGACTCGTGAGTCCCGTTGGCGGTAGCCGACTGTCGTCAGATTTTCAGATTTTTCCTCGTGACCATCGCGCCGTCCTCGTTTTTCAAATATGTTTTTCCTTCCATCGACGTGTCCTCCCGCGTTAGACGGTCGGCGAACAGTGATGTGCGCGCGTGGCGTATGTTTTGATGCTTTGCGTCGTCGTTTCCTTATAAACCCGTCTCTGCCACCGCCGCAGTAATCCTTCGACTGACCCGGCTTAATCACGCCCGTTAGAGCACACACGCTCGCGCATAAATCCTCATAATGCATGCGGTCTTTTATATACATATTATATGCACAGAGTATAACGACACGTCGGTGGATTATTATATAGCGACACTCCGATATGCATATGATATATTATAATTTTACGTGTTGGTATACACAATAATATTATTATTTTCTACTTCGATTAACGATACTATGATGACCGGATGTTCGGAAAACGTATTTTTTAATCCTATCGCCTATGTACTCTTTTATTACGATCGAAGTGCAGTGCGTTATTGCCGTTGTGCAGCTATAATTTATTTCCATAGCGATATTATTATTACCCGGCCGTGCGCTATAAATGATCATTACTGTTCTGGACCACATGTACGGTCTAATTATTATCATCACAGTGTTTAAAATATACACCTATCGACGAGATTGTTTGCTAATATCGATTATAAGTTACGGGAAGTTTGTGTTTTACAAATTTAATTGGGTCTCGATATACGAAACTAAGCATAGCGCATCGAGTTCTCCGTCATATTATATGCAGTCCATTTTAAAGTTCATATTATTGATATTATTTTTTAAATAGATACTTGGTATAGTTTGGTTATTGTTAAATGGATATTTTGCAATAATAATATGCCAGACAAGTTGAAACAAAATATAATACAACAGGGTTTATTTGTTTTTACATTTTTCTGGGTTTGAATGTTTATTCAAATAGTATCATATAGCAGTGGACCAATAAATTAATATAGAATAAAAAATAAAGCCTAAGAAAATACTATGGATAATAGATCGATATTTTTAATAGTTTTTCCAATCATAATAATAAGTTACTGACATATTATGTGAAGACTGTTAAAAAAAAAATAACAATGGAAAAAGATTTGATATTGTTTTAAGGATGTTTTTTGTTTTCAAATTTAATATTACAATTTTAAAATAATCTATTATACCATATTATAAACCGAGTATGCATATCAAATGCTCAGTATAATATGTATTTTTTCTAGGACTAATTTATAAACATTATGTAAAAGGTCACGAACAGCGTTTAAAATTAATATTACCACTTACACAACCAAAATTGAGTATTCTTTTGAAAAATAATACAAATTTAAAACTTAAGTTTGTTAGAATTTCAATTTTAGCTTATTATCATAAATATACCATTACAGTTTTGCATGTAATATTATTATTAGCTTGAGTTAATACATTTTTATATTTTATAACGATATGTTTTATTTCTATATTTTTTATTCTTATATATTTGTACCAGTTGTATAGTAAAAAATACATTGAATCAAGTAAAGGTAAAAATTTTCAGTATATTTAAAAGTAACCAGAAAAAAATAAAAACAAATAAAGAAAAACTATAATAATATTCACACAAAACCAGTTTTAAATGAAATCAAATTTGTTTGGTTTTTCGTAATTTAAAAAAAAATAAACAACAGTTAATATCTGAAATGTCTAATTTTAGATACACCACTGAAAAATTAAAATATATATATATATCATAACAAATTATAGAGTTTGATAATAGTACCTATAATAGACTTTGGATCTTCAAACTGTTGCTATATAGTATATATAGTACCTTTTATTGTACGTTCTGTTTATTATTATTCTCTCAAAATAGTTATTACAGAAAATTTTAACTGCAGTTACCAGCTTGTCGTTATCTCAGTTCACCGGTGATCCATTCTAAACATTTCAATTTATTCAAACAACAGTGAATAGATAAAACTACCTTTCTCGTGCTATATTATAATATTATGAACTTGTGAGAAGTTAATATAGGACGATGCAAGTGTGTAAAGGTAACAAACAAGGACCTATCTAATCTTTACATTACACTGCGGAGTACAGGATGAGTTCTAACATTTCTAATGTTAAAAGTTCACTAAGACTTTCTGAGTTATATTTTACAAGACAAGATAAAATTTAATTTAACATCAGAGGCTTTCCTTATATTACAACAGGTAATATATTCAGTTTAGTAAAGGACACATTTTTCATCAAAATTTATAATGCGCCAACAATTTAGCAGCTTATTTGTAACTTATCATTTTTATGGCCCTCGTATAATGTTTTTTTTAAAAATATATCTTAAATAATTTAATCCAAAAGTTGGAATATTCAAAAAGTTTAAAACCTGGCAAGATTATATTCACCGTATAATTATACACTTATATGTGATTAATCTAGATAAATACATGCATTACTGAATATTTACATATCACCGTAATGCAATATTATTTTATCATTGATAAGTATAAATATTCAAAAGCAGTCAAGCCTGTTTAAAATTGTTTAATAACATTAAAAGTACACATTATGTTTTTATAAAAACGTTTATTTTAGTTTAAATTCTATCATTCTGATTGCCAATGAAAATTACACGATTCGTAAATATTACAAAATTATTAGTGTTTTATAAAATATACTTTCAGTTGAACTATTAGTTTGAAATTAAAAATTTTAATAAAACATATAATTATATTCATATAATATATATTGTAAGCGCATTATTATGTGCGATTGTATCAGTAAGTAAGGTACAAATATTTAATCGATCTTGAACGTGTGAAATAGCTGAACAGCTAAGCTTGAGAGATGATAGACACTATAATATGTATAGGCATGCACGATGTGCCTATAATAAATAATAATAAAGGCCGCCCGTACAAACTACATCATTGCTGCCTGCGAAATACACCTTCACAAAATGCATGACGAGAAACTAGTTCATCGTCTTCGGCGATAATACGTTTTAAAGTAATACATTACCTATTATAATATACAATTTGCGTCAGATGCGTCTTCGACAGTACCGCAATAGAACACTTTAGTTAAACACGAGTGTGTGTACACTGTACGCATTAGTGCAATTGTCAGCGCGTTTCGGAAACAAGTCTTAAAATTCTCAGACAAGTAATACTATGTATGTATGTTTTAAGTATATATATATGTGCGTGTGTGTGTGTGTGGTAGCTTTGAACTGAGAATCATTGTACACGCGGTTCCCGTGTGGTGGACAAAACTTATACAACGTATTATTATTATGTAGCTCACTATACATTATATTGTAATCATATTATTTTCGTTATAGGATTACAAAGAACCTTTGAAGGATTTGACTGGAATTGTTTCGTATCTGTACTTATACACATACTTGGTGTTGACATTTTTTTTCTCTCATTTTTTTTTTAAATTTAATTAATATTGAACAGTAATTTGTTTCTTAACATAAAAATACACAGTTAAGAATGTATGATGTATTTAATTAGTGTCTATAACTTGGACATACTCTAGTTTTAATAATGAGTTTAATACTGAACCAACTTAATTAAATGTAATCATCAAACTTAATAACGCTATAAACAATGCTTTACAATGTATATATTTTAATAAAACAATAATATTGACGGTATAAGTTCGACGAAGTATAATTTAAATAATGAACTTTATTAAAACGGTTCCACTTATTGTAGATATTGTAAAAAAAAAAAAACGATACAAATAAATTAAGTAAATAAAACAATTAAATCATCTTAAAATAACTTTGGTTTTGAAAATGCGATTGATTTTATATTTCAATATTTCAATTACATTAATGAATTGAATTAGTAATAATTTTCATGATATTAAGATATTAATATTGTATACATCAGTATTTTAGTGATGTACTGATGTGATGTTCATAATGTACTTCAATGAGAAATACAAATATTAACTAATGTTTGTTTACGTCCCTAGTATTTTTTATTGAAATACCATAAGTAGTAAGTACTCATCACTGAAACAATCCGATCGTTACTTACCGAAAGAAAATTAGCATACAAGTTCCATGTCAAATGGATTTATAGTATGCCGTTAAAAATTCAAATTAAGTTCGATAATTTATGTATATCCTATTAATGTATTTTTATAAGAAGAGTTTAGTTTTAGTCGATTATAGCACAAGAAATTAACCCAAAAAAAAAAAAAAAAAATTAAAAAAGGGATCTTGTAACATTTTTAAAATACTATGTGTAATATGCATATTTCAAAACGATATAATTAAAATTAAAATTCATCGATATTCAAAAACTTATTTTCCTCAGATAAAGATTTTTATTTAATAATAATAAAAAAAAACAACAACACTTAAAAAGATTATTTTAACTATAATTTTAATTTGTAAATATATCTCTTATTTCGACCATTGGATTAACGAATAACCAAAGTTTGCTCAAAATAACGATAGTTTTGAACTAATTTATTTTGATTGTAAACAATTTTCGGGTTATTCTTTCATTGATATACTATTGATAGATATCGAATTATCTAATAACAAAACGGCAAAAAAAAAAAAATGTTAAAATATATTCATTGTAATAATTACTTTAGTTAGACATAAAAACTTGGTATATTACATATATTATATATAATAAAAAATATAATATAAAAAAATTGTAAAAAAGTTTAATATGTTTAATCGATGAATAAAATATTCAATTGCGCATTTTATGCGTAAGAATGATACGAAAATCGTGTATATAGTAGTTATTATTTTATATTGTAATTATTCATGACATTTTTTAAAACAAATTATTGAATATTGTATTTAACAAGTTAAAATATATATTTATGTCTACACGTCATAGTTTGTTACATGCATAATAAAATGTCTGTTAATAAACTAATAATTACTATTACCCTAAAAAGTACAATTAGCCTAATATAATATTATACAATGGTTTAGTATATATATAGTAGTGAATCATAAAACATGAGGTAAATTGTAAACAACATGGCATTTTTTTTTATAGAAAATTAGTTAAATATTATATCTATGTTATTAGTTAATTGATTAAGTAGTAATTTAAATAGATAGATTTGTTTCTAAAAAATAATTTTTAAATTTAAATGTTTAGTGTAATATGTTAATTATTATACACATAAATCACCTTTGCTAGAATTTAATACCTACACGCTAATGTTGTGACAAAATGTTTTATAAGTTTGAAAAGTAAGTTTCCGATTACATTATAGTTAATTATTTATTATTTTATTAATTAACACTTTTTTGTTCACAGTCATACAGACATTTGCAATTAGTTAAAAAAAAAAAAAAAATCGCAGATTAATTATGAATTATATTAGCATACTCGTCACTATCATTAAGCCACCCCCCATTAAAATACTTTTATGTATTTACCAAACACTAGCATGGACAGGTGTACGGATTTTCTTTCATCTCGTCGAACAAATATGTAAATATCATAAACTGTAAAATATTTTAATTTAATGCAAATACTGATAAAAATAAAAATATATTTATAAAACCCATCGTGTTCAGATTTCCATTATAATTTAATGACGTTTTGATGTATTTGGTTATCAAAAATGTTATGATTTATAAAGAAAATAATACATAACAATGTACAAAAACTGTTTATTTTAATGTTTTAACTTTGAAATATAATTTTTCTTAGTATTGTTTTGATATTTTATAAATATAATAATTTAAACAAAAAATAATTCCTTCCACAGTTATAGAATATTGTATGAATCATACTTATCTATCAAAACAGCATTATAAATATTGTGTTTTATTAAATAGAGTCCATTCATAGGCCATTTTCAGTTAATAATATGTTTAAATGTTATTAAATTTCCAGAATTTTGATGCATAATGAAATAACTGCACATTATACAATGTTATAAGTATTGTAATAACTAATATTATCATTTAAATTTATAATACTCGAGTAGCAAAATTTGAAAAACAAAAGCATAATATGCATTTAGAACTCTCAAACTAATTGTGAAATAATTTTAACAATTTATTTACTAAATTTATAGTTGGTACTTATAAAACTATACCTATTATAGTGCATACTGTTCAAAAATAATTTTAAAACTATGTGAAAATTATCATCGTTGTCACCAATATTACTGCGTACATACATTGTAAATTTTATGAAATTCTGGTCAAATTCTTCATATGTTTTTGTAGTCTAAACGGGAATTAAATTTTTACAGTATAATATATTACAATTTTGTGACTATTATAATTACGGCTGTAAAATGTATGATGATTTTACTTTTAATAGTTAATCAGTCAATAGTTATCAGTGATAACTGCAAATTATTTTGTCTTCAAACATAATCGGTACTCAAATATTTTAATTTTTTTTTACTAAGTAAATATTCTTAGAAATCCATTATAAAATTTCGAAAATTAAATGTTATCATATTGTTATATTATAATTTATAAGTTTAATTATTTTAATTAATAAAAGAAAATAATGTTTTCAAAATATTATTTTATGAAAAACGAATTTATTGATATTTTAAGATAAAAATATTACATAATACATATTGTTTGTTTAGTATTTAAATGTATAATAATTAATAAAAATGAGTTTTCTTAATACGGATGTACCTAAAGATAATAATGTTATTATAGTCTTAGGACTCTAGATATAACAATATATCACTGCATCAAGAAAGCAAGTCAAAGTAATTATTATATAGTAAGTCTTAATGTCTGGGAAACTGGTCTGGCTTTAATAGCAATCTCGACTGCTACAAACTGCAAACACCCCCAAGGGTTGCATATGTGTGGAAAGTTTGTCAAAACTTTCAGACGTTCACCCAATTCTGCACTCATGATTATTATTTATTATGAATGAGATTTTCGTGGAATATGAAAATGTGTTGTTATGTATTTACCGATACAACGCGTATTCATGAAAAACTGCATAAACAAATGTTGGCCATAAATATAATGGCTGCAACGTGTCAGATTTGAACTTTATTAGACTGTAAATCACGAACAGTTTTGGTTACCGAATATAATATTTTGTACGATAATGTATGAGTAATACGCGGAATCATCAATGTCGATAAGTCGCAGTCGATGATACAGTCGAGAGACTTCCCTAATGGCCAAGAGGATATTGTGGTTAGGGAAATTACCACAATGTATGTCAATGTACTAAAAAATAACGACAACATAATAATAATTGGTTCGACGAGTATAAAGTCATCTTTGTTTTCAATAAGAACGAAATGATCAGTCAATCATATATTTTCAGTACTAACTTATTATTTTTTTTTCTATGACTTAAATTGAAGTATTAAATAAATTAAAATCATTTGGTTTTAATTGTGTTTAGTCATTGTGATATACTAAACATTAATACAATGAAATATAGTAAAATAAACGTACACAAATTATGTACTCTATGCTTGAAGGTATAAATTGTTTAAAGGAATTTTGTTGTATTATATTGTTATGTATTATTATAATATTTTTACATTGGTTGTTTTTTATACTGAAATATTTTAGCTAATTCAAGTGTTAGCTTGTTAGTTGAATCTATTTTATGTATTAAATACGATATAAATATATGATTTTATATAATATGTAGGTATACTAAAATTAATCATCATAAATTAGATATTATATAAATATAATTTTAAACATTTTTCTTTTATTATTAAATTAATAAATTAAAGCTTCCATGGCAACAACAGTTTGAAAATCGATCTAAATGAAGAACCATGAGTGTAAAGAGAAAATATATTATCCAAAATTGATGAATTTGATTTAATTAAAAATTACAGAAGACCATTTAACTCAAGAAAATTTGCACCGTCAATAATAAACGTATTAAATGTCTGAAGTGAATTTTAATCATGGTATTATGAACCTAAAAGACCCTGACAGAACATTTATGTTCTTTACATATTATTCCTGTTTCTTTGTTTAGAAAAACAAAACATATAGTTTGTGTTATAAGCATATTTTTATTTGATTATTTGTTTTATAGAAAATACAATAGATTTATTGAAAACCTCACCTTCAAATTCTATACTTACTGCATAGGTAATGCAAATAATAATATGGTTAATGTTTAATTCGATTTTTAAGCTTTTTTTCCTCGAATAAGGGATCATAATTTTAGCATAAGAATTTATTTAAAAAAATAATATATCAGTAAAAAAAAAAAATTAAATAAATAACTAATGAATAAGGGAATTAAATTTAATAAATGTAATTATTTTTTTATTTTATTTTTATAATTTTTACAATTTGTACATTTTTGTTTTTTTGTTTCAAGTGTATATAACGCATATGTATCTTAATCAATGATTTTTATTACTTCTATAAAACGAATATTTTAAAAGTTATGAGTTACCTATATTTCTCTGGTATTTATTTCTCTAAGTGAATGTTAAGATTGTAAATTGTAATAATACCATGATTATCGATACACTTATTAGGAGGAATCTTGACTCGTGTAGTTTGTACAACAAGATATTAAATAATAATACCTATATTATATACAAAATCATGTGTTATTTGCTTGGAAATTTATTTAGCAATCGATATTATTTGGTTGATGAAATAATATAATTAAATATATACAACTATATACGGTACTAAAATCAGCGAACGATAATAATATTATGTGAGTAATTGTCATACATTGTCTGCATATTTCTCAATAACGAGAAAATATTATTAACTGTGCAATGAAAATTATAATCAATTAAACAAATACCATTGCCGAATCGGAATAACTTCTCAAAACCTATTTAATGGATTTTAAATATGTAATTATTAACATTAAAAATCTTATTTTTAAAAGTCAATGTAAATATAGTGGACTAACTACTGTCAGTGTCGATAACACCTATTAGATCGGTGGAGAGTAAGTCGAATACGAACCCTATTATAAATGTTTTATTTAATTTAGTTGTTAACCTGACCTATTTTTAAATACATCAGACGAATCATCCTGCATCGTACTGTTGTATCTTGTACGAGTGGATAAAGTTTTTGGTAAGACAATGTTTCGATGAAAATTCGATAAACGACATGAAGAAAGCTGGTTATCGCTTTTCGTTCTATTCCATTAGGTTTTCCTATGCTTCAGGTTTATAAGGAATGAAAAAAATACCTTGGATATACAATATACTCATACGTGCTATATATATGTTTATATGTACGTTCACCGGGTTTGGTAGATAACAACGGTTTATTGACGTTTTCTACAAATTTTTCCAAAATATAAGACATATTGAATGTTTTGGTGTACTATTTTAAAAATTAATTTCAAAATATAAGTCTTGCGACGGCCTATAAGATAATCTTATTTAGAAATCATGATTAAAAATGTGTACCCACTCCTATATTCTGATGTGAATAAAAAAATTAAATCCATTGCGTTATTTTTTTATTATTATTAAATTGCGACTTCGACAACAAAGATTATTAGTCTAGAGTGTTTAAAATATAAATAAGTAAATAAAAATAGAAAAACATAGTTTATGTCGGCTCTTTAAGATTGCGCATTAGATTTATTTAACGTTAGAAATTATTTATAAGATGAGTTTTAGTTAAGAATTGAAAGGTTTTTTAGATTATAATAAAAAATGTAACTGTTTTTTTTTCATCGATATATTTCAATTTAGGAACTATTATCACTATTTCAATGTAATTAATTTAGGTACGTTATATTCTCCAGAATAATATGTAATACATTATATGTGTTAAGTTGTTTTTTATATTTTTATATTTTAGAATTTTAGACACATTATAAGGTATCTATTTATACAATGTTATTAATATTTTTAAGACAATTTAAATGGCTTCTCTTATGATTTTATTGTATGGTATATATTATATATTACGTATTATAGTTCCATTATGTTATTGATTAACTTTTCCATACATTTTTATATGATTCGTAAATAAATTATTGTTTATCAGTTTTAATTAAATTATAACTACGGAATAAAAATAAAACCCATGGCTAATTTAATAACTTTGGGTTATCTTAAAATTATAATTGCTTTTAAAAAAAAAATATTTATTGATAATATTCCCATTATTTACTATAATTTCAGCTAATACTTTAATTCACATTATTTTATATCGAACTGAATAATGGAACCATGACAGTGGTGTAGCTATATTGCCTAATCAGAACGCCTTACTACAAATTTATATATGAATAATCTTCACTATAAACAATTCCATAAATCATAATTGAATAATTATTGATAATTTATTGTAAAATAAAAAAATGTAATTAAGTTAAAAAATAGACAGATTACTGGTACTAGCAATACAATTAATATCGCAGAACAACAATATATTGCTCGATGTATTAAACGTCATAAGTTAAGTTATATCTTTCATAACTCATGAGAAATTTATACTTATAAAATATTAATTTAATGATTCTATAATAGTAGTGGCTTATTATAAAAAAATTAATTTTTAAGAATTATATATTTCATAACATGGTTTATCAACTACGTATGTTTTTGATAAGTAGGTTAGGTTACAGTTATTTATTTGTAATGCGATATCTAATTTAAGTTTTTAATCATTAAACATGCTAAGATAATTATTTATTCAGTATTTTTCTTTTAATAAATTATAAACATTTTTAATTATTTAAATATATTTGTTTAAAAGATTACTTACTATTTATTTCATCTTTATTGAATAACTAATTATATACTTGCTATAATAGTAAAATGTATAATGTAATAATATAATAATACATTTAATGTTGATTATTATTTAAAAATGTGTGATAAAAATAGTGTTATGGAGAATTATTTTACTTTATTTTGTGTTAATACTAAGAATATTAATCAGAACTTCTAGACTTTAAAATATTAATGACTATACATAAACACACACACACACACACACACACACACACACACACATGTATAGGTATATATTATTTTTTTATGCTGATGTGGAATGTATAATCAAAATACAAAATAGAGGTTGTTGTCCAAAACAAAAATTATTTTAAAATTAAATTAATTTAATTTAAACTATTAAATTATAAACATTACATACTGTACCTTTTCAAATACCGTGAAAATCATAAAAATAAAATAATAAAGGTACCAAATTTAACTCGATAAGTATAATGAGCATTGTATAAACATATTAAATAATATGAAAAAAGATATCACAGTATTTTTCTAAAAAAACTTTACAAAATCTATGACCATTTAGTTTTTAGTACATCAATAGCAAAGTTAAAATATTGGACCTCGAAATATATCACATACATACGACCAATTGAATGTGTATCGTGGTTAGAATGTAAACATGTCTATACAATGAAACCAATAAAATGACTATTTGAACTTTACTAATCAGTTAGGCCAGCAGTTTTAAGTTACTCTCTCAGTATCTCGCCACACATATCACTTATTATTTATTCAGAACATATATTAAATAAAAACAATTTTTTTGCATAACTGTTTTTTAATGATTTTACAGTAAAAGTATTTTTTTTTTCTATTCTGAAATCATTGTATAATGATAATTTTTTTTATTAAAACTTGTTAAAATGAAATTATATTTTATAGTTAATCATTTAACCTATAGTCTATACATCACTGATTTTCTTAAAATTATCAAAAACATATATAAATACAATAATTTTTGTATAAATAAATCAAACTAATATAATATTATGCTATGATATTTTATTATTATATTTCTATTTATCTGATTTGTAATAAAATCAAATTCGAGGCACAGTACAACTAGTGCGCTCTAGTGTTTTGAATAGTATGAATGTAATAATATGACATTGTATTTGAGTGATATTATGCTATTGTTAACGAATATCAGTAGAAGTATTATTATTAAAGAATTATTTATTAGTAAGAATAACTTCAGAAGCAAACTTATTATATTTACATATTATTAATTATTAGATATTACCATCTTTTTTTAAAAAATATATTAATTTTATCAACAGCTCTGGCAATTAATAGCAATTCACAGATAATATTATATACATAGGTACATTTATAAAAAGATAAATTATACAATATTACATTGTAAAAAATATTTTATGAGGAATTAGTTAATATGTTAGTAACATTTTGTAATATTAATATTAAGTCTGTGTAGGTTCAAAACAAATACATGTTGTTGAGTTATTCGTAATATTTATTTCAACAACATATAAACCTTCTGATGATCAGATATATGCAGGTAAAGGTACTTATATTGGCATTTTGTTTGGATTGAATAGCTTGCCTTTTTCAATGTAGAATTTATTGGCATTGTACTTACATTTTGTTTTATTTATTTTCGATTATTGTCAATACAATATATATTATATAGTTGTTGAGTTATTTATAGAAATAAGTTGCATATTAAAAATTTTATAGACATCGAATATATGCATATTTTTTCACCGTTTTTGAATATGAATATGTGTAAATATAAAATTAATAAAATTAACACTGATAAATCTATAGTATTCAAAATTCAGATGGTATCAAATGTATTCATAATGTTGGTAATAAAAAAAAATTAGATGGATCATAAACTTACTATTGTTATAACTTACATATAAAATAAAATAGTAATTTATTTTATTCATTTAATTATCTGACTTTTTTTTAATTTTTAACAAAAGGTTTGGCGCTACGAATATTATAAAATAAACATGTAATCAATATTATACTGTCAGAGAATATTTACTTACCAAGAAAATATCCATTTCGATTAATACTTAAATCTATGTAACTTTAATCATGTCTTAGATTTTTTTTCCGGTATAATTATAATAATTCAAGTGTAAATTATTGAATTTAATTAGTTTTAATGCGTTTTATATGCTTTTATTATATACACTAAGCTCGCGCAGCCCCGCTGTTTGTATTACATTTATTTTTATCTAGTGAATTTTTAATCAATGAGTACTATGCTTTACTGATTAATAGATGAATTTGAATTTATGTTTACAAAAAGACACAAATGCTTTATGATAATTACGTCTAAGTAAAAATGATGATATCAGTAAAAAGCGATTTGTTTTTTTTTAATAGATACACGTGTCGCGAACGATTTAATCGTACTCTGATTTATGTTACGAATTCGTCCTAATCATGTAATTATAAATACAACGTTCGTATTGTTCATATAAATATCATAAATCTAGAACAATGCCATAAATCGAGCTTAGAACATAATAATATATACGTAGTAACTAAGCTGTATATAGACTATTATATTGGGTGTACTTTATAGTACTGCAGGGACTTGTACATGCAGTGGCGTAGTGCACGTACAAACTTAATATATGTATTAACATAGTTGAAAGTAGGTATTCGATTTTTTTAGGTCGTTTTACGCTTACACATTTTAATGAAGTTGGCATTATACACTTTTATGATATGGTTATAACTTATAATTATACACTAAATCAAACTAATACCATTACGTATATTATGTTTGTAGATGAAAAGTTGTACAAATCAGGATGCAATTTTGAGAATCGTGGTTTTATTTCGTTTTTGAAATAAAATACCTCAGATCCAATGGTCATATTTTGAATGCGTCTGAACTCATTTCCATTTAGAGCGGTAACATAATATCGGATACGTTTAATCGATTTATTGGTAAAATAAACTTAGTCTAAACGTGAATCTCCCACCTTATATTTTATAAATATTTCAATTAATTTAGAAATATTACAGATTTTACAAAATGTATTGGTATACGTTCATACGCAGCTTGAGAATATATTATAATGCTACAGTTAATGCGTATTATATTCATATAATATATTGTATATGGATACAATGTTTTATATATAATATAAAAAAATATATAAAAACAGTAGCATAATACTGCTAGTTAGTTAAATTTAAAATCGTATACATTTAATTCAAACATGGTATAGTATTAATTTTAATATTTGGTAGTTAACGATGTTAAAATTTCAAGTTCATTTAATATTTTATGCTCAGATTTTTACTAATTATCTGCGAAGGGACTTAATAATAGAATGGAGATGCTTTCTATAGAATTTGTATTTATAATTTATATATATATTTGTGTGTGTGTATAGTTATAGACTAAACGTCTAAACAAAATATTATGACGGTGAATATAGAGAGAAGTGATTAATATTGAACATACCATATTTAATGGGCAAAAAGCTTTTATCTCCTTTAATTCTTTTTGGGATTCAAACAAAGAATGGTGTATGTTTAATACATCTTTTATCCTATTAATAACATTTATGTACATTGCATACAATACATTTATATCGCAATGGCCTGGTAAATCTGTTATTATTTTTAAAACAATACGGACATAATAAAAAACTCAATTTCACAAGCACTCGTACGCTAAACATATTTTTTTAAAAGAGTACAATTAAACGCGTGCATTACGATGTAATGTATAAGTTGATTATGTGAAATGTTAACTTATAACGCTGTTCACTAAATATTATGTTCACGAATATGGGTATATTTTAAATTAGTCAAGAGTTATAATGTGCGTGAAATATTTCATCATCATTTCAAATGAAAGTTGTTAATCCTTTAAGTTTGAATAATACCACGTATATACTTCGGTTAATTTGTTCTGCATTATGAGTAAATTAAAAATTAGTACTTACACGAATCGTTTTTTTTTTTTGTACTTTTGTTAAAATTTACAAAATGCATTTACCATAGTAACGCCGTACGTTAATTGCATACACAATATATCGGAGGGAGTAAATAGTGCAGGGACTAATTTTCAAGACATGTTTAAAGACATATCTGATCATTTACACGTTATATGGCGATGGCGTCACGTAAAATACCAGCAAATAAGTAAATAAATTATTTTCATAATATTATGATTCATAAGTGGAAAAGGGCCAATATGACGTGATACGAGAAAAGTGCCCTGTATACACAAAAGTTTATAATTAGGAAACTTTTTTAATACCGCCAGACCATTTTGGAGGGATTTGATGCTTTGAGCATATTGCCGAAATAATAATTATATCCATTAAGTGTAAGAAACGGTAAAAAAAAATGGAAAATAAACTGAAACAAATTTCACCTACCCGGGCAAACTCTTATGTCATTAAACTGAAAAATATGGAAAGCAACGTCGTTCAGAATTTATAATAGATGTAGGTAAGTATAAATGCTGTACATTATAAGTTTTATAAACCTTTTTTATAATTTAAAAGAATTAACTTTTACGTTATAAAATAAATTAAGTGTAAAAAAGGTACTTAAAAACCATAAGTTATTTGTTATCTATAAGTTATATTTTTCTTAACTAAATATGTAGTAGATACTTATCTATACAATTATGAAATACATAGAACAGTGGCTAGCATAAATTTACTAAAACATCAATAATATATTGCATAATATTACGTATTTTTCATTTTAACATTAGTGTAGCCAAATAGTGATTAAATATTAAATATCGGTCACACTTTTCAATGTATAAAATTGTTTTTGGAGTATCAAAAATTAAATATTAATAATTAATTTGGAAAACAATTTCGAAGAAAACTTATTAATATTGCTAAGAATGTTTTAGTGGTTGTTCATGGATTTCCCTTTAGCCACAAGAAACTATTGAGAAAATGATTACACTTTGCATGAAATTGTTTGAGTAATTATTCCGCCCTAAAGAGATAGTTACAATTTAATTTATTTAAAAAAAAAAATGTTTAAAAGTTTCAATTTAATACAGTGTTGTTTAATTCAAAATACAACAATTTTAGTAGGTTCATAATCATAATATTATAATCAATAGAAGTAATACTTATTTTCAAATTATGGTGATTAAATTACATGGTATTTTATGATTTTGTAAATTAAATTTTATAAGTGAAACGAGAAATGAAGATCTAAACTATAATGCGTTAAATAATATATGTATAATAAAAAATAAAAAATAAATTGTAATACTATACAACAATATGATTATGTATGTCGATAAAGAACAATAATATATAACATATTTATATCTACCTAAGTCTAATAAAGTAATAATAATTTAATTTTCAAAAACATTTCAATAATGTACTCTTGTTCATAGATATTGTCTCTCTTTCGAAAAAGTATCAGTACATTTAATAGTTTAGCTTTTATGATTTCCATAGCAAAAATGAAACAAAATTGAAATTATGATATGTGTGATGTTTTAATATAAATATTTAAAAATTGGAAAATATGAATAGCAATAAATCTAAATTTCTTGAAAATACTGATTTCATTACACCAAAGAAAATATAAACAATGTAACAAAAAAAATTAAAAATAAAAACTTCTGGTAAATATATAGAATTTCATAAACGTAATCTAAAAATATTAAGTTGATACAATTGTTTAATCCTTAAAAGAAATCATCATTTTTAATATATTTTTCTGTAAAAAAAAAAGTGTGAAAAAATCAAAAAGAATAAAAATGTATCTCGTTATTTTTAAATAATAACATGATATACACATAAAAATGTAAATTTTTATAATATTTAATGTCAACAAATTATTTAGGTAAAATTAATAAGTAAACATGTATTAATAAATCAATAGAGAATAGTTAATATTATTCAACCACAAGTCAATTGAATGATTTATAAATTATAAAAGTATATGAATGAAATAATGATGAAACTTGGTTTTTTCAAAATAATTGTAACAAAAAGTTGTATTTTATTTTTAGACTTTTAGAGCATGTTTGTCGCAACTAAGATAATTATTTTGATACTTAGAAACTACTTGTAAAATAAATTGGAGTTGATCCCCATCATGGGTGATTTTGCTATTATGGTCTTAGATCAATGCAACTCCTCTTTCTGTCACGTCATTGGATACTCGGAGATTCTTAAAAACTTTTTCTGCTTTTAAATTACTTTTAGACTCGCTCACCACGTATTTTATTATTCAACACCAAATTCTATGAAATTTCTCATCGTATTTTTGTTATCTAAATCGTGAACCTGCACATTTTCTAAATAATGTTAGTTATTTTTGGTCGTACATAGTGTATTACTAAAGTAAGTTTATTAATTATTTCGCAAACTGTCATGCGCTATGTTTCTACTGAAACGTTTTGGTAAACAAACAATGTCCAACTAATAAAATATAAAAGTTATCTAAAAGATGTTAAGAAATTTTCCATATTTTTTTTTTTTTTACATTATCCTTTGAAATTATATATGAAATGTGGATGATGGATTATCGAATTGTATTAAGGTCATCGTCAGTTATTGTAAATCATTTTTTGAATCATATTCCGCTATAGGTATTGTGGACTATTCTTGTTTATATAGACGGCGACTATAAAAAATAATCAAATCATATTTCTTCTAATCAAATTTTTATGTTTAATATTCAGATAGAATTGCTCACTGTATAACATTTTCAAATAATAAATTATCTTAAAAATCCAACGATCACGACTAGTATCACTTGAAGTCATTAATCTGATTTCCCAGTCGGGTTGCTTACCAAGAAATATAACCGATAGGTAATTCCAGTAACTCACGATAATAATTTCTTATTTATTTGATTTGAAGTATTTCTTGTCAAATTTTAAAATTAACAATGTCTTTAAATTTCGATAAAAATCTATAACTCTGAGAATAATACTCATATCATAATATATTCTTATAATATGCTAATTAATCAATTTGTTACCAAAAAGACTGAAACAATACAAAAAAAGTCTATCATGATGACTAATGTATCTGAAGGCAATTACTAATTATGTTTAAAATTGTGCTCCAATAATTAATTAACTACAATATGAAGTGTACACACGCAAATCAAAATAAGTACTTTCTAATTTTATAATTCAATAATGCGTATTTATTTATAATTGATAGCACCTACAGTAATAAAAATTAACTACGGACTTAAGTTTTGTCCAAGAAAAAATCCATAATTCTACAGTAGTTATTAAAAGTTTCAATTTCTTTTTGCGTTTACTGATTAATTTTAAACTTTTTCTTCAAAATTGAAATTATTTGAATTAATATCACTTCAGCATCTGGTTTTAAAATCATAAACATCATCACTCAAATTACGATTAAAAGTTTTTTATTAATGTAAGAGCCATAGATTTCCTATTTACTTCCGTTTTACAATTATTGTCTTTCTGAGTAGGAATACGTTCACTATGGACTAAAATCCCTCCTCCTTGGCTCTTGTAGTGCAACAAAAATCTGCCTATTTTCATCGATTGTTTTTTAATCATTTTCAACATTAATGTGAAAGAGATTAACCATTTTAAATGACAATAATTATATTCTTGTTCACGGCAAAACTCTTTTATTTTTATTTTTGAGATTAAAAAATCAAACTATTGGTTGTAAAGCTTTTTTAAAAATATTTTTACCGTTATCATACTGAGTCATCGGTATTATTGCTTTATTCCAAACAAACATCACTTCTCCAATAACTTTGACGTATGAAAATATAATATATTTAAACGATCTTTTTTCAATCCAATACATTTTTAAGAAAAAAACCAATGTTTTACGTTAGGCGATAACTGAATACTAGGTAGAGTTGGAATAGTTATAACTAGGGTTAGGATGTTTATGCACTAAAAAATGTATGAATATGTATGCACTTATGCACTAAAAAAAAGGTAAATATGCATGCAAATTTTGAAAAATATGCATAAAAAAGTAAATAAATGTGGACAGAAAAATATTTTATTAAGTTATATTATTAACTATTATCGATTACATTTTTGAATTTTCTTATTTACTGTATAAAATTATATAAAATGAATATAAAAAAAAACATTTTAAAAAGAGTTGCATTGAATAATTATTGTTTGTTTTAAATGTTCTATTGTGAATCTTCGTCTATTTGGTGCTAATACATTTTTGAATCTATTAGAAGAAAAATCTGTAAATAGAAATTGTTATTTAAAAAAAAAAATAATTAATAAATAAATAATAATAGTCACCTGGAAAAACTACTCTTCACTTCAACAGACGTAATTGGCACAACTGAGTGATATTTTTAATGATTTAATAAATAAAATAGATAAACGTAAAAACGTTAGGCAACTAACTACAAATTATAAAACGTTTTGTAAAAAAATATTTGATAAAAATGTAATTTCCCACAGTTTTAAAATAAGTTTTGATTGTGACAATTGATGAGGGTTATCGGCAATTATATTTAGGTAGGAATTCTCAACAATAAATAGGTAAACTTGTACATCAGATTCGATTAATAAAATATAAAATAACTGTATTTTCCAGAATTTTGCATCAAAAACCGTCAAATATGTGCTAAAAAACAAAAAAAAACGCAAATTATGCACTTTTAAATTAAAAATGGTAAAATATGCAATTATATGCAAAATAAAATTTTGATATTTTGAATATAGATATCATGAAACACATTTCTGTATAAGAATGAAAGCTATTGGACAACTTAAAAAAAATATGCAAAATCATAAACATCCTAACCCTAGTTATAACTTTCAGTTATAACTTTTTTTTTTCGTTTATTTAAAATAATTTAAAATCTATACAAAAATTAGTACAATAAGCAAATTTGATATCTTATAATGGTTAGTGACAAGAGATTACCATTAATAGTCAGGCACTCAGCAGTACCACCCGACCGGGTACATTTTAAATATTATTTCAGTTATATCTAAAGAAATATTATTGAAATTTCATTATTTATAGTTACTCATATAGAAATAACACACAGATAACACTAAGACAAAGATCAAAACAGTGCCCAGTAAACTGTAATCGTAATATTCTGTAATAATATTATTAGCGAATAATGAATATTACACACGGCCGTTATAATTTATCGTTAGGCATTACGAGTATACGTAAAACACCCTGCTGAGGATAATATACGATGTATTATTTATTAATAATTGTTTATGGTTATTGACACGACCGTGTCCGAGAATATCAAAATAATAACAATAATAATAGTAATAAAATATATATTAATAACATCATTGACCTAGTACTGCGAATAATATAGTATAAACTCTATAGCGATAAAAAATTTAAAGTTACTATGAGATGACTGGAAAATATATTTATTTTTTATAAATATTTATTAATAAATTATTTTTAGACTTAATAGAACCATATTATGTAGTTGGAGGAAAACATTGTTATTAAGGACCCACGCCCTATACTCTATATTAGAAAAGTTGCGTTGTTATTAAATTTACACCTATTATCGTCATATATTTTTCTCGACACGTCCTAATAATTTGTGGCCAATATTTAACATTATATCATATTATATTATAATAGACTTTCTATCTTATTATTCTTCGGTATGACATTTCATAATCATCACTAATTGTATTATACACGGAATTGATTATTTTCTCAACTTCCATTACAAAAGTAATGGGTACAACACTACCCGCATCTATTTGGTCATTTGAAAGTTCGATAAATTATTATCACGGTTAGTTGTTCATCTAAAAGGACAAATCGTCTCATTGTTATCGCTGTGCTGTGGCGTACTATAGTGTACACCGAATTTTTTCGATGAGTTTCGATCATGACGATGTGCAATTAAGCACGCAATTATCGTAATTACTGTCTGACGAGCGAAGGCCAACGACCTAGTCACGCTATAACGGAAACGATATTGTATTCATACTTAATAATACTTAATAGGCTAAAATGTTTAATACATCAAAAATGTCCACAACCTTAGTGCGGTGTATATTTTTTAGTCGTCAGATTTTCCAGCATGAAATTCCTATTTGTCGGTTTAGTCTACCGAAAAAATAAATATGTTTTTCGTGTATATTATGGGTGTTAAATATATTCTCACAAAAAAAAAAAAATATATTGTCGGAACTAATGGTAAAAATCTTTGAATTTTGATTCGCGATACACGATAATAATTGTGTTACAAATACGATTCTTTTAGAAACTTAGAACGAAACACTATCATAGCATTGTATGATTACATTTTGCATCAGTAAATTAGTTACTATAAACATGGGTTTTAATTGTATTCTATGTTAGTAAAACGTAATAAAAATAATTGAATTATTTTTATCTGTAAAGTTTTAACAAAAATTAAATTTTTAAGATCCGACATTAAGTTATACATATTATAATGTATAATATAATGTTGCCGTATACTACAGTCTTACAACTAAAGACACTGCCGAGTAGTTGAAATATTTTAAACTTAATGCATATAATATGTAATTTTGCAATATTTATGATATAATAATTTAATATCTTACATCTTACATGTATAAACGGATTCATAAATTAATACTAATGTAGCTATACTGCACACGTACTAAACAGAAAATTCACTATAACTATAATGTTATATAATATGTCATATTCTAATGTTTTTTTTCTGTAATAGATATTATTGTGTGTCTTTCGAGCTAATAAACCAACAGTAATTTATAAAAGCCTAATTATCCATATGATTTTATAGTGTAATAACGAACATTTTGCTTACATAATATTAAATTTTAGAAATAAATTTAACTCAAAAGTTTATGATCATAATATATTTAAAATAAGTCATTCGTTTAATGCTTAAAAATGTATCATTCTGCTGTATAGTAGGTTTTTATAGTGTATCACGTTATTGATTAGGTTACAATAATAGGCGTATATACAGTGAAATATTAGTTTAGAGAACTAAAATTTATTTTTTATTAATTTACTTAATATTTTGAATCGATCAAGTGAAAAATTTAAAAATAACTAATTATTTTAAGAATAAAGTTATTTTGAATGTATCTCATTTACTTTTAAATAATTTAAATAATTTAAATGATAATATCATATTATTGTTAAATCATTATAAATGTATATTACCTATAATAGAATTAAATTAATGTTTGAAAATCACCATTAAAACAATTATTATATAGTATTGTGTTATTTAAAAAATATCAGAAGAAAATGAGCTAAACAAATTAACGTTAAAATATTTAAAAAATTGTACGGACATTTAATTTATTAGACACAAAATAACCATAATATTTTGTTCTTGTTAACGTAAATAAAATACTGTATTTTTCTGTGGTAACAACTACGTGTTGATGCTAATTTAATAAAATCATGTTTACTTACTATTTACTTTTATAATTTGTTTGGGGAAAAAACTATGGAACTTTAATATTTTAGCCATATTACAGACTAAAATAAATTTATAATATCCCTATTTTAAATTTTTTATTTTTTAAAAATATCTTTGTTAACATTTTTAACAAATTTATATCATTTAAACAATATAGGTATATACTTATTGAAACTTAAAATATTTCAATTTATATATATATATATTTTATTATAAAATATTTTAATATTTAAAATAAAATTCTCCAAGCATATAATAGTATATATTTGTATTTATAAGCACATTTGGAAATAAATTAAGTATTAAAAATGTACTCACCTCCTTGAACATACATTTATTTATACAAATAATGCATACATTTAATTTTATCTTATAATTTAAATATGTAGAATGCTATAGTTCTTAACTACTGTTAAGCACTATAAATTTTGCTAGTCGGTCCCCAGACAAATTTCTTGTTACAACTTTCTGTTGGTAGTTTATTAATTAAAAACAGCATTGCTATAGATGAAGGTGATGTTATATTACACACGTTTTATGCGTCTCGTTCTCATTATAAACTTTTCCGAATTATCACCCTGGAGACCGTATGATTTGAGTTTTAATAATATAAGGAGAATAACAAAGTTTTAAAAAAATAAGTTTTGAAAGATTTATAAATTTTTCAGTGTTTTTTTATTTTTTTTTTAAGTAACAAATAACATTAAAAATTTAAATTTAGTTAAAAAAAAGTTATCTTGTAGTGTGATGTTTTTTCTTTCTATTTTTACGTCATTATTATATGAACCACAAAGATAAAAAACATAAACCGTTATTAAAAATGTATTACTTATCATTAAACTGTGCTACACAGACGTGTACAATTTCAAATTTGAGATTATTTACGACATTACAGCATACTATATATAAAGATGTGGTAAAATGAATGATAAGTAATGACAATAAGTCTAACTATTTTCCTGTCACTAATAAAAATATCCTACTTTAGGTTTTCATTCGTATAGCTTTTTAGAATGAAATAACCAATACATTTTTCTGTAACGGCTGTGATATTTAAAGAAAAAATCAACTTAATATGACTCGTTATTTTCCAAGTTTTACTCCTGTATTCGTGATGTTACAACAGAAAAGATTATATTAGTATTAATGCTCTCGGGGTAATATATTCCTACAAGCCTTCATAACTTTAAATTTTTAATTATTGGATACGTCATTCGCTATCTCTAATAATTGTGAACAATAAGTCACATTTTCCTAAACAAAGAGCTAAACATAGCCATTAGTGTCGGTACCAGAAATTATAAATTATATTTATTTTTAAATATAATAACCTGCAGAATCCATAAGCCATTGGGATTTATGGAATTTTATAATACTATTTATAATCATGACCTAATAAATAGTAGTAAACAGATAGGACTGAGATAGAAAACATTTAAATAAAATTACATTTTATAGGCTTTTGTTGTTTTCATTTTACAAAAAAAAAGAAGAAAAAAATAAAAACGGAAATTAACCAGTTTAAAGTTTAATTTCAGGTTGTTTTTGAAAATGTTTGTGCTAGCTAGGTTATTTTTTTTTTTTTTGCTAAAACATCATTATATCGACACAAAGACACACTCTAGAAAAACAATGGATAACGACAATGATATTATATTCGTTGGATTGACATCATGCTCAAATAATCTATCTAAAGAATTAGGTACATCTCCAATATGCAATTCTTTTGAAATCAAAATAAAACCTCTAAACTTAATTACTACTGTAAAATTTTTAAAAATATATTTTATTCTAATTACTCCAAGTAGGAAAGTCTTATTCCTATGAAAATTAATACTTCAAATAATTCAATAACAGCACAATCTACAGATTATACTCTTAGTTACTAACCATACTACAACTAATATTCATTAACATCAAAATGAATATTTCAAATATACGGTAAATCGATTAAATTAGTAAACTTTTTAAAGAAAAGCAACTTAACTAACCAATTTTCACACGTATTTATACTTTTTTTATTACATATGTTATGAACACTTTGTAACCAAATTTTCGATTTTAATAAACAAATTACAAATGACAAATAATTATATTACTTTGTACATTTATGTATTTATAGATATAGTACCTATATATTATTGTATAAATTGTTAATGTTGAGTTTTAATTGAATTTATAATTAAAAATATTGATTTCATTTATTGTGTTTTTTGTTTACTGTGGTTTGTGGAAACTAGTACAATACGTTGGTAAAACTTTGAATAAACGACGATATATCTATTAAAAATATAAATCATAAATATTTATACCTAATTTACATATTATAGATTTTAGGCACTTTATTATTATTAAATATTTTAGTGAGAAATAAAGTTAAGACGAAAAATTAAATTATGATTTGTATATTTTCAGTTAAATGCTAAGAAGTTGTTTTGCCTTTGAGAAAATAATTCAATAAGAATAAGCAATTAAAAAATATTAGAAATTATAATACATTATTTTTAGGATTAACTCATAGCATTATTTTAATTTTCTTCAACTAGACAAATATTAATATATATATATATAATATAGATATAATAATAGTAATTGAATGCGTAGAAAATAACTATATTTTTGAGTGATTTGGTAGTTCAATAATACCTAATTGAAGTTCAAAATATCAATTTAGTTTAATTGTAATTTATTCAATTGTTAATGATATTGAATTTTTGTTTATAATATTTTATATTAAAACATATGAATTGTGTTCAAAATTTCAAAATTTTATTTAAGCATGTGTTTATTGTATACTTTATTTTAAAATGTTTAGAGTCGAGTCTCGTTGAAATAAATAAAAATAATATTGTATTTGAGGAACAAGTAGTAAAGTACCTACTCATATATTTATGCTTTAAACATTTTTAAAGTAGTAATTTGATCATAGTCATTATAAATTAAGGCTTTGTAACTTGGTATCTGCTTCATAATATTATTATTATTATTTGTAAATGTACAGTATTTATATTCTGCTCACTGTCGTTCAAGTGTTTTCCTAAGTATATTAATCGATATGGTGTACAAGATGGTCTCACCGTGTTTGTATTCAACAATAGCCATTTTTCTAATTGATAAATTTTCTAAGAAAACAAATTTATGCAAATATTTAGTAGCTGAGTTTTTAATTTCCATTAGTATTCAAATAGCTTAAACCTTTTGAAAATTAAGCGAGCGGTAGTTAGACGAGTATTATAGGCGTAATTTGTAGTAAGGTGATTTGTAGTAAATAAACAGAAATTTAAATTTAAATTAAAATTTTGTTGGTACTCTTAAATTTTCGTGTTTAACTAAAACTATTACTTTTTCTAAATTTGTACAATGTTTTATCTTACTCTTTTAAAATTACACCTTGACGGTTAACTTATATACAGCGTACAAGATAATTTACAGTTCATGGTCATCCTTTAAACTTTAATTCTTTAATAATAAATAAATTAAGAATTAAAAATATTTTTAAAATAAATTGGGTCAACATGACGAGTGAATATCCTAATTTCTATATCGGCGAAAAACGAAAAATAATGTGATTATCATATTTTTGCTATTAATAAGTTATAAATGCATAATAATAGGTACAGTTATTTCCATTTTTAGATTTAAAAGGAAATGGTCTTATATATATATATTCGTTTTTAATAATACATAATTTTAATTTTGTATTTACAGACTTTCAATATTTTATTACAATGTTTCTATTAATTATTTTGATATAATATACAATTTGAAAAACATATTTATTTATGCGTATTACTTATATCAGTAATTAAAAATATATTCATTGTATACAATACATAATAATAACAATAAACTACAAAAAGCTGTTTGGTATGCAAAATAAATCAAATATAGAAAATACTGTAATTTTATGCATTTATCGAGTTTATATCAAATTTGAGTATGGATATATTATTCAAGGTACAGAAAAATTTTCGATTTATTAAGTAAATTGAACAGAAACTTGCACCATAAAGCCGCGGTTGAACAAAAGCCCTTCATTGTATTCCGGGTCACGCTTTTCAAAAGGCTATCGTCCTCTGTGTTATCTGATAAACCCCCATAAATCCTATTGTTAGCTCCAGACAGCTTTTAAAGTGAGAGACTAAAATAAAATAAAAGAAAACAAAAATCCACATACATTTATGACGGTGAGATGAGGTTGCAGAGGATATAAACCAACCTTCACAATGGGATGAATTAGTTTTTAGTAAATACTTACTAATAACCTACTAAAGAAAAGTTATTTTGATTTAATTCACAGAAATTGTTCATATACGAGTATTTTGGGTATTATACATATTATAAACAATGTTATAGTTATACGTTTGTTTTTACCATCAATTATAATACTATTTAGATATTTAAGTAAACAATTGTAATGGGAAAATTATTATTGTGGCTGAGTTGATTTTATTTTTATACTTATAGTAAGTTTTCAATAGCCATTAATCATATTATAGAAAAAAACAGTTTTTGTTTTTGTGTTGTGTAAACAATAACTTAATAAAAAATATTTGTTTATCAATAATAATTTATTAATCGTACAAGATTATAAAAACTATATTATTTAAAATTAAAACTAATGTCTACACTATTTTTAATTTTAAGTAATCATCTATGATTCATGTTTAATTAAATATTATTTTTTTTTTTAATAATATGTATTTTTAGAAATACAATTGACTTGCTGTCGACTCGTAACTTTTTAAAAGTAAATGACTAATTCTCGCACTGTTGTGGATTATAGAAATGTGCAGTTAACAAAGTTGTTTATTCACATGCTATCACATAATTATTTTCTATCTTAATACAACAATAATGAATTTTATGTATAACACTCAGCTAATTTAAATAACTAATTAAATTTAGGGGGTTTATAAAGATTTCTAGTGAGATGTTAACGTTAAAGTCACATCCATGGTTGCACAACTGACATATTATATTGTAATGTATATGAAGTGTGTGTCAAATTGTATTTTATTATTACACAAAAAAAATCTTGGAAGAGTTCTTCGTTTGGCCACATGGTAATACAATTACGGATTGAATGACACTTTCTGTAATTAAATATGATATTTGAAATATCATTGAAACAGAGTCTAATGAGTAATGACTACTGTTAAAGTTAAATTTATAAATTATAATAGAACGAGTATTACTGTTCGTTTCAAGACCCACGCAAAATATAAATAAAATATATTATATGCTTCAACAATATTTATTTGTAATTATCAACGAGTATAAGCCTTTAAGTGAATTATAAATATACATAAAAAACAGTTTCAGGAAGAATAATTTATGAAACAATTATTATTTAACTTGTTCAACAGAACTTTCCGGAATAACAATTTCAAATAAATCATGTTGTCTCGTAAATAAATGATAATGATCAAGCGTTAGAAGTGTATGAAAGATTTCAATTATTATTAATTTATTTTTCTTCGTGTAGAATATTTCGAACAAAATTACTTGAAGATAAGTAGGTGGTACGGATATTTGACTCTTCCCCCAATAAAATATTTCCTGTTCGCCGTCACCCGTTTCCACTAGATTAATGTATTTAAACAGGAAACAGAAGTTGATGGAGGCGTGTCCAAACACACTCAGTCATTCAAAGGTATTTCATGGAACACGAACAAAAAATAAGACCGATAACAATTCAAAACAATGAGTGGCGGTAAAATATAATAACACATTAAGGACAACAAAATTTCTCATTTTTAATAACCTGCTCCCAGGTTCGAATATATTAAAATACCATCAAATAATAATAATGCAAATTATTTAGATTCATCAATGTCATAAACATAATCGGTATTAAATCTACATAAATTATGTCTATTGTAATAAGAAATTTACATGACCATAATAGTTGAACTCGAAAAATTATTCTTGCATATTTTGTTTGCCGTGTAAGAAAATGTCAAATTAACTTATCAAAATCAAACGATATGTGAAATATTATTAGTATTGATATTAGATCCAAGTTAGTTTTATTCATTAGTATGATTTTATTTGAAAAATAAAAATGATCAGATATATCGTAAAAAATTAAAAAGCATTAATAAATAGTAGTCACATTATATTTTAATATTGCCCATAGGTAAATAATAACAATAAAAAGAAATCATAATATACAAATTCACAAACAAAATGTTTTATACTTATATATTATTATTAAGTAAGAATAAAGTTTATTATAAAATTATCTAAAAACATAAAATAAAACACATAGTGAGTACATTAATATTTTTAATTTGTGTTAAAATATTACCTATTTAATAAACATGTCGTACCAAAATAATTGTAAAAAAAAGTCGATAAAAGTAATTCATAAATCACTACACTGCAGTTATAACTATTAATGAATATAAACAAGAAAATCACATAAATCGTATAACACCATTAAATTAATTGTAATTAACAATTTGATAAAACTTATATTGTATCCTTCTTCATACCTGTAGTATATCAAATTTAATAATGAATCATTTTTTATGATAGTGTGATAGTAGGTATATTTTATTCTAATAACTAAATTAAAAGGTACTCTGCTAAAACTGAGATAATGTTTAACAAAATGGTAGTCTTAAATAATAAATATTATAATTTATTTTTAATTATAAAATAATAAGACCTACCTATACATTCCAACAATGTATATTAATAATTTTTATTTTACTTCAAGATAAAGCAAGAAAAAAATAATAATGAAAAGAAAAATATTAATTTATTCATATATTTTCAGTTTCATTCCATTCTAAATAATTTTTACATCGTTTCAGTTGTACTTAATTATATCTGAGATAACGAAGAATATATTATTATTGTTACCTAATTAAGTTATTGTTTTTCATTTCGAAGATGTGACTTGAAATTAACAATGATATGAAGGATATAATTTTTTTCTCATAAAGTCTAGCGACAGTATATTACATTAAACTAGTCTTACTGAATCGTTAAAATGATAATCAAATGACACCATATATAATATGATAATTTTCGAATAATATTATTAAAAAACAAATCCAGAAAGAAATGAAAACAGTATTGTAATTTGTAACATGATATTTTTATTTATACCGTGTTATATCTATAAGTTAATTTAAGGGCATGATCTTATTATTTGTTTTTGAACTCAACCAATGGGTATTGTGTAATGAAGTTAGACCGCTGCGTGGTTTAAAGTAATGAAAACGGAAACATAAGTCGTTTGATTCACCGTAGATTCTCAGCACAAAAACGAAAGTACTTAGAGATATTAAAAGACGTATCATTTTCCATCACACAAACATAATATAGAACAAATAAACTCGCGGCGTGGGTGTTAATACAGAAACAATCACTATATGATCGATACGATTTTTAGTAGATATTACTATTATAAGTGGACAAATTAAACCGCATAATAATTATAATATAAAGTTTCCAACACAATATGACGCGAATTTGTCCTATTATAAACTACAGAGTTATTGTTTTTGTGTTTATTCCTCGACGGAACATCTTTGTATTAGAATAATTTAATTGACCCTATAGGATTTTTGGTATTACCCGCGAAGCATTGGGTACTCGTAATTTTGACAAAGGCGCAGGGGATCTAAAATTAAAAAAAAAAAAAAATTAATCCCCTAATCCCCGGCTAAAAGGATACAGAAAACGGACGACAAGGGAAAAAAATGTCGGGAAAAAGGAAAACAGAACCGATTAAACGCAGAACGGTCGGTGACGCGGTGGTACACAGCGTATACATTATACAGTGTATACCGTTGTGTGAAAGTGTCAAATTTAATTAAATTCTTCTAATCGGTAATCGGAGCGGACGGCTGGTAAATTGCCGAGGGCGGCTCCGACGGATCCCCGGCGACGAGAAGTGGGGACGACGTGAAATTAAGAAGTGGAGAAAGGAAAAACAATAATGACAGTGGGCCGAACGACGAAAACGTCATGTCGATTTCCGGCGAATTCGTCTCTCGCCACATTTAATAACGCGTAGCAGGTCAGCGCGGGGTCGCCGTATCTCATGGCCGCGTTGCACCTCCCCCTCCGATCACTCGTTCGATTAAGGTATAATTATTGCGCACTTATATATAAACGAGAAAAAAAAGGCAGAGAGTGGCCTTAAGTAGGACGGAACAAAAAAGGAAAAAAATAGGAAATTCGATCGCTGCGTCTATAATATTGATATATATTATATATAGATAGGTAGGTATCTCCAATAAACGATATACGAGTACAGTAGTAGGTATCATCCTCGTCAAAGTTTCGACGAGTTTCGCCATTCCGTGATATGAGCATTGCATCGCCGAAACCCACTCGAGGAATCATTTGAGTTACCGTGGAATGCGCGTTCACTCGACCGGTAGTAATCCGATATCGATAGATAATAATATATATTTGTACGAGACGCGAAACCGACGAGCTCTGACTTACTCTTTTATAATTTAAAAAAAGAACTCCCCTTTTAAATAAATGTATGTACAAGACGTATAATGTTGTTCTAACGGAATCGTGTAATATGTTATAGGTACGCGCGTACGCTATTCGCTCAAATTTGGCAACACACTGTAACATTACGCTACGACTTTGATACATTTAATATAGCATGCTCTTTCATTTGTTATGCACTCTTAAGATAATATACTTACGACGTGTACTCTCTCGAATTATATATTTTTTATAATTATTTACAAAAACATATTATACGCGATACGATTAAATTTGTGACTTATGCATGTAATAAAATGTAAAGAAAGTAAAAAAGTATTATTTTTCGTATGATAAATAATAATTTATGTAGCTTTATGATATTTATATTTTTATAAGTGGTCGAAAGAAATTGAAAAAATGTACATTGAAACTAAACGTCCGTTTGACAATATTAAATTAAATGGACTTTTGTAGTTTTGATCATAAATCAACTATAATAACTATAATATTCTTATTATCACCTGCTGATACGCAAGTATAAACGTACACCTATAATAACTCAAATAAAAAATGTACGACCTATTACGGCCGGTGTAGTTGTATACTTAACATATTGAGGATATGAATAATTAATTAATTAATCGTTCTGTTGGCGCAAATAAAAAAGCTCGTGTTATGGTACACTTAAGAGAAACGTTTGTACCGCGCCGTATAACGATAAACGAAAATGACGAGAATATTATGTACGATCTTAACGTTTCCGTTCTCGTCATAATAATATAATATACCCTGTTTTTCGTCCACGCCAAAGTGTTAAATCCTGACAACACAAGACGCTAATAATTTAGATCTAATCCGGTTTACGACGTTTTGGCACACACCCGGTGGATTTATATACGTTATATGTGACTCGTTGTCCTGTGGATGAGCGTCTGAAAGCAAAAAAGGATCCCGTGTTACACGAGAGGCGGTCGCGCGGACGGGTCTAAGAGGGATTAATAACCCAAAAAGTGAAGGCTCGCGACTGTTTTGCATAGTGCAAGTTTCGAAACAATGGCGTGTACGCGATAGAAGTTTCCGTTATCTGCGCGCTACACAGGGTGTGGCTAAACGACGGGATGGCTGATTAATATCGTATTATTAGGTACACCGTCTGTATAAACGGAACCCAATTAATTAAACGGTCGTAGTTGACACACCTCAGGGTTTTATAGCGATCACATCTGAGCGGTCAATATTAATTGTGCTCATTAAAATTCTATTGGGTATATTCTGTGTTCGTACACCATCATCTATCACGAGACTTGCGCTAAAATAATATCTTATTCACGGCGTCGGCGTTTGACGAGAGATATAGCTTGAAAATAGTATGCTTCTAGGCGTTACTTCCTTCCGACACTGCAATATTAAACGGGACAGTTACTATTATTTGGTACAGTAGTGAAGTACATACATAAAATCGGCGAAGAAATAGCTGCTATATCCTTTACAAGGTATTTTTTAATTACCTCACCAGAGGAAGAAATAGGTTTCTTTTAATTAAATTCTTTAATAAATAGTATCTAAATAATAAGTGCTAAAAATTAAGACAGTATAATTAACATTTTATTTCGTCATATAATTAGAATTTTAATTTTGAACGTAAAAATAAAATAATATATAGGGCATAAAGTATTTTAATACATTTTCCATTAAGCTTATATATACTTCTTTTTTTAATTTCTAACTGTTGACTTCTCGCGAAAAATCTGAAAAAAATAAAAGTTATGCGTGTTTGAATACCAAAAACGTAGTTTTTTATATTTTTGGTTTTGTGGTTATAAAAACATTAGCTATACTTACTAGCTGTGCACTTCATTGCCTGTACAAAATTCATCCATGTTAAATTTTTCCAAAGTTGCTTTTTTTTTACCATTTAACAGTAGCATTTTTTTAATGTCGAACGACTCAAATTTAATTTCCTTTTAATTCTGGACAAAAAATGAACAATTCATAAAGTTTAAATAGTGTGAACAACAAAAAAGTTTTGTACTGTTATACTGCATAAAGTATTGACTAAAATACTAATTTTTAATAATAAATAGTAATTGGTATCACGGTTGACAAAGAAACAAAAAAAAAAAATCTTTATGTGCGTATTTGCAATTACATATTTAAAACAAAATAGTTACACGATTTTCGAATAATTTATTGGAACAAAATGAACTTAAAACCTGTTAAATACCAATGGAATTAATATAATAATGAACTTTTTGATACCGAAAAACTACTTAATTAATTTATTATGAAGTAGACTTCGTTATAACTTATTCTGAAATATAATATTACAAATATTGGTGACATTACTACTGCGTTGGGCCGTTGGTTGGAATTAATAACTTTACCTATGTGAGTATATTTTAAATAGTTATAAAAATGAATTAAAAAAAAGATACTAAATGTATATGAAAATATGTAATAAAAATGTATGTAGTGAGTAGGGTCGGAGTATCGTTACTCTTTCTTTCTTCTGAAGACATTCCCGGACAACGGATAGAGTTGGAATTACAATAAATAGGTTAGGAATTCACAGGAATTAAGAATTAAATATTTGAGCAAAAAAAGTTACAATATTCACATGACGGGTCACCCATCGATTGGTGGGATAGGTATCGTTCGTAATTTTGATTATTAACTGTTTGGACGTAATGTTAATATAAAGATATATGCGTGATAGAAAGGTAATATATTTTTAATTGTATTACTTTAATAATGTATCTATAGTATTATAATATAATTTTATTTTCTAGTTTTAATATTTTTAACTTATATGTTTCTGGGCTGGATACAAATATTTTAATTTTATGACTTTAACCGATTTTGGTTAAAATTAAAATTTATTTATTTATTTATTAATTTAAAATTATTAACGCTAAATAGCATTATATCACTATAATATCCTATTACTACTTAACAGTTAACACAGTAATACCTCATAATACGAGTAAACAAAAGTATTTTATATTTTTAGTTTAGCTTAAGGTTGTAAGTATCCAACTTAACCTAAGATATTTTGAGATAATTATAATATTGAAAAATAATAGCGAAAAATCCAAAAACATTTATATTTTCATTCATATATTTTCCTTAAAATAAAAAATATTAATTTTTTTTTAAATTTCTGATTAATTAAATAATCGTTGAAAAAATAATCCTATATAAAATAAAAAATGCTGAGATAATTCGTTTATGTAATTTTTTTTTCTTAATATCTAATAAATATAGTATGATATTATTATTTTAGTGTTTCATAAATAATTTGCTTTCTAAATTTTGTTGTGATGACATCATATTATTTACCTTCTTCGTATTATTAGTTCCCATATATTCGCATGGACCCTAGATACTGTCATACTGGTATATACCTAATCATAACAATATTTTTTTTGTATCATGGCATTCTATAGAGCTCAACTTTTGTTTTAAATTATTATGAATCTATATATAAACTATTTCAGTGAGTTTCAAGTGAATAATACACAATGAATAATTTAAATATGACATAACTCATCAAATATTCAAATTCAACGTTTTCCCGGTGTATAACACATTGGGATATGTTCGAGTCCAGTCGATCCTAAAGGCTTGTGTGTGTAATATAACGTTATAAGATATTCCTTATTTTTCGATTTTTTCAGACTAAAGTTATCCCTTCAAAATATATATATACAAATATATTTAGTCCACTCGTGATATTATTATAAAATAGGTTAGGTCAATTTTCGTAAATAAAGCGTAATATCCTTGGCATTAGGTTTTATCACAAGCGACGTTTAGAGTGCGAAGCTATCACGCCGTACCGTCATCTTCGTCGTCATCGTCATCGTCGTTGCGATCGTGACTTGAAGTTTTTTGTGCGTTGGATAAAAATTCGCGTAGTGAATCCCTACCGGGTAGGCTTATGCCATATAGCTATGGGACATGGGTTAATCCACACATGTTATTATTGTACCGCCGCGTCACTCGGATAGAGAAAATCGTCCTGTTATGGAAATCTGCCGACGGAGGATGTAGAAATGTAACTCGTAAGGTGGAAAGCCGTTCAAGCGGGATGAAGGCGGCTTTATGGGGTAAGGTGGCTTTCGGGAGTAGTGAAGTTGACTTTTAAGGAGAGGCGAAGGCATAGCTATTTCTAAAGAGGGGGACGCGAAAGTGGCTTTCAAGTGAAAGTTGCTTGACGATGATACATGCGTGTAGGCCCTCGCCGGTTCATCCATTATGACATCGTATACGTTTGTGTTGTGCGTTTTCACGATAAGCACGTCCACGTCGTCGTCGTCATCGCCATCGCAGTCGTCGTAGTCGTATTCGCGGCCGTCACCATCACCGCCGCCGCCGCCGCCACCGTCCGGGATGTAATTTAGGATACACGTGACACGGTCTCTTGATAAGCTCCTATGGACAGGGTTCCGTGGGTTTAAGCTCAGGGTTTTTGCCGCGTGAATGAAAAATGAGATGCAGATAAGATGTCCGACTACCGTGTTTTTGCACCCTTTTTTCTTCGCACACCACGTTATTTATGGTGAAAATTCAAAAAAATAAAAATACATATAATTTATATATATACATGCATAACGTTATACCTACTTATTATAAAACCACGATCTGTTGTTATGAAAATCGCATAAGCGCCCTTTAATAACGATGAAAAAATCTCATGATAAGATAACAAAATAAATAAATATGTATTCATAATATTATATAGTATGTTGTATACATGCATATAGCTTATACTATGCATGTGTATATAAGGCGTCTGTAGACGAAATAAGTATGTCGAATTATTCGGGAAATCTCGTTTTATATTTTACCTAAATAGAGTAAAAATACAAATATTTTAACCATGCCTACTAACTATGGGATTGAAATCAATTATATAGGTGCACAGTGGTATCCACTTAAATATTCAGTATAAACAATTTACATCAATGACATTCGTTATAATTTAAACCGTTTTGTATTTTCGTAAACGTTTTTACGACGAAAAACAATACATTTTTATCAAAAAAATTTTCAAACAGTAAAATTAATGGTAGGTTTAATGCATTTTTTATTTTAATGGTTATAATAACGTAAATTATTTTTAACGTATAATTTATAAATTAGATATGATAATAATAGACCTCCGTCAAGGAAAGAACATTATAATAAGATTAAGAATTTATCAAAAATCGTTACGAACGTAACTTACCATGTAATTTACATTTTGTCTAAGGGTTGACTACATTTATTTACTTCTTGAATAAATTGTTTGATGTAAAATTACACATTCCCATGCGTGTTAGCGAAAATTCAAGTTAAATTATCGTTTATACTAAACGAAAGATCACTGGTCATTTGATGAATTTTATTTTGTAATTATGACTAACTAACAACTTCATCCTTCATATTTAAAAAAAAATTAGTTGCCAACCAAATTTGCCTATACAAAAATCACATGATTTATATAACTATCAAAAATACTTATATAACTAAAATAATAATACCTTCCAAAATACAAAATACAAATAAAAACTCAAATAGGTAATCATTTTTATTTAATATTTCTAATCTCATTGTTGATATTAATGTGTAAATCATATTTCACTATACAAATAATAATAATAAAAAATAAATAAATAACCCAACGTAATGTTTGTAATAAAAAGTATGATTATAATTATTTTAAATTAACAATTTTTTATAGGTATACGTTGAATTTTGTTTTTATTAAATACTCAACATAATATTTTTCAGGCTTTACATACGGTCTTAAAGATATTATAATGCAAAGCAAATCACAATGTCAAAAGTTAAAACCTGGACATTTAATACTTTCAAATGTTTATGTGCTGAATAAGTTGAATACAATAGAAGGTAGATATATGACATATTATTATTTGTTATAAATTTAACAGTTGTTTTAATTAGAATATAATATAAAAAGTAAAATTGATAATTATTGTTGTTTGTAAATTTACGTTTTTTCCATTAAACACACAAAATATAATAACATAACAACGACGTCGTTGTAAAATGATATTGTAAAATTGTTTTATTTAAATTAATGATCTTTGTTGATGTTTATTGAAAAATATATACTCAATATTTACTGTCATATTAAACTATAAATATTCATTAATACGTAAGTGATTAATTTATCGGAAAACGATAAACTAATAAGCAATCGTTTGATATCAGTAACACGAAAATACGTTCACTACTCCATTATTTTCTTAAAAAACGTAATATTGTCGGTAGACTTCAACACGAATGGTTTGAGTTTTGATATGAAATAATAATATAATATCGTAACTACTTTAAGACGTTTCGTAGCACATGCGCCGTACACTTTGTCGCTGATAAATAATTAAAACGCATAAAACACCTGAACCACGTACACTAAAGGGAATAATAATACTGCCTACTACCTTGTCTTACATGCATAATTCGTTTTTCCGCTAACGGTTTAGTAGTAAGGTTAAGTTGGGTAAAATGTATACAAAAATAGCTGGAAGACTATACATCGGGCGCACACGCGTTATCTTTATACGTAATTATATTAGATTTTACGAACATTGTACGCACACATTACACGACGTACATGTTGAAAATCTTCAAAAATGTCGAGACAGACGACCGGTGCTTTCAACGACAGAGAATTCCTAGTGCCAGAATAACTTTGTTATGAGTTGCATATGTATTGTGTGTATGCTCCGAAACTGTTGGAAAAGCCACTAATATGGTACTCAACTGGACATACTTTACTACCATACAAACAGTTACGTACCAATTACTAAGTGTAATTTGTTGTATACATTCATACTAAGTAAATTAACAATTACAAATTAATTCATTTTTTATTAAAAATATAGTGTGACGTATCTATCTAATCAATAATTCGACCTAAAAAAAAAAATTATACATTTATGAGAATTATTAATATAATAAACGTGTTTTATATATTCTATAATACAGCTGAGTTATTCTTATCTGAAATATGTGGGCTATATCATAATAATTTCAATTCGTATTACAACAAAATATGACATTTCAGACAAAATGTATTTATTTCATTTATTCATTTATAAATTTATAATATTGATATAATACGTTTTTATGAATAAACTCTGTGAAAAATTAGAGTTATATAATAAATCTAACAAATTAATTAGGTGATCATTTCATGTATTTAATTCGTATCGGTTAAATAAATCCAAATTCTCATTAATACGCACAAACTACGATTATTTTATAAGAAAGTTTTTCAATCAAAAGATCTTTATACTCGAGGTAAAAGTTTCGCTGAAATCGTTATATTACACCACATAGGCTCTTTACAGCGATTTACCGATAATAATAATTGTAAAATGTCGTAATAGATTCTATAGAAATGGTTTAGGTCTCCAAATAATTTTAAAACGACGTAATAATAAATCGTTTTACTTTTCAATCCCTACATAGTAATTGGTGGCATTATTGTCCACGATTAAATAATTTCTAAACGATTGGTTTCTATTAAATATATAATGCAATACAAGGTGTTTAAATCATGAATTTATTTCATTTAATTATTTTTCAGTTGAAAAATTACTAAAAATCCAGTAATATAAATACCTATGTGTTCAAAAATTTAAAATATATACAATTATTGGTTTATATTATAATAATAGTATATAACATATTTTGTATTTATTAAATTTAGTCATTAAGTCAGTAATATAATCAATAAATTTCAATAATATATGCAAACATATTGTTTTGGTAGCTTATAATATTATATTATATAAATATAATAAAATTAAAATAGTTCATAGGAATACTATTTAAAAAAATAATAATTCTAAGATACCACGTTATAAAATTGCCTATACATTGCGCCGTTATAAGAAAATCATTAATATTATTTTATTAATTATAAATTATAAAACAACTAAAACAACAATGAACGGGGTCGCTTACCGGCAACAATGTGTTTCTATTGTTATAAAGTAGTTTATATTTATTCTGTGGTTTATATAACTAATAATATGTTATTGATTTATACTTGAATATCATTATTAAGTACTATACTTTTATAATGGTAAAATAAAGTATAAATTATAATATTATAGTATTGTATTGAAAAAAATGAATGTTCTATAATATTATACATTATAATATTATTATGTTATCGTGCAATACGAATATTTTGGAATCACAATTTTGTTGATAATACATAATTATTATAACATAAAACTATTAAGTATAAACGTATATTATTATCATAATAAATAAATATATTATCATATTTAAAATTCGAACACTTCTGTGTTTTCAACCAGACAGACTTGCCGAATCTACAAATTTTACTTAAAAACTATATTTTCACGTTTTTGAAATAAAATTGAATAGTCATTAATAAAAATTAGGTTATTAAATTGTAGTTTAACATTAATAATCTTAAAATGTTAATATTTAATGTTGAAGTGGAAAAATTAATTTAAAAAAATGCAATAAAATGGTTTTTAAATAAATTTTAAGAAGAATTCAAATACGTTCTCAGAAATTTTCTTGGTTAAATAGATTTGTTTATTGGAAAAATGTTGATATTTTTGATCGAAGAAAATAAAATAATTAGTATTTGTGTTGTGCGTTATTTACATTTGCATATATGTGCGAGAGTACTCTATTATTTCTTTTAGGTATTATTGTAGTCACTTAATAATAATTCACTATGCACATATTTACACAACTCACGTGTACTTAAATCGAACATTGCCTACATTAAACCCCTTAAATACGTCTTTTATCGAATCTCCGTTCTACTACAATGTAATTACAAATGACTTATGACTCATTTGTGGATTCATATTAAATGTAGACAATTTGTTTTTTTATTATTGCTTAAAGCAACATTATACATTATGGAATTCACTAACCCGTAATGTATTAACATTTTTTAAATTTAAAATTTAAAATTTAAAATTTTTCAAAAATGTAATTAATTTTTTTAAATCTTCCCTGTATAGGTACTAGGTACATACTTGTACGTGCAAAAAATAATTTAATAAAAGCGAAATATTGTAAGGAATATACAAATGTACAACCAAAATTAATTATTAGTTAATTGTAAGTTATTATACGTTAAATTATGTTATTTTATTTATCAAATTATTCTTAAGTAGTATGATGAATAATTTGACACAGTACATGGTAGTATTTATTATATCATCTACTGATGTCTATAGAATTTTATTTAGACTTAAGTATACTAAACAACCATTGAGAGTACTTAATCGTATAGCCGTATAATAGTCGTGTTTTATGTTTCGTCTAAGCCTAGAGTATGTTTTGGAAACATAGGTTAGACATTTCCATTGATTTTATGTTTGAAAACGACAAGATTATATGAACAAAATAATATATGTAATCCCTTATAAAGTACATTACATTACTAGCAAACATCATGTATTTATCTGATTGAAAAATAATTTAATTTAAGTTTTAAGTTTGATTTGAACCATTTTTTTTCTTGTTATCAGACATCAACAACGATTGGATATGACAAATTGATAAGTACTTCAAACTTTCCTCAGCTCTGCATAGTATATTACAATATTGGTGATGACATCCATATATGCACACAATAATCCTTTGAGTAAAGCGATTGTCAATGTTTATTTAAAACATATCAAATAATCAAATGATGTCCTTCGATGTGTTGTATACAAATACGCATGATATAATTGTATAACGTTTTACACCGTTCTAACTACACAGAGGTATTAGACTGATATGTTAAATGCTTAGACAAGTTTTCACGTTAATTTTAAACAACATAGGTAACTAGGTAATAAAAAAAATATCAAATATACCTACTCAATAGCAATTTTAAATTTGTATACTATAACAAATAACAAAACATTAAATACAATAAAATAATAAGATGTATAACAGTTGTATACGACAAGTTAACTGTTTGATATACATACATATTATTACATACGGTTTGGTTCTTTTGTGCTTATATAAGAAAAAATACGATAATGTAATTATTTTTTCGTTTAATGCCAGTGCAGTGGAATTTTCCCATCCCGTCCTGGATTCTAATAATATACATTTTATAAAAAAATTTTTAAATGCGTTCATAAGTTATCATCAAGTTTAGTATAAAAAAAAAAACGTGTCAGAAAAGCTTTAAAAATAAAAAAAAAGGTATTATCCAGTTTATTGTAATTGAACACACTTAAAAAATGTACATATTACTGTTAATGCTCTACTGTACATCCGTACGTTATACAAAACGCACGATTTAAGGGGAAAGGAATGCGCTCAAAGGTATAAAAGCATATTATATATACCCTTCAAAACTAATTATATTCATATTACGTTACGCTTTCGAGTCTTAATGCGTATTATACACTATGAATTAATGTCGTTTAAAACTCCTACACGGATACGCGTCGATATCCTTCTACATCCGGTGCATATATTATAACTCACTATGCAGCGATCCTCGTCGTTAGTTTCGATATTTTTTTCGTCGCGTCATTCGGCGTTCGTATTGTAATGATATACCTAAATCTATCTATACTCGCGGTCGAAATCGCGAGACATCCGACAAGGGGATGCACATCTATACTGCATGCAACGCGAACAATAATATAAAACTGCGATTTTGCGCGTCCACCGACGCCACGTTTTTTAATGAAGGCATAATGGTATAACGGTATGTAATATATATACACGAAATTATATTATATAACTAACAATAATATACAATGTAAACACCGGTGCACACACGGTCGTCCCTGATAATTTAATGTACACGTGCCGTCGCCGTTGTACACCGTAACGTAATAATCACATTATATAGTGAACATTATATTATTATTATTATTATTATTATACGCAACTATATTATACAGTCGACCGACGCGAAAAAGTTTGTTTGGAACGCGCGTAGTTTGTTACCTACCCGCGTGTACGCCGCCGTTTCTTTGGTCGTTTTCGGCGAGTATGTGCGTGCGTTCGCGTGTTAACACACACTAAGTCGTACTCGGGGGGGGGGGGGGGGGGTGATGGCAAAACTTGTAAAATCTCGTCGGCTTGGGCCTATATAATACACGCGAGACGGAGACGCGCACGCCGAGGCGGGTTAAGCGCATATTATATGTTATTAATATCGTGATATGTTACGATATTATATTATTTCGGCGGTTCGAGAGGTTCTCCGTTTTAATACGACCTGCAGCGGCTAAACTATATAATATTATCTCATTCTATCCGTATTATTATTATCATCATCGTCGTCGTCGTCGTTATTATTACCGTCATCCCTGTCCTGCAGGGGCGATGGCTGGCGGAGGTGCGTGCTGCGCGCGCACGTCTCGAGGGGTGAAATATAATCATATAACGTCCTGCACTATGTATACATAATATACCTACCGTAAAAAATAATTACGTTTAATAAAACGACCGGGCGTGGCAATTGGAATATAAAACTTTTCGGCTGTGTATATATACGCGGCGAACACCGGTTTCCCGCTGGTTAATGTAAGTGGATTCGCGTGTCTCGAGACATTATTATCATCGTCATAACAAAATGCGAGGCGTGTTACGCAACCTTTTACGACCCCGTCGGCCGTACCTGCGCGCGTACATATACATTAATATACATATAATAATACAATATAATAATGTGTGGGCAAGTTTCTGCGTAAAAACCCGTCCGTTTGATATTATCAAGCACAATGCCATAACATTGTACGCATATACGAACAACCCCCGTCTGTGTATTATGTATTTCGTATAAAATTATATAATTTAAACGTTAAATGCTGGGCGTTGTGTATTCACGTCGCGTTTGACCATGTTAAAAGGATTTTTTTCCGTATCCGTGTTTTTGAAATTCTGATTTTTGTCGAACACTGCGTTTTTATTCGCCATTTTTCTTGGAATTTAATTTCAGATTATCCACTCCGTTGTTTTTTTTTTTTAAATTATAGCTGTTCATTTACATTGAATATTTGTGGAATTGTGAATTTAAATATGAATTGAAAATCCTATATACGATCTGAGTTACGAATAGACAACATCCGATTGTAAAAATAAACTTATTGGTAACCAATAACATTTTAATCATAATATTATTGGTGGGTACACATATTATTTTGAAAATATGTAATACTAGTAGGATTTTATCGCGCTCCCTAATATCAATAAAAGACATATTATAAGTGTATAGACATCAAAAATTTAAATAAATGGAAAATACAGAAACAATACATTCAGTTTAAAACTAAGTTTACTCCGGTCGGGGTAGAGACAAACACCTGGTGGGTCACATATACTATGTATATAGACCGAATGTATATTATGGGCCGTCGCTCACCAGATTCCTGTAGGGGTAATAATATTTGCATATAATCATCGTGACGTTTGGTTACGGTTAAAACTAAACGCAATGTTTATTATTATAGTGCATGTGTATTGTGTATAACAATATATCATATAATTCATGTATAACAGGATAAAAAAAAAAAAAAAACGATTGCCCTACGTGATGATATCACTCTACCACTCTAAATAATAATAATATCGTTATTAATATTAATTGATGGTTGTCTGCACGAGTAAATATTACTATACTACTAATGTACTATAGTATTATACATAAACATAAATTGTGGAATGAATTAATGATAGAAAAACGTAATGCACTTAGAACTAATTAGCGTTAAAAGTGATGACGTTATCTGTAATCTAAGAACAATGAATGTTTTAGAAAAAGATACACAGTTAGATAATATGATGAAATAGTACCGTAAACAAAACGAATATTAAATTGACTATTCCTTTACGAGTTAACATTGACAGTTTTTTATCTGATAAATTGGATTTGTTTCGAAAAAACATAACCTTATATAATAATATTATTATACATTTTTGTATAATACATTGTAATATAGGTACAACAGTGCATAATGAAAATAAATGTCTCATCATTCGAAATATTATACCGTCTGATTTATATGCCGTACAGCCATTATTATGTTTTAGACTTTTAGAGAATATTATTTCCATTTGTCCTCTAAATCAGAATTTCAATTTATATTATGTATACAGGTATTTGCATATATATTAACAATACACAATAACCTTTTACAGAAATCTAAGATTATTAGTTATTATAGGTATTTATGAAACAGAATACCTACGTGCCAGCAAGTTGATATAACACTGTACCGGATGTGAATCTGTCGAATAAACTTTTTCTGTAGAATAAACCATGTAGCCATATGTAGGTAATTATTAAAATTAATGTTTTAAAGCGATTATAATCACAATAAAAATAAATAAGATTCATCATTAATGTTTATATAATAATACGTTTATTAGAGTCGAGTTAAAATTAATCGGTTTTACTTCACTTACCTACCATGAAATATTTTTATATAAAAATAATACTCAGTGTTATTTTAAACTATTTTTTTTTATTTTTTTTTTTTTAAATTTAATTAAATACATGTAAAATATTAGCGAGAATGATGTTGGTTGGAAAAAAACTTCTACAATTTTACACATTCCAGTTAAATGTATTAACAAAATTAATTATTTAAAACCATTTTTTAATAAGTTATGGTTATAAATATAAATATATGTATATATGTATAGAGAGAGAAAGCTAGTTATAAATACAAATAATATAATTAATTGAGAATACTATATGTTAAATTTTATATGCACTTAAATCATTATTAATCACTGACTTTTGAAATTTATATCACTATTAAACAATGTAGCTAAAAATAATGAAACTGTGTTTTTTCTCTCTCTCTTTCTCTCATTTTCCTAGTAATAACAAACCTTAATTTGTACGAACGTTGTAATAAAAAAAAAAAAAAACGTAATTTATTAAAGACACGAAATCGTTTCTACTGGAATTCATTTTAATCAGCATTTTTCTCCCTCGAAAACAGTATTTCATTTGAACTGTTATTTAATGTAAAAAAATAAGAAAAAACCATCAACAAATAAACCATAATATTGCGTTAATATTAGAAGTTATTGTAACGTCCTTTTTTCGAAATTCCCTTCGTCCTTACGTCTGGGACAACTGATTTAAACATTTCATTCGTGGGCAAAACCCAAGGATAATTTAAAGTTTTCCCATCCCTATTCTATAGCAACAGCAGACGCTCAAGGGGTAGTTGAATTAATAAGATTCCGAAAAACTTTTCTCTCGGCAATCGATGTAAAAGTATTTCGGGCGTCTCACGGAAACGGTGGTCGTACCGTTGGCAGTGACAGCGGCGAAGAAAACATTCTTACGCAAATATTTATCCAATGGAAATCCGATAAATATTCAAAATGAATCCTGCAAACCCGCGATAATCAAAACTCGATTAATTTGCGAAAGGAAATCCTCCGAAAATGTTGTCCACATAATATTATGACTTTCTCGTCGATTACGTAGCCAGATTTTGTTTAATTTAAAACTAAAACAACAGCCTAGATCCGCAAAAAAGTAATTTGCATTACATACTTACTTATTTCAATATCGAGTTTTGTAACGTTTTGGTCAATAATAAACCTTGAAATTTAATTCAGTATTTCTGAGTGTTAAGACAATACTTACAAGATAAAATATTTTCCTGTAAATAGTGTATTTTACAATGTATAATATAATATTATTAGTTCACAAGGATATTATGATTTACATGACTATAAAAATGCTATATACTAATCTTAGTACAATATAATCAATAATCAATAACACAAATCTGATTACAATTTATTGTATTATGTATTTTTTTTAATTGTATATTGGTAGTTAATAAACAATTGTTTTTTGTTATATCAAACGTACTTATATTACACATGTTTTGAGTTAAAGTTGAAAAACCATAAAATGTTTTTTTTTATAAAATTATTAAAAATTAACTTTTTAAATTATAATTAAAATATAGTTTATTTTAGATAATGAACATTAAACTTATATGAATATTTTAGTTTATACATTATATTATATTATCTATGATATGACATCAATCACACAATATCATTTTGATCTTGATATGTAGATATACATCTAGATATTTAACTATACTACAATACATTTAACGTAAACTTTTTGCACTCTTTCCCATTGTTTATCTTTTAAAAAGTTGCTGATATTATGTTGCACTATCTTAATCTAGAACAGTGGCGCCCAACTTTTTAGTTGTACGGACACTAATTTAAAAAAAAATCTTTAAGGCCCACTAATAAGTAATAACACTCTTACATAATATAATATATATAATATTAAATATTATGTTATATATATATAAAACAATTGTTAATTAAGACAAAAATTGTATTGAAATTGATTACAATATTTGAACAATTTATTATAAAACTGTTGACATTATTTTCCCTTACCTTGAGAGATCCAATGTTTGGATAGCTTTTTGCGTTAATTATTTAGTTATTATTGATTAAATATTATTATATAATATAAATATATATGTAATTATATATCTATATATTTTTTTCCAAAACAGTTGTTTCAGTATAACTTGAATGTTATATAATTTCAAAATAGTCATGTACTTGTGCAAATTTAAATAAACAAGAATAACATAGTTTTTAAACATTTTGTTTGAATTGGTTTTAAACAAAACGATTGTTTTCCAAAGAATCCTTAGTTTGTTTATGTAACGAAAAATAAATAAATGACTATCTGTTTTTGTAAGATAATAAAATTATATTCAGATTATATACGTATTAGTTATGCTTATTTCTTTAACGAATTCCAACTTATTTTACATAACACGCAGCTCTGATGTAATTTTCAATACTGGTTTATCAATTTTAAATTTTGGATCTTATTTTATTAAATCAACAAACTAAGATATGTTTATTTTAGATTCTGAACGGAGTGATGAATGTATTGATTTTACAATGATGTGTGTTTTTTTTTTTTTTTGTTTTTGTGTCTGTGTACAGCATAACTAGTCGAAATAATGCTTCAATTTCAAACTTTGGGGATGGTTTCCGATGGCAAATTGGATATCCTTGGTGCATTATAGAGGTGAAAAGTAAACATTTTCCAACAGTTTTCAAAAAAATCGAATTTTTTATTTTGCTATAACTCAAAAACTAATCGATGTAAACTCTTGAAATTTTCATCAAATGTTTATATTAAAGTTTTCTATACACAGTTAAATTTTCAAAGAATTTTGACTTTTTTTGAGCTATTTATAGACAATTGAAATTTTTAATTTTTTTTAGTATTTTATTTTAAAATAACGATAAAATTTTTTTGGCCGGCCAGAAAATCTTGAAAATTTAATACAAGGTTTCTTACAAGTTGTTCTTAAAGTGATAAAAAAAAATCCGAAATCGTTGGTTACAATTTTTTTTTATAAGTGCTTAAAGTTCGAATTTAAACGAAATATGTCAAAATTGCGAAAATTTGTAAGTAATTTTGTGGTTGAAAAATCGTAAAATTTTTTTCTTTTATAACTAAGTTTTGAAAATTCAATACAAGGTTCTCCATACATTTTACTTCAATTATCTATAAAAAAAACTCTACCAGATTCAGACAAAAATTTTTTATGAGTGTTTAAAATTTAAATTTTTACAAAACCGCGTTAAATAACGGTTTAGCCTCAAACGATTTTTGATATTTGTTGTTATTCAAACAGTATAAATCGTAAATACTTGAAAATTTTACCAGTTATATAGATTGCCATTTTCTTTACGTGATTTAATTTTCAAAACATTTAAACTTTTTTTGAGCTATTTATAGACAATTGAAATTTTCAATTCTTTTTTATTTTTTTTTTATAAATATTGATAAAAAAAATTTAGCTGGGACAAATTACTTGAAAATTTAATTGAAGGGTCCACATAACTTGTTCTAACTATCATTCAAAATTATAAAAATACATAGGCACAATTTTTTTTTATTAGAATTTGAAGTTCAAATATTGACAAAAATTTGTCAAAATCATGAATATTTTCACTATTTGGTAGTTAAAAATTTATAAATATTTTTCTATCAAAAGCTAAGAATTGAAAATTTAATACTATGCTGTCCATAAGTTAAGCTTAGAATAATTATAAAAAAGTTTGAGGATTATTCAATTAAAAAAATTTTACGAGTGTTTAAAGTTTTAATTTTAATTTGAAATCAAAAATACACGTGTAAAATAACGTTTTACTAATACATAATTTTCGATTTTTTTATAATATATCCTAGACTGACAAATCATCTCCGTTCAGAATCGTTTTTCGTATACAATGATACCTATCATTGCATTCAAATTCAACCTACCCTAGTCCGAGGTCCATCCCACCCCCTAATGTACAGCAGAGCGATACTCACTTACCCGCTTTTTTTTTCTTTAATATATATAGCATAAATATGTGCAGCATGTTAGTATTCCTGTGAATATATTCATCATAATATGATATTCATATTGAATTTATTTATTATTAATTTTAGTGATATTCTAAGTTATAAAAAATAAAGGTAAATTATGAATGAGTAAATAATACAAAATGTCTGTGAAATTTTAGTCATTTTTAGAATTATAATTCAATTCAAAATGTTAAAAGTACACAACATATAGGTAGTTTAAAAATATTTGTAGCTTTCCATTACCTAGTTTAATAATGATGATTAACCTCCGATATAATTATTTCAACGTATAATTTTGTTAGTGTCTAACGGAATTATAACCCAAATTATTGAAATAGGTAGATTTACAGAGTTCGTAAATTTTTCGAAATACTTGCATATTATAAATTATACGAATTTTATTTTATTTTTCATTACAGTTGTTTTTTCTATAATAAACGATGGATAAATATATTGATGTACTAATCAAAGTACTTATAGACCATTGGTAAATTGTAAATAACAAACATAATATACATTTGACTGTTATTTTTACGATCGCAAATCTTTAGACTTACTGCGATAGTTCTAAAACTCGATTTTATTATTTATCTTTAATTTCTCATAGATAGTTAAGGGACTTAGGGTATAAACGTCTTTCCGAAGATAATAGACAAAATTTCAAACTCTTACATTCGACTAATAGTGTGTTATGTACAATGGTTGAATGGTTTCGTTATTTATTTTCAGTCAAATAGTTATCAATACTTGATATTATTTATTTTAGTAGCCATACTATGGATAAAATAAATTAAAATGCAAAATTATTCTTAAAAGTGAGATTAGAATAAAAAAAAAAATGTAAGGATATATTTTTATTTCAGTTAGTTGCTGTAAAAACACTACAATATGTATTATGGGAATTTGGTTATAAGGAAAGTAAAAGACATTTTGAAACTTGTAGGTGTTTTATGCGTAAATAGTTGATGATTTAAAAGTGTAATACTATGACGCAAACATATAGAAAGCATTCGAGTTATAAATTATTTACTATTCTACAGTATATATAAAAGTAGTAAGTTTCAATTTTATTTTTCATCTTAATATTTTACAACACCGCAATTCGTTTTGTGAGTTTTTTCGCGTTCCCGAGAATGCTCACAAGAATAAGCACACTCAAGTAAATAAATAGTTTTATATTGCATAGCATATGTTTAGCGAAATTGAGAAAAGATATTGTTCAGAAAAAGTTATGCGTTCGCCATAAATGTTATGCAATTTGTTTGCGGTGGATAATACATACAAGGCGCATTCTATCAAGACTTATATGATATGCACCCGGCACGGACAAACCAATATCGGATAGGTAGTTTGTGCGTCACGATAATCGACTTGCACGGTACATCGTTTGCTATAATAATATATTATTATTGTAGCGCGGGAGAACACACTCGTCGGTATATAGGTCAATGATTGATACGATGCGTGAGTCGGACTATAATAGTATTCCTAGTCTGTATTTGAACGAACAGTTTTCAAGAACGTTTTATGACGAACTACCTCGGCCTATTAATATATATATATATATAAAGCCATGTCTGTGCAAAATGTAATGGAATGCGATATTTAATTTTAAATTTTAAAGTACTTTACCAATTAAATTTAATTGTTTCATAAAACGTTATGTAATTTTCGAGAAATATTATAAATATATTTATTTATTTATTTTTCTCCTAATACTGGATACATTTCAAGTTTCTTCATTGATAACACTTTGCATATAGTGTCCATTAGCAAGATTCCACGATAATTTGTTACATTCTTCCTGTATCCTTTTTTTATTTTTGAAGATTTCAATTATAATACATAAATTCCAAGTCTTTAACATAATATAATCTATTTGTTCCAATCCTTTTTAGTAGGAGGTATATTTATATCAAAATATATTTTCTCTTTTTATTTTTTCTTAGTTTGAAAAGTTGTGGACTAATTTCATTCTTTCCTGGGACTTTAAAGTTTTTAAAATCTTCAATGATAAGCTGTCTTCGAACTCTAGTTCAGTTAGCCCCGGCTCTTCTGTCTGATAAACCAATCTTAGATTTTATATTTTTTCGATTAGTTCTGCAACTGTTGTTTAGTTATTCGTCAAAGTATTTCCGGAAATTTTTAACTATTTTTTTATTGGTTTAGTCAACAGTTTATTAATACCATTGTTTATGGTAGGAGTTCAAAGTTAATCATCTTTTCTGATTATTTTGAATTTTTTGAAAACTAGCTGCTCTTGAATTGTTGTGATATTTTTCCAAACCTTTCATAATTTTATTTTTTGTCTGTCGATTCTAATTGTTTTGTTTATAATTACCTTCCTGAATCTATATTATTGTATAATATCTAGGGCAGTATTTTTAAAAAAAAATTCTGCTACTTAATAATTACGTTAAGTTACTGGTATTTTCCGTTGAATTAATCTTTCTTTTTATACCTACATCTTTTATTTTTAGATCCTTTGCGGTTTACGTCAATTGTATTTTTTATGTTTGTCTTGTCTGTTACCTGCGTTACATGGTTGGCTATTCAGTCTTATGACTTCGTCAGACACGATGTTTCTATATTTATTCGCTTCTATTAATACCATAATTTTATCCACGTATCAGAGATTTAGTTCATTTTTATTTTTTATCTTCCTCTAGTTGTTTGATAATTTTTTTGTTGCAGTAACTACTACTTAATAGTGATTCGTATCATATGCTGCAACTTTGAAACTATAGATTTACTGTATAACCGGTGATTTTAATCGATCGTTATTTAGTCAGTCATTAAGCCTTCTGCCAGGTGATATCTATATTTTATTGTCAATATTCTTTCTAAGAAAACAAATACTGATAATAATTTCTCAAAAAGTTATAACATTTATACTTGTAAGTCTTATTCCTTTATCATTTGATATGCTTGTAAAGTTTCTCTACCAAAAATATGTTACATATAAATCTATAATATAATAAATAATTAAAAAAATTTATAATACTTAAGTATTTTTTTTTGTCAAATAGTAAAGTTGTAAATGAATATCAATGCTTTATAATAAAATATCGTTTAAATTTGTGTTTAATAACATTTATGTAATGGTAGCCCACACATTTACTGTTTGTTGGGTATGCGAGCCTCCACTAAAAAATAAAAATATATTAAATAAATAATTAATTAAATGTTAAACTTCAAACCATTGACCGCTTCTGAGGTAATCAAGACCAATTTGCAATATCTCAATTTTTAGATTCTGAACGGAGTGAAGAATGTATTGATTTTACAATGATGTGTGTTTTTTTTTGTGTCTGTGTACAGCATAACTAGTCGAAATAATGCTTCAATTTCAAATTTTGGGGTTGGTTTCCGATGGCAAAGTGGATATCCTTGGTGCATTATAGAGGTCAAAAGTAAACAGTTTTCAAAAGAATCGAGAAAAACAAAAAAAAAGTGACAGAAAAACAGGCATTTTTACGCAAAACCACTTTTGGACAAAATCGATTTTTTGATTTTGCTATAACTCAAAAACTAATCGATGTAAATACTTAAAATTTTCACCAAATATTTAGATTAGCATTCTCTATTCACCGTTTCATTTTTAATTTGTAATTTGTTTTTACATAATATGTTATGTGTCGTAAATCATAAAACAATATATGTATGAGAATCCATTGGTTTGAAAATTCATTCTAAACTCGTCTTAGGTACTTATTAGGAAATAATTTAATGCTAGCCATTATTTAGATTCATTTATCTAAATGAATTATCTCGTTCAATGATAAACTATTAATATTATATTTTATCTAATTAATAACTAAAAAGTTGTCATACAATTGATATCGTATAATAAATCAATAAATATTGTATCGTATCGCATATCGCATTTATTTGCATTAAGTTATTTCGATAAAAAAAAAAAAATATATGGATTTATTACTTATAATATCATGTACTCGGGTGTGATAATATTATAAACAAAAAATATTTACTATATTTTATTAAAAAATTGTATACTTATATGTGGTTATTGACTTAAAAAATACTCACATGTGAAAATAATAATAAAAATAGTTTATAAAAATAAAGGGGTTGACGTTTAATATAAAATAAAATGCCCTCAACTATATTTTTTATGTGTACCTATACAAATTTATTTGTTTAGAAAAAATATTATGTTGGAAAACAAAAATTAAATTCATCAAAAATAAATTCAAGTTTCTAAATTAATTACTTTTTCTCTAATATGATTTTATTTTAAATATTATTTATATTATGTTTAAATAGGATTCGAGTGATTTCAAAGGTTACGGATTATGGATATATCGAAATTAAATCGTAATAAAAGCGCATTATTTTCTATAGCTTAAGATTAATTATTTTATAACAAAATATATGTTGTATTTACCCCTCCTCTCCAAACCACAAATTTGAACAACCATGATCATTCTTAATTATATTTAATTTCTTTAATATACATCTTGGATAATAATTAATAACTGCAGTTAAAATATTAACAATATTAACAATATTCATATCAATATCATTATAATTATTATTACATATATGAACATTATGACTGAAAATTCATTACGAATGATGCGTATAGTATGCGTGCCCGTTTGTGTCAATCTTTAAAATCACAAAATTGAAAGCAATCGACTGCTAAAATAACATTAACTCATTTTAATATACAGGAATTATTAAGGGATTTAAAAATGTAATTACCGATTAATTTATTGTATTTAACGAAAACATGTTTACAGACAGACATTTGTTATTTGTAATTTATATGAAGTACTTCCTTGCTGCAATTGCACTGTAAAACGTACACAGCGTATAATACGTGCGTATAATGAATTAACGCATAATATAAAATAGGTATAGTATACTAAACTTTATAATATAAATTATTTTTCAAGAAATATGTTTAAATAAAGTGTACCTGTAGTGTGTTGCGGTTTTAGTGTTTTGTGGCTTTTTCAGGACTTCAAACGGAGCGTGAAATATAACGAGACTGAACGCAAGTTGTCGTACGTCCTCAGAATTTATTATTTTAATGTTTTTCCTTTTACCGGGCAATCCCAGCTGCAAAGTGTATGCACGGTCTTGAGATCTACTCTCCGTTTAATAAACAAAATAAAACCGCGTTATCCCAACTCTTAAAAAATTTTTATATTCAGGTGGCTCCCTTTCACGCGTTTGGCGTTAAATTTTTGTTGGTAGATAAAATCTACGTATCGTATACAAAGTTTATAATATTTTTTCTCCGAGTACAAAAACGAATTTTCCATTACGATTGGAACGATTAACTGCATGTTATAACAGCGCGTATTAACTCGTATATTGTTTGTTTCGCCGATTTTCATATTCAAAACTAATTACGACGTGAGTGTACGAAGCCGTAGCGAATGAGCTAATTATAATAGAAACGGTGTGCGAAAAGTTTTTCTACCAGTGAGACATTATCAATATTAATGATTAATGAGAATTAGTTTTCAAAATTACTTTTTGACGTCAAATATTATAAAACTTGGCAACGCGTGTGCCGTATACACAAAAACTTGAACTATATTCGAACAATACACTCGAAATTACTGTATGGTGGAAAGAAAAAAAAAACGTGTTTTTAATGTTCAACGGCGAACGAGCTTTCGGTATATCACAGTGCTATCGGATAAGTAGAAAAATAGTAAACTATTGGAATTCCATATGAAAGGCACGCCCCGTGACGCGAACAACGCGTTATTAATAACGACTGTTTTTTTGTATATTTTTTACAAATTACAATACTCGAATAAACGGATCTATTAATTTAATGTTCTACATCTACACGACTCGATTTCTCGTCGTTTTTATTTAGGTTACACGTGTACTGTTTTCTTTAATAAATCCAGGTTTTTCCTAGATTGATTAGTTCTTAGATTTCTTAAAATGTTGGTACCTATTTATATTTTATTTCGATTTTTCTCGTATTCATTCCAAACTAATCTCAAATACTAACCATGCAATAAAAAATTGTGTAGAATATGTATATATTATATATTATTTCTTTTTCATTCACTATTAATAACCAATCCTGCTGACTCAAAGTAAATTGGAATCTTTATTGGCTAAACCAGTGGTTTTTAACCTTTCAGAATCATATCAAATTGTTTTTTTCTTTTGATGAAAACCTTCACAGAGGGGTTCTTAACATTTAAATTTAAATAATCCATCGTCACATATAAAATTACGGCGGTGTTACGGCATACCATCGTCTCAAAACAAATAATTCAACTAATGACTATCAAACAAGAAAAAGTACTCGCTTTAACACAGCGTTTAAATAATATATTTAACATTTATTAGATATACTACAAAAGACAATATTTTTCAGAAATGTTAACGACCTCAAAAACAACCACTCGAGTTCCTAAATGGAATACAGCTGTGATAAAATATAGCTTAGATAATAAAAGTGTACTAGGACTGTGATATGTTTAAAATCCGTTATAATTAAATACGATAAAAACATTTTAAGTAATAATATTTTTCTCTAAGATATATGAAATATATTGAACGAATAAACTAAAATGTGATAGTTTGTTACTGTTAAGTCATAAACATTTAATATTTAGGTAAGTAAATCTTCTACTTGGTTAGTTACGAAACGAGAAATTATAAATTATTTTGCTTTGAATTAAAAATAAGTGTATCTTGTATTTTATGGACAACGTTTTGACATTGTCTATAATGATCAAATTATTTAATTAATCTCACTCTTTTTTTTTGTTTTAATCACTTAAATTCGATTGCAAATAAATTATCGGTAGCGCTAAAATACGAATCACTGCTCGGTACATAATGATACATGTTATTATATTATACTGATACCCGATCACATTATTGTATGTTTAATAACTACAACGAAACGACATAGTCTTACGAAATAGTTTGTGCGTACAGATTATTCCGGAATATCGGGACGTGTTGCGGTTTATGCCCGAGTTATGCATGAAATAATAACGTCAGATCGGAAACCACCACCAGCAGTACCCTATGTAATACACTGTATATCTCTCTATCTCGCGCTCCCTTTCTCTTTTTCTCCTCTCTCGTCCGGGTGCACACGCACACACACACACACACACACACATGTATATAATATATATTTACGTTAAGTCGCGCACGGAGGCAGGAAATTACGATCGTACCCGCGAACCCAGTCCGTCCGGCGCTTCCACTCCGACCACCCCTATCTCCCCCTGCGATTCTACCCCTTTCGTCGGTTGAAACAAACGGCATGGCAAATGTGCTGTCGAATTAAGAACGCTAATTTCGAGCGGATATTTAAACGCACATCAAACGGTTGACTTGCGAGTCACTATTCTGATTCGCGCGCACGCGTCGCTTTGGTACAAATCTATTACCACCGAGAGTCGTCGTTAACAACGTTAAAATGTCGCGACTAATTAAAATTGTTTGATACTCGACAGCGGAATCGTTTCGAGTTCAAACACACGGATACGAGACGCGTTGATGTATTTTCTTTCCGACGGCATGATAAAGCCTTAAACACGGTCTATATAATATATTGGGTATACGCATTTGCTCTGCGTATGTGTGTGTGTGTGTGTGTGTGTGTGTGTGTGTGTGTGTGTGTGTGTGTGTGTGTGTGTGTGTGTGTGTACGAATGTTTACGGGCGCTATTCGTGTACCTACATTGTTGATTGTTACAGATTATATCGCCAAACCAGAATTCGTTTGAAATACGGTGATAATTGATATTGAAGTTGTACAATCACTTCGAGTACGTTTCATTTAATACGATTTTTACAGACGTACGTATTTGATGAGTTATAAGAACCAATTATTAACGTACGATTCGAGATAAGTCGGTCTCTGGAAATATTTGAAAAACAAAAAAACATTTGAAAATCGCAAGTTTTTTAACTGTAAACCAAAGTCGAGTGGATAAAACATGGTATTATGACTTATCGGCTAATCAAATATCATAAAAAGGAATATGATATATAGATGTACTATAACGGGTAGATTTCATATTTTTCCAATCAAAAATAACTATTTAGTATTTGGAATTTTATTTTATTCTATAAGCAAACCAATAAGCTTATTATCTTACACCAGCTATACCGTTAGGTATTATATTGGATATAATAGAATACAAACAGGTGAACGAAACAACTTAATTAAAATATGACTTTGTGTCAACAGCATAATATTTTTTTTTTTTAATATTTAGCAAACGATAGTATAATGTTTTGATTTAAATGATCAGCTTACATAAGTTACTTATGTTAGGTGTGTACATTGTTTTATTTTTGCTGGTTTATTTTTAATTCTTAGTCATAATATTACCATGTATTTCCATACTCTGAAATACGATACAACCAACCATCGTCGAAAATTAGAATATCACGAGTTATATTTTATTTACGATTCAAATGTCGCGGAATAGAAATAATACCGTTTTGGCCAGTCAGACTATAACAGCTGTCTATAAAGACAAACAACTGTAACAACACATCGTGCCGCGGTTAGGCCCGTCGCAAGCGGGGATGTATCTTTTATTAATTATCATAAATTAATAAATATGTTTGGAAAAAATAAAAAAAATTGAAACGCAAAAATCACAGTTGACGAAAATCTCGAATGAAAAACAATCCGTTTCCGTCGCCCGCCGCCCGCCGCGGGTCCCCCGCAGTCGCCGCCGCCTTTCAATTTGTGAAATTTTAATTTAATCTCCGACTTCACAGTTATTGTCATTGCGCGCGTATATACTATTCCCGACGGCATTGTCTCGCGCGCACACACCGCTGTATGGCATAATAATAATAATAATAATAATAATATTATAATCGTCCGGACGCCGGAGCGCCATCGCGGCCGCGCCATCTGCGGGGGCGACCGACGACGACGCGCGCGCCGCGATATTGCTCACAGTAAAATATACGATACGCGCGCGATATTATTATAATAATAATATTATCATAACACCGTCGTGCAGGCGCCCGCGCGCGCGGCCCGCAGTGACCGAGAAAACGGCGCGGCGGGACAGAGCCATGAAAAATGTAAATTGGCGCGCGCGATACGCGAGCCGCGTGTTGCCGCGCGCCGCAGCCCCCGTGGGAAATACACGCCCGGAACATCCGCCGCCGCCGCCGAAACTTTTGATCTTAATTTCCCGCCTTTGACGCGCCCACATCGCTCGCGGTATAATAATTTACACGCGCCTGCAGTATACATATTACGCGGTATCCCACGACTTGTACCGCGTTAACCGTATATATACCTACGGTGTACATACCTATATGATATGTGCATACGCGTGTGTACGCGGACGTCCTAGTTAATATTATGTAGATGTATACGATTTACCGCCCGTAAACTCGTACGGTGCGTGTTACCTACGACTCGGCGGCGGCCACCACCGTATACGACGCTGCAGCGTATTATAATATATAAATATATGTATAATATTATTGTGTGATGCTGGTGTTAATAATAATATATTAATACATTAACCGTGACGGGGGGGAGGGGGGCCGAAACGAAAAACTTGCCGGATCGGTGTGGCGAGCTACCGAGTGCGAAATTCGGCGGGCCGCTCAAAATAATACATGGGCCGGTTTTTGAGCGTTTGGCCGTATTTTATTTTTATTTTTTGTTGATAAACTATTATTATGTTGGTGGAAAACAAAATCTATTTTAAACCGTCGTACAGTGGCCAAACACGTATAATACGACGAACAATTTCGCGGAGGGGTTCCAAAATATAGATTGTGCCGCGACATAATAAAACAATAATGTTTCTTCGTTATTTGAAATTATTTCGGGGAGGAGGGGCTTGAACCCCTCTGTATATGTGCCGGGCTGTAATTGCACTTGTAATCAAACATCAGAAATTCCAAAATTCGGTGTCTCACCGATTCGACGTTGCTGCGTGATAGCACGCGCAGTAGGTATATCATGTTATACTACGACTCAAACCCTATTTTCAGGTATATTATTCGCGTTATTATGGTTTTCGCGGCCCGCGGGATATACCTGACCCGTCGTCGTCGGGCTCTGTGTGCGTTGCGTATACGACAATACGATATTATTCCGGCTTGTTAGCGCGGGATCCCTCTGGAACTAGCTGGCGTATTATAGTGCAGCGCGTGTATTATTGATCTAAGCAGCGAAAAATTGTTTATTTATCATTATTATTATTTTTTTTTCCTACCTTAACTAGCACACGAATAAACAGCTACGATAACGACGGTCGACGAGACGTTGTAAAATTTAACGAGACTAGACTCGGAAACGTCAATATAATATTATGATGCTACCTAGTTATTTTCAAAGATACCCTTCATACGAGCGCCGTGCATAAATTGTACATTATAATATTGTGTAGAAACGCGTATTGTGTATTTATAGTCAGACGGTAACGGTGACCATCGATCGCATTTTAACGAATACGCATAATCGTTCGGTTATATTATGATATTACTGTTTCGTCAAACTACATACATCTAATGCTTTCGCGTATAGAACGTTTTCGTGGTATTGTATAAGCCCCGAGGACCCAGAGACGAGCTCAATATCCCACGCAACATAAGCGAGGACTTCTACTACCGCGTCCCGAAACACTACCTTTCTGAGATTTTCCTATAATAACAGTGGTATTATATGTAGTATTTGAGCTATATTATGATTTAACCGAGGACTTAACTGATATTAATGATTTTCGTCTTTATTTTATATTCCCCAGTTATTTTATTTCGTAACCTATCTATGTCTATACTATTTATTACACATATATATGACGTTAAGACTGTGATTTCGACGTGTACTTTGATTGATAAATAAAAAAATAGAAATGCAGTTTTCAATGAAAAAATAAAATTTTCCTCTGATGGAAACTATAGACTACAGTCTGTTTTATTTCTAACTAATTGTAAAAATGTACAAGTCAGTGTCACTATAAGGTTATTTAGAACATATCTATTGTTGGGTAATTTTTATGAATGAATAACTATTTTATTATAAATAAACGTACGAAATATAAAATTATGCATTTTTATTTTGTTTATTAGAATTATCACAAAACGAAATATTGTAACTTACACGTCTATCAAGTATCAACACACTTTGTTTTAATACACTTGGTACACGTTCTATCTAACTGTAATACAGTGGATTATTTTATTTTTGATGTATTCACGTCAAATTTCGAAGCAAAATCAAACTAAACTAATATTCTGATTTCGCTGAACACTCGTATAATAAACATGATATAACACGTGATCGAATGAGGTGTACGAAAATACAATACAATTATCTCCAGAATTAAAATGTATTTAGTTTAAAAAAATATATTATGCTGAGCATTTTTTTTGAATTTACAATTAACTTTATATTTTAGTTTTAGTATAATTTTTTTTTAATTTAAAATTGCTATTAAGTATTAAAATATATCTACTAATTCGTAAATAGATAAAAATTTATGTATATTATATAATTCTAAAATTGTTCCAGAGAGTGATATTGCTAGTTACAGTGTCTAATTAAAAAATATGAAAGTAATTATAATTTCACGAGATTATAGAACGAAGGATAATATTACAAGCAACGAATACCAGTAGAGTATTCGTCTAAACATAATATGATAAATGCGTGCAATGTTGGTACCGTGTAAATGATAATTGTCGTCGTTTACTAGTGCACCTATCCTCATGCCGACGACCCTACAAACGATCAACATTAGCAGAACGCTTTAAGATAACACATTTCACATCGCTTCAGGTCGAACACGAATGCACGTGCGCGTTAAATTACTATTTAAAAATTAAATTAATTTTTAAAGAGAAACTGCAAGAAATTACCAGCTCAACGTCTTACAGCAAACTATTGAACGTGTATTGATCTTTAAAGAAGACGCCATTACACGTTTATGAGTGAATGTACAAATAATAACAATAATAGAAAAAGTTTGAATCTTACAATCAAAAACATTGAGCATTAATACAATTTTAGCAATGTTTTCGTTAAAATATTGTGTGATTATTTTTTATGTAAGTATTTGGTATATAAAAAAAAATTAAGTATAATTTACTAAAAATATTGAATTTGCACATCTTCCATACATAATATAATACGGATTTAATGTTAAACACCATTATGGTGATGAAAAATAGATTTATAATATTCATACAACTATTATAGGTGCTATAATTATTGTTTCACCAAAACACATTATAATGAAGCACATGTGACTAATAACTGACTGTGTTTAAAATACAATTTAATTAGTCAAAACGTATTACTATACAGATGAAACATAAATACAATTTATCTTGATAAAAAAAAAATTGTCTCTTTATCAACTTGGATTATACGAGTTAAAACGTAAAGTAATATTATTCAAAAACTAAATTATAGCAATTAATAAATGGCTACCTAAAATCTATTCACGTTCCAAAACTTAAGATGTTACTGCAGACGACATTTACAGAAATGTGAAATTAACTATTTTGATTAATAGATAATTAAGTTATAATAAAAAATGACTATTATTATTTATTTCATATAAATATAATAATAAGTTGATCTAAAATATTATTTTATTACATAATTATTTATCTTGATAAAATATTAGGTCATAGTAATAAATTGTTACAACATAGATTATCCAAACTAGCTATATTTTTATTGTTTTAATAATAAGATACAAAAAATTATCTGTATTAATGTTCCCAAATAATGTTCAGCATTTAAGCATAAAACTATTTTCTCATAAGAATTTGAATTGTGTTTAGAGTATTAGTATAATGTTACACTGCAATTTTGTATCAATATTGCCTATTTATTACGCCGTCCAACATGTTCAATTTTAAAAATAAACGATAATAATAATAATATTAAGTTTGAAATTCGTATTGTTTCATTTAATACAATTATGGTTTATTATAATAATATAAAAAAAATAATTCTGAATATTGTGTTCTAATTAGTAGTTTAATATTATTTACAAATTTACAATAATAAAAAAATGGTATGTTTCAAAAGAGTACAGTTTTAAATAAACCAATGTAGTTTAAAAAAAAATATAGTTTATGTATATATTTGATTAATATAATTTTGAATCCCTAGGATATTTTTAAAGTAATGTATTTAAAATAATGGTTCAATGCATAGTAATTTTTTAAACTAATACGTTGGATTATTTTATTATTTTATTGATTGATGTTAATGTGAAATTTAGCGTATCATATATTTTAATTCAATTAAAAAATGTTTAAATAATACAAGACATGTAAAGTTAGGCATATCGTATTATAAAGTTTCAAAAGGGAAAATATGAAGGTATAATTATATTTATTTACATTTAAATAATGCACATTTGACTCATCATAATAAATAATATTTAATAGGAGTACCTATAAGTAAACAATAATTGTCATCCAATAATTATTTAATTTTGAGTTATATTCTGATAATAACGTTAATTAAAGTTATTACATTTTTGATTTGTATTTGCATATTTGCAACTAGTACAATATAATACTATATCTCAATAATTAAAATGATATATTATATAAAAGTTAATTTACACCGTTAAAATAATATTAATATATATTATATAATATAATAGATAAATCGATATTTATATAAAAATGAATAGTTTATTACTTTTAAAACTTATTAAAATTAAAAACGTATTTATATTATTTTATTAAGAACAATTAGTATAAGAGAAACAATCCTATATCAAAAATAGCTTTTCAATTTAATAACATATTATATAGATGTCATTAAAAAGTGTAAAACGTTTTAATGTTACTAGACGTTTTAGATCAATTTTCGTTTTCTAATATCGTACAATCAATTTCTAATATATATACTATATGTTTGCGGTTGGACGTTTATATAAATTATATTAGTTAAGAAAAATGGCGGATCCATGTTTAGATACTTTATCTCACGTGAGACTTTTCGTAAAAACTTATGAAAACCACCGTAAGTGGTTCAGAATATTAAACGTACTTTTCTTATATACATTGTAAGTTTGTTGGAAGTTTAACCATCAACTTGCACTCCGCCACTGCAACTCGTATCAATTTGCATATTAGCACATCGAAAAACTACCCATCGCCCCTACATGTATGCCACCGTGTGTTTCCTTTGACGACAACTTTTATCATCATCGGATGAAAGTTTTCAGCAGTTGCCGTCGGTCGATGATAATTCCCATGAACGAGAACGCGTAAGTATCGTTATTTATCCAATACCTATTTAATCGATATGGCACTTGCGTACTATGCGCTCTGTATATTGATCACATTCGTTAAATTCACAAGTTCAAACAAAATATATTAATCTGAAAATGTAAAATTAAACATGTTCAACGTATATTATATAGTGCACAATAATACGAGTCCAGAAGAATATATTATAAATATTAGTATATGTAGCTATACATGATATGTATTTTTTTTTTAAATTAATAACTATTTATTTATAAAAAGCATAAATTAAAAATAAATACTTCAAACAGTATTATGTATTGTTCATTTTTACACCAATAGTTTAATATAGTAATCTCAATTTACGCATTAATTTGTACTAATAGATTCAAATACTACACTAAATATATTCACACAAAATGTATTGTATAGTAGAGTTCAAATATTTATATATTTTATCTCAATAATATTTTATTGTAACTCATAATTTTTATAAAAAAAATATATTTTAAACTATTAAAATTGCACTATTTTTTATCTGATAAAAAATTAATTAGTGGATATATAAAAACAATTTAAAAAGTTAACACACATTGAAATATTGTTAAATATAATTGAATATACATTAGATTCATGCGTATAACATTTAAAACTTGATTGACTTTCTTTCTTACATAATTGTAGTAGTATTCAGTATTAATTCAATAATTAAAATTTTATAATTATCTTAGTAGATGCCAAAACATATAGAGATAGTTAGAAGTGGAATGTAGGTTGAACGTATGCTTAGGTTCTTCTAAAATTTCAAAACTTATATTTTTGATAAAATTGTTTAAGTTTCATCTTTAATAACTTTATTTTAGGAATTGCTTGCATTAAAATAGTTTTTTATCCACTTAACAAAGTAAACATTGGTTGTTTGTGCACTTACGTCATAGTTTGTAATACATCATTGAACTTTGTAACTCCTAAATTCGTTTTTTCCTCACATCACTTTAAGAACTTCGGCTCAAATTGGAAAACACCTAGTTTTCATCTAAAACTTATCTCATCAATAATAATAAAGTTATTCGTTATTAAAAATAATGTGTCTTTAATTATTATTAATTCATTCATGTACATATATAAAATTCCTATCCTAATATTCATTATAAATTTTAATACAAGATTCATTTTAAGTTTTTAAATTTAAAAATAAAAAAAATTCTATGGAATCTAAAAAAATTGTTGATGAGCATTTTATGTTCAAATATTTATATCATAAAATATTCTCCATGAATAACTTTTTCTCCAATTTCTGATTTTTTTTTTTTTATTTCAATAAATAAATAACAACACTAGATACTTGAAATTTTCACCAAAATACGTATTATTATTTTAATTATAGAATAATATTTTTATATTAATTGTTTTTTTTTATAAATGTTGTTTAAAAATTATTTGCTAGATAATTCTTGAAAATTTAATACAAGATCCCATAAAAACTGTTCTTATATTGTTTAAAAATATGTAAATTACATAGGCCCAGTTTTTTTTTATATGCATTTGTAGTAAGAATGTTGATGAAATTTTTTGAAACCACAACAAAAATGCAAACTGTTTTTAAATTCATAAAAACTTTTTTTTTCATATCTTAGTTCATAAAATTTAACATAATATTTCTCATAAGATAAATTATTTATTATACATATTTCAAGTTCAAAATTGGACGAAGTATCTGATTTATACAATAAATAACAATGTCAATTATTTAAAAAAAAAAAATATTTTTGGGAACCTAAAATTTTTTATGCATATTATATTATTATTAGTTACACTATATGCAGTGGAATTTTCGATTTATTCTAAAATAGCATTATCTATGTTTATGTTATACTATGAATCTATGTTGACTGTTTCACTGTATTTACAGAATGATGTTATTAAATTTGAGTTGTATATGTTGATATAATATTATGGTAAAAACATATTTTATTATAATAATTAAATACTGATATGATAAATTCAATATTTTTGGTAGAAGTTTACCAATTTCCCTTTGTATATGTATTATGTAAATCAAAAAAGCATACCATGAAATATTTTATGTTTATGATATTATTATATGTATGTTTAACAGACCGTCTTCACAAGAATAATTGTATTACGATATATATATAATATATATTATATTTTGAATCCAAATTGAACACACTCATAATAGTGATCCACTCAACATCTTATCTACAGCAGATCAGTTTCCACTTGCTTACCTTTAAAAAAAAATAAAAAATAAATTATAGTATAATATATATTATATTATCCTTATAAGGTAACTTAAATAAGGATTTTCTTTTTGAATCAATAGAAATATTGTGTTAACATACAAAAATATTTAAAGGTATTGTAAAATGGGATGAACAAAAAAAATGTTTGCATGATTAATAATTTTAAGTATTAGTAACTACGTATGATAGTGTACATTTTAATTTTATGAATAATATATAAATATAAATTATATATTAAATTCATAATAATTAATAATACCTATTTTATCATTTTAAATATTAACTTCAATATTTATGTTTGGGTAGAAAATATAATAATATATTATAAATATTAAAATATAAATTTACAACGAACAGTTTATTTTAAACAATCAACATCTAGCCAATGAAACAATTTTTATGTGAAGTTATGTATTATTATGATTATGATTATTACGGTAGACGTATCTATAACGTATTACATGGATAACGTGTGGCTGTGTGGGTAAGAGCCTATATTAACTGCTGACTGAATTTTAATTTAATTTGTTTTTAATATAGTTTTTATGATCATAACAATGAAAATGAAAAACATACAAAGCATAAATACATTTTATCGATTCGCAAAGTGCTAGTTTTAGTAATTTAGTGTGAAAGACCATGGCAAATCTGCGACAAAATTTCCATAAGCTTTTAACGGAAATTATTTATGGCCGACCATTATTCCACAGGTCCGTCTCACATTCCTTGCCTTATGTACGGATACTATAATTCGAGGAACCAACAGGGATAGCTTGCTTCATTACCATGAACATTATCGCTTTACCCTCCAAATATACTAACTTTGAACTGTACCCAAAACTTCTGTCCCTTTAGTAGTATTAATTTCATTCAAAAACTTAAATAAAAAATCAAATTGCCTCGAAAGACTTCTCTTTTTACGTTTCAGTTTATTCTATTTTTATTTTTTTTAATTTATGTATTACCCCCGAGTCCTCTTAAATTTAATTAAAGTTCTTTTACGGTTAGACGGTTTTCATGGGTAAGGCAATAAAAGCGAAGTATACACCAGAACCACGAACAGAAGTTCCACAATTCGATTATATAAATTATACTATTGTTGTTTGAAAATAGAGTCTTTGAACGTCTAAGGCACTTAGATCACCAGCCTCGTTACACAAATCACTCAAGCAGATTAATTAAAAGAGAAATCCATTTAATGTTAAGTTAATATTTTACAAGATATATAATCAGGCTAATATTACAAAAGAAGTTATTTGAACTTGAAAATAAATACATTTATTCAATTAATCCAAAACGTCTATAGAACAACATTATTAAAAAAGTTTATACATAGTTACAAATATTATACTTTGCATAGTATGTTTATAGTTCTAACAAAGAACATAGTATTAGCTGTTTTTATCTTGTATAATATTTTATAGTTTGCTTATACTTAATAACAATAAATGTTGGCATTATAAATAAAAATATGTAACATTTGTTAAGAAGAGAAATAATAAAAATTACATAATTGATGAGAAGGAAAAGGTAATAAATAAGAAAAAAAATGTTTAACAAAGAAAATTCTAATATAAAATATTCAATTTTTTATAAAATAACTAGAGCCGGATAGATTTAAATATGACTATACAAAATATACACATATTATTTCTGATATATATATGAATAAAGAATAACGGTGTTTTAAAAATAATTACAAGTATAGTACTTAAAGCATTTATATAAGCTTATTATATTATTGTTTTTTGTACTTTAAATAGTTTTATTAACTTTAAGTGTAAATTTTTGACCAGAACTATTAATTATTAAAGTTTTAAGATAATTGTGTGACTGTCTAGTTAAAATTAAAGAACCGAGTCTTTTTTTTTTTAATTACATTAAAAAAATATCTAACATATAGAAATAAGACCTAAAGTATTTTTATAATTATCTAATTACTTAAAAGAATTATTCATTCTCTAAATCATTAAATTATAATCAAGTTAAATGTTTTAAAAGAACATTCAATATCATATTTTAATACATTTGTACTAGGTATTTCGGACATTTGATAGCTATTGATGTTTTCAATTAAATGCTTAACAAAAAGCTCAGCATAAGTATACAAAATTAAATTAAAAGTTATTTTGAGTTCCTGAAATAAATATTAAACTTTAATTTTGTTTAATTAAATCGTTTTATTATATATATAAAATTATTAAACATTAATGAATGTATTCATAGGCACATTTTGCCAGTAATCAGTTTAGTTTATACAAAACAAATTTAATTTGACCTCCGGTTTAATGTAATATTCATGAATACGATTTTAATTACCACAACATTATTTGAAATTAGAGATCAAGATATAATTTTTATTTAAATAAGCACAAAACAGACTTTACTATTTAAATTGAATTCGAATACATATATATGTATATACATATATCAAACATTTATATATAATTATCTATTAATAACTTTAACTTTCAAAAAGTAAAAATGATCTCATAAGAGAAAAAACGCTCTCATTAATCTGGTCTGGCTTTTATTAATAATATTTTAATGTTATATCTGTAGTCTTGGACTTTGAAGCCCCAAAAACGCATTTGCCATCTATGAAGTGAAAAAATACTCTTTATGTGTTTTTAACCATTTAAATGAGGCACATGTATTAGAACAAGAAATAATTATATTAGGTTATATTATACAATAAACTAAAAAATGTATTTACAGTTTTTCTTGAACTTTTATAGCATAATGTACATTATTTAAACTCCAATGCATGTACACATTTTATATTGTAATATTCGATAAAGACAACAAATGAAAAAAAATATATAGATTTAAAAATAATATATTTACATATATGTATTGTATATTATGGTATATAAATATATAGGGTTTGTAATATTATTTCCTTATGATATAAATTCAATATATAGTTGTATTGAGTGGTCAAAAAATTTGCGATCTGACCAATTGAAAATTGTGCATTTACTGTGAATGACGGTGAGTGATACATGTCATATTATCGACGTATCATACCATGCATTCATACATATTACGAGTATGGTCTTGTACGTTTATTGACCGAGATACTATCAAATTATAATGATTATTTGAATTCGTGAAATATCTGACACACAAACGTTTTAGTATTTAGTAGTCGCGCTTAATCGAATGCTGCAATAGATATAATTAAATTGCTATCGGATATTTAGTGCACGTTCCAGGGATAGTTCGGTTCGGAAATCAAACCCTTAGTTGTCATACTGCGTAAAGTGGGGTGGTTGCAAATTTACAATAATATCTATATAAAATATATTTATCTGATTGTGCACTACTATTACACTGAGAACAAAAAGAATAATAAAAACAATGTCAACATTTCATTTGATTCGAGAATTTTCTCCGACGAATTAATAAACGAAGTCAACAGGATCTAACTTTAACAGCCTAGTACCGCGACGGTCATTGGCTGGTGAAACGTCCGGTCGACTTCCGTGTTAGCGTCAAAGGAAATAGCATGATCTACGACAGTGGTAAAAAAATAAGTCAGGATAGCAGAAAAATATGTTTCGAGAGTGTACGACAAAGGCTAAACCGTGCGTCGGTGTGTGGACATCGGAGTCCATTTGATTTGGCGGTGACGGAAACCGATCCGCCTCGGGCGTCACTGAACCGTAGCCTCGTCTTTGCTGCAGTTCACGTGGGTATAGCGCGGCTTATACATAATATTTTGTAATACTGCGAGCCCTGAGGGTGGACAAACGGCGAACAGAAGACACATCAAAGAGTTTTTTCCTTTGCTGAAAACGAGACGGACGAAAAGACGGGAAACTGAGGTGTACTATATAATATATATATGACATGCACAAAAACGGTCGGCAGACTCGGGGGGTGGTGGCGACAGCAGTGTAAGGGTACGGTATGCCCGTTTGCGCTCGCCCGTGGTACATCATGCGTTCTAACGTGGTTATGATTTCACGGTTGCCTGGTCACCCACACGTCAAATACGCACGCGCCCACGTGTATGTGTGTGGGTTTGCGCGTGTTACACAAAACAGAAACTGCACGGCTCGCGTGAGGGGCGGCGGCCGTGTCGGCAGAGGTATATATAATATTATCGTGCAGTCGACAACGACAGTAGTGGCGATGGCGGTGGCGGTGGTGGTGGTGGTGGTGGTGGTGGTGGTGGTGGTGGTGGTGGTGGTGGTGCAGAAAGAGATCTTCTTCGTCGTAGCAATATGCAGACATCCCTCGTATTCTTGGCCAAATCCCCTTCTTCGACTCACGCCCCCGTTGACTTCGCTCCGGGCCCACCGTACCGGAACACTTTGCTAATATCAACAATTATTACTATGATATCGCGTGGCAGTCGGCTCTCGCCGGCATCGAACGACTCCGCAAGAGAAAAAAAATATCACATATTTCAATATTATACGACGAACGACGTCGGTCGGGAGCAGAAGGAATTTATAACGCTTGCGATATCGTTTTGGATCCGTTTACCCGATCCCGGTCAGATATTTCGCACACAGCATCTCGGCGAGAACCAATTTAATGGTTTGGCTAGCAGATGAAATTCCATCGTCTATTAACACGCCCGTCACGTTGCCGACTAACTGACCGGTTAAAATATTATTATATTATTGCATTGTGTTTAATCATGCGAGCACGTGGATAGCTCCGCACCGCTATAATATAATATATCAGTCGCGATAAGAGTGATTGCTACGAAGCGCCGCCAGTGCTCAATGGCACCGTTGTGGCGTTCTTTATTGTCTCGGCATGGCGGCATTATTATCCAATATAATAATATTGGGTTTGGATTTTTATACATTCAATATCGACGACAGTCGTTCAAACTTTCTCAAAGTGCCATCCAACGGAGTTATGACCAAAATATTATTTTTATTAAAAATAAATAATAATTTCAAAGTCATTACCGTAATTAGTATCAATTATGCAACGCACACCTATCAGCTATGGTTGACCGTTCAGAGCTAGCGTATAGCTCAAAAGTCTGAAAACAAATAAAACTTAAGAGGACGCCATTAGCTTTAATATTAGAGTAAATTTACTTATTATCAAATTTAAAGGTAAGAATATTATCTAAACAATATGGCAAATGCTTTTATTGTTATTATTATTTTAATGTGAGTTATAGCTATGTAAACTATTACACCTTTAAAATGTTCATAAATCACTTTAAAATGATAATATCAATAAAAACATATGTCATTGTCTAAATAATATTCTTATCTTTAAATTTGATAATAGGTAAATTTACTCTAATATTAAAGATAACATCACAAAATGTATTCTGCTGAAAGAAAATTTTTTTATGATGCACGTTAGTAAGACAAAAACAATATAATATGCGGGTATGGCATCCTCTTAAATAAAAATGACTTATGCAAAAAAAATGAAATATTCAAGATAAGAATATAATAATTATATTTCGGATGTTTTAAAAGTTCTTACGTCACATAACTCTATATAATAATTTAAATATAATATTACAACAATACACTATAGATTGTTTCAAATAAAAAAACTAATAATGAAATAAATATAATATTTTGGTTCATTCGACGATCATCCAAGACGGTCATTACAAAGACACGTGATCAGATTCTATTGATAATAACATATTATATTAGATTTAGGGTGAAAATACACGCCAAATAAATGTGAAACACAAAATTCGTTTTTTTTCCGTGCGTGGAAAATCGTTTAAATTCAATTGGCCCCTATCTTGCACCCAAAGTGTCACTTTCTGTTCTCATAAAGCGACGAGTGTTCTTGGCAAAGTTCGTTATTCCTGGTGTCGTTAGGCATTTCCGTTTCTTTTTTCTCTGGTTTATTACGAAATTCTGTCACGTTGTCGAAAAGAGAAAAACAAAATAACGGTAAATAAATATATATATATATACGTATAAGCCAACTCCATTCCTTTTTATATGAAAAATAATGTTTTTGTTCATAGAAGGTCATTTTTTCTCTACTCTATTTTAAAAATGTATTTCAAATTCGAAATTGTACGTATAAATGTTCCAAGGTATACCTAATAAAAACACATTATGCCATTTTTCTTGAAGAAATTACTTTAAGAAATTAAATTAAAACAAAATATTCTACAGAGTAGGTACACTTAGAACTAAAGATGCTCTAAGTGTAAATGTTCATATTTTTAATTAATAATATATACCTCTAATAATATAAACTACATTTAAAATAGTTTGAATTATTCAAATGATGATAATAAATAAAACATAACAGAAGTTATAAGTAGAATGTTTTGTGTTAGTTGCTTATAAGTTACTTATAGTTTGTAGTTTTATATTCGCAAATTAAATTAAATTGTGTTTAAAATGTATCAATTCATAAGACAACTATTCAAAATAAAATAAATTAAATTATCAATAATATGTTAAAAAAACACTATTTATTTTATAGATACCTATCAAACGTAATCAGGAATGTAGCTAATATGATTCTATGTAATGAAATCATTAATGATGATCAAAAACAAGATTATGAATTTTAACTGATTTTTAAAGAGAGTTGTAAAACTGTATTACTCTAAGAATTCATCGAATAACCAATTTGTTTTAGAGCACAGTCAGATGATATTCATGACGTATTGTAAATAATAAATATTACTTAAATATTAACTGATTACAATTATTTAAGGAAAATACCGACTGTTGAACTTTGTGGTCTTCGAACGGAACTACCCGTACGAACACAGTCATTACTTATTTTAACGATTTTTTTCCTTCTAGCAATAAGATAGATTATTCAATCCGAAACTCGCCCTACAAATACGTAAGTTATGAATCACGGGGGAATTTTGAAAAGATTTTCGTTCCTGCGAACGTTTATTATTATGTATTTTTTTTCCGCCTCCACGGTAGGTATAGGTACACTTATATATACTATATACTTACAAATCATCCGACACCTCCCGTTCCCAACGACTCCTGGGAAATAAGTTTCATCGTTGCATACGTTTAATCAAGTTTCTCGTCGAACGGTTTTCGTCATTTCCCGGCGTATAAGCCCGCCGCATTAGGACGGTGTTCCCGAAATCATACGCATAATGCAACGGTATACTACGGTCGTAGAGACGAGACGTACTATGCCTACGACGACGTGATGTGTGATTATTATTATAATATTATTATTTCGATGCCTCGTTCGTCGCAAAGGCACCCCGAATTCATAGCGTGTATCAATAACGCCACATTATATATGCTTTATCGTCGTTGGCCAAAATAAGGGGTCGGCTGTGAAGAGATTTTCGCGCCTTTCCTCGGATGTCAACATGCGAGATCTACAATATTATTATTGCAGTGTTGTTATCTACTGTTTCCGGTCATCGGATCGACTCTTCCGACGCACTACGTTAGTTCTATTTTTGAGTGGAAAAAAAAAACAAGATCATCAACGTCGTGTTCTCGTCAGCCATATCTCTGTGTATACTATACAGAATATTGTTATACACGAGATAATCGCGCGACGTATTTTACAAAAGACTTTAGTACAAAAATATTTGATAGAAATATTTGCATACATATATTAGGATAACGTTGAACACACAGCCGACTTGCAAGTTAATAGTTACAGAGCTCTCGTGGTTCGTCGATTTACTTTGTTCGAGAGGTTTAGATTTACCGACCTACAATAATATAAAACTAATCTATATAGGTTATTTGTACCGACAGACTGCGACAAAACGAGTTTATTCATTAATTTAAATTTGCACAGACATTTCGATAATCTCATGATTCACACCGATGTAATTATGACAAATGTACGTATTGTTTACACGAAATTAATTGATTTACATCGCAACTGTGTGTAAATATTATATACAGCGTTAGTATTTACAATTTGCCGATACATTTTCCATTTTAGAAACCTCATTGTGCCCGTCCAAGAACACCTGAAAGTGTGATCATATTGTTATTCCACATTATTACATTTAATTGTATTCACACTGGAGGTGGTCAAACATTCATGTGCATACTCGTACACATAATATAATATCATCCTACGTGTCTGCTAGTTTTTGTGTACATAATTTTTACAAATTGAATTTCAGTTGTATGAATTGGTACGGTTATCGTAGATAGTAAATACAACTATTACCGATTCGTAGTTATTTCCATTGGTGCGTTATAGTTTTAGTGTTATCGGACAACTAAAAGAAGGTTTAAAAAAAAATAAAACAAAAAAATAAACATTCATGTAACCCACGTTATTGCATAGTGTACCGGTGGTAAAACATGAATAGCAAATTATGTGCCACGCATCATACTTTTTCATTAAAAAAAAAAAAAAAAATGTTTACTATTTTCTTAAACGATTCCCATCATAATATTTTTCAGCGACTCGAAATTTGTTCATATCAATCTTAAAAAATATTTTAGTGAGAAATATGAGGAACGAGAATATTTTTAGAAAAAAAAATTTTTTTTGAAGTACAGTGTTGTAGTTATTGTAACGTTCTAAGTTTCTGACCACTTATATCGTACAGGTAATTGCTTTATTGACCTTAAAATTTTTACAACGAATACATTGTATATTTTTATAAAAGGTTATTTTTTTTTCAACGATAGTTCTAAAATGATGTAATTGATAATAATTATAAAATTATATTAATATTATGATATAAGTATAAATAATTAGCTGAACCATAAAATGTATAATAAACAGTTTTCAATTTGCTCGTTATACCAATAACTTGTTTCTGCGTTTCGTTGCGTAAAAATAATGACGTTCGTTAATGATTGAAATACGTGGATATTTGATTGAAATAAATAATACGAACTACACTCGCAAAAACCAAGGCAGATTCTGTAATCAGGGCTTTGCACCCGAATCATTTATTATGTAAATAATCGTATAGGTTTTTGGCGATGGATTTTTTTTTAATGGTATTTAGGGGTGTTACGGATTTCTGTTAATTCGGGTGTTAGGTGGTTCCGCCATAATGCTAACGCGTTTGGGAGAAAAAAAAATATAAAAAAAATATAAAATACTTTCGTGATAAAAGTTTGTTGGCGATTGCGATAAAATCAAAAATACAAAAACAAAACACAAAAAACAATACGTACAATGGTACGCATTACCTTAAAATTCAGTACAATTGGTCGCACTACATTATTATCTTATGCTATTAGAACATAAAATACCTAGTTCGCATGCGTGCCGGGGAAAACATTTACTTAAAATAGCGGCCGTTGGCAGCTATTCGATACGATACAGTTAATTCATGACTACAATACTCTCTCTCTCTCACACACACACACACACACACACACACACACTCGTATAATATCGTATTGTAGTATTACACTAGACGCACGTGTGAGTGTATGTGTAAGCACTAATTTATTTCACATAATTACTCGCACACTACGATAAAATTTTATATCCTACACATTAATTCGGTTATTCGATTTTACTGTGAAGAAATATATTATACAGAATAAATCGTATGCATATAAAGTACGATATATATATATGTGTGTGTGTGTGTGTATATATATCAGACAAAACATTTCCTTTATCCCGGAAAGATAATTATTGACGACGCTTTGTTTCGAACAAAAATAAAAAAAAAACATTATTACAAAGATCATCGTCTTCCATCGTATATCACGCACACTTCTCGCGGTACTATTCTGACATTTATTGGAAACTTTGAGTTCGCTTTTGAGATGAACCACACATAAATATACAATTGCCCTTTTAAGCACAACAATAGTTCTAAAAGGTTTTTGAATCAACTATCTCTGCCATTTTCTCTCGCTCATCTCCGGATAACAATTAATTTCTGTGTTAAAGAAACCATCTGGACATAGGTCGTGTTATATGACGTTATGACGTGTGTGCGGTCAAAGGAAACCGTCGCGGTCTCAATCTATGACATCGCGTCGACATTCTTGAGCTCGTCTTGTTTCTCCCTATGTTATAATAATATATGACTGTACATATTACCACATCACTATCCAAATAATTTAAAACATTTCGGATAGTGTTTTCTAAAGAGAGAAGAGTACCTATATAAAATTACGTATAGACAACATGATATGTGGTGTGTGCTGTACAATATTAAAAACTATAATTGTTTTCACGTATTTTTTGTCAATTTTAAGTTTAAATAAACAGAGTAATTTATAATAATCACAAGATTTTTGTAATTTAATTGATCGATTCAGACATAGAGTTTTTTAAAGTTGGTTTATTGTATAAAACAAAATAATATGTATGATAATAATATTAATAACACTAAGGATTCAATTATAATAAGTAATATTTATTAAGGACTAGGACTCGGAAGTTGTTGTAATAGTTGCATGTTTTTTTTTAAACTACCTATTAGATTTATTGCTTAGTGAACTAGAAATATTTTCCTAGACAATACAAAAAAAAATATCAACAATTTGTAGTGCATATTTTTGCATATCTACAATCAATATTTTCTGTATGTCATCAATTTATTATTTTCTAATCATCTACAACCGAACACGTTTAAAAGAAGAAAAATATTTTTTAACATTTTATTGAAATATTTCATAAAGAGTGAAAATTTCAATTTTCAAATTTTAAATTTAGAACCCTAATATTATGTTACATAGATATTTAATAAATAATTTATTATCAGACAATATTCATTGTAAAATATAATCTAATAAACAGGACCACGGAGACCTGATTGAAAACGAGCATCATGTGAAGCGTAATTTTACGGGTTCAATCTACGTTAGTACTTATAATAATGAAATAAGTTAGCAGATTGGACATGGGTGGTGATTCTAAACCACGTTTGTTCGACCTTTGTCGACATAAAATTATCTGTAGATGGCATCTATTTCTATGCTGGCAAACGTCTAAAGAAAGAAACTACCAACTCCCCTCATCCCTTAAATCAGGTATAAGAGAAAAGTACGGATGCGCAGATAACAATTATGTCAATTAAGCGACCGAATTAAAGTACCGATTCCGGCCACATAGTGGTACATGAACAAAACCAAACAGATAACAATAAATAAAACAAATTTATTTATTAATTATATGAGGCATACATAACTTACGTATATGATGGGTTTTTGAAAATAATATTAGGTATGACACTTTAAAAAGATAATATTCCAGGTTTTGTGATATATTCGCCATAGATTAAATTTATTTGCTAGAAACTAAATTGAATATACCTAATATATATATACATATTACAAGTAGAGACAAATTATTCATAATTCATGTAATCTTATTAAAAATAAATGCTGGATGTACAAGGTGTAATAGAAAAAATATATAAGTTTTTTATTATCGATTCAAAAATTTAATTTAGGCACATTTTATAATCTAACTACATGAAATAATATAAAATATTATGTATAAAAAAAATATTGATTAAAACAAAATTAATTATAATTAAATTGTTCAGTTATTTATTTACACTGTGTATATTTAATTTAAATTAGCTAATGAATATTGCTAGTTTATTTTTAGTGGGCCCCACTGATACATAATATGTCATTGGAATAAAATAAAACAAAATAAATAAATGTATTATTTTATAATGAATCAATAAACTTAAACCATATTCTCTAATTTCATCATAACTTCCATCATATAATCCAGTGGTTCCCAATTAGCATTGAGCCATGGGCCCCTAGCTAAAACTTAAATTGGACGGGGGACCCCTTATTCCACTACGTGTTTAATAATGCCACTAAAATGAAATAAAAATATCACTTCAGTACTACATAACCACGGAAACTCTAACATCAACACGCGGACCCCTAGCGGCCCGCGACCACCAATTGGGAACCACTAATAATATAATCAAATATAATCAAATTATTAATTAATATTCTTAAGAGGATTTGATACTGACTGTTTCTCTTTTTGTTTTAATACACGTGGAATATAGAAATGTATAGACGTGTTTTTGTCAAATTTATCAATTGATCTAGTGAAGTGATGATACATTTGAACACAGATTTTAATTTTTCATTAAGTCTACTTAACATCGATTTGCCCTTATTTTTGATTTTATCACCTTAAAACCCGAAAAAATTATATTAAAAACCAACCAAATCAAGTAGACCTAACGAAAATTTAATTAGTTTAAAATTTCTAATCACTTCACTAGATCAATCAGTACATTTGGCAAAAAGCACATCTAAATTAGTATGTTCCACGTATATTAGACAAAGACAGAAAACGGTCGGTATCGAATCCCTTTATGAATATAGGTCCCAAATATTGATTCATGTATATGTGAATTATATTAATGGTATTAAACGCATATACTCAATTTAAATCTAAATCTCATAAATACCGTCGTTTATAAATAATATGAACATACATGACCCTTAATCGAATCAGTTAATTCACTTTAAAAGGACGAATCATAGATTTAGTCTTTAAATCAGAAAAGGGTTATGCATAATATATCAACTAAAATACAACTCAATATTAATTATAGTTTAAAATACTATAAGATATTTATTAACATTAAAATCAGTTTAATCGCGTTCCGGTACACGTAGTGCTTATTTATATTTGTATGTTTGAGGCAACATGATTATTATTACATTCGATAAAATATATTATAAAATAATCATGATTCGTGAAGGAAGGGGTATTTTACATGGTATTATATCATAAATCATAATGAGATATTTCGATATTAAATTAGTTTGCCTACAGGTTTGCCAAATAATATACGATGATGTACGGAATCGCCAGCTAATAGTTATACAATATATTATTAGAGATCAAGAATAATAATATTTAACTTACTGAAGACCTTACATAATATTAATTGCGTATTTTCACCAGGAACTTCACTATAAATCGTGAGTACATACATAAACAAAACTAATTAAAATTTGATTATTGAAAAAAAATTGCTTATACCTACGATATATTTGTATTTTATTAAAAAAAAAAACAGTGAAATATTATACATTTTTGGATTAGCATTATTTAATTTTACATTTTAAATAATTGCGCTTAAATATTATATTATAATTACCCCAATTATAATACTTATCTACAAATAATATATTATATTATCATGATATTATGTTTTTTTTTTATAATTTTCTAACGTATTTTTAATATAACTTCAAAGGAATTCATAATAACATAATATAATAATATGCTATACGCACATCTAAATCATTTAAAATTTTCTGAAATTCATTTAAAGCTATAATATTTTTCATAGTTATGAAAATAATAACATTTTCCTAGAATTCCAAAGTAATTTTAAGGACAAAGTATTATAGTTCTAGTTCAAAGAATTCTTGATTAGGTACAATTAGTATTTTATTTCAAATAATGTTTGATCTGATCCATCTAATACTTATATAGCATTCATTGCAATTCGAATGAATCACTCAGAAGTGAGTAAAATGTATAATTATTATATTTTTGGCTTATAATAAATCATATATCACTTCAGAATTCATTAAAATTATTTTTTTCATTTCTTAAAAATGTACTATAGAAATATTAAATTCAAACGAAATAATGCGTGAAATAGACTTCAATTTTTTTTAAATTTATGTATTATTTGTTTTTATTTGAAAATTAAAAAAAAAAGTATGCTAAAATATTTATTTGGTAAGCAACTTTTTTAATTCATAGTAGGTACTCCTACTACTATAAATACATTTTAAAAATTAATACGAGTTTGATTAATTTATTAGTAAAAATATTAGACCAAGTGTAAGATAATAGTGTAACACACTTTTTTAGTTTTTACTATAGTAGCTGCGTTAAGTTTACATAATTAATATAACTACTTATAAAATATAAATTATAATATAATATTGCTGAAAGAGAAATATTTTGTAGATTTTTTTATTAAATTATTTTTAGTAAATATAATATTATATGAACAATCGCTAAATAGTTTTTATTAGTCTTTAAAATGAACAATAAATAATACATAATTCATTTTGAGCTTACGATACCGTTACAACGACGTATACAAAGATAAATTACTATTGTTGTTGTATTATTATAACCTACTTCTGAGTATTGAGTGATATAGACTGAAATAATCGATTAGAGATAACTCTACTTATATATACATCAATCCATTCTTATAATGATATGTTAGGGAAGAAATATTTATTTTTTTCCAAATTGTCTATATTAATGTTTTCACAATAATTATGTTTACATTTTTCTTAAATTAAAATTGCAACTCTATTATTTCTACAATAGTTTTCTAAGACAATCAATAAAAACTATTTGATAAGTTTTCCATAGACACTGTACAAATATAATTTAGATAATGTTATGGATGTAGACATATTGTAGATACCTTGTACAATTTATTTAGCTATAATTTTATAAGAAAATAAATGAAATGATTAATAAATAAAAAATAATACTTAAATACTTTTTTTTTTATTTTGACTTGAAAAGATAGTGAAGCAAGAAAAATAAATTAAACCTATTCAGATAAAATATATTTATTTTTTTTTGGAATTGTATTTAGTAATTTGAATTTTTTGGTTTTATTTTATAGTTTACGTCATATATATCTGTATTATATTATAATATTATAATTTATGATTTATTTATAACATTGCTAAATGAAAAACATTTTAATAATTAAAATACTTTTCTATTTTAAGTTATAATTATAACGAAAATAGTTTTAATTAATGGTCTACAAGGGCTAAATATTTTTTTAAAAAAATATTAAAAATAGTTATTAGACATAGATGTAGATGAGATTTAAATAATAAATTGTTCATTTAAAGTTTAATTTTTTAAAAATGTTTAAGTTTTCTTGTCAGAATTTTTCTTTTTACTTTTTTAAAAAGGGTATACCTAATATGACAATGATTTGTTTTCCACACAACTATTATTATATATATAAATATAAGAAATGGTTATTCAATAAAAACACAATTTTTTTAGTTTGTTAACAACATTCGTGCTAAATATTATTGTTGTTTCTAAAAGCATTTTAACAAATTATTGTTAAAAACAAAAAATATATATATATATTTAGCTAAACTAAGTAATAGCTCTCTGTAATGACAAGCCTTTAACAGTGACCATACATTTTTTTATTTATCATCTGAAGATAATTAAATTCACACAATTGGCTGGTTTTAAACATCTTAGAACTGCTGAAAATTTACCGCAATAAAGGATCATATTAATATACTGAAATATTCTAGTACAGATATATGCAACGACGAGTTGCTCTCTAATTTGAGACATGAGCCTTTGAAGTCTTTGAGAAACGACTACAACTATAATGGATGTCGTTTAAACTGTGCTAATTAAACAGTTGTCCAAGTCCGTTTTCATAATATTTCGACGAAGCCAGCGATCTCAAAATACTGTATTTAATTTGACAATGTGGTAGTTGTGAGGTTTAATTTGTGTTTAATGTTTTGTGAATTGCAACCCCAATTCATACATAACCAGTTATATTCGAATTTTTTCGATTGTAACTATAAGAGTTGTCGTCTGAATCAACGGCATGGGCTATAACGAGCATAAAACAAACATACGCGATACAAGTTATTTATTTTTGGGTTCGTTGCACTATGTGTTCAAACAGTACACTGTATCTTTCCTCCTAAGATTTCGTTCTTATTAGGTCCATAAACTCGTGCTTTGTAAACAGCTGAATCTTGTTTCAATGCTTTCAAGTGAATTTATAAAACAAAATATAAAACTCGAATTTGAAGTTTGTAGTCAAATGTTTGTAGTGGAAGTCATTAATCTTAACAATGTGTTGATCAATCATACATATAATACACGAGTAGTAGATTCATTAATCACAATATGTTAATTATTTTATTCTAAAAGACATTGTTTTTTTTTTTTTTTTTTAAATAACTTACCATATTATGAGAAAAATATTTAGTAAATATTATAAACTAATTAAAAATGTATAATTAATATAATAATAAAGATACCAGCATTTGTTTATGTTTGTACCCAGATATACGTCATAATACATAGTTATTGTTTACTATATTGTAAACTATATATATTCAGGTTAAATAAACGCATATAGTTATGGCTTATATTTGTTAATTAAGGTCTATATTTAAGTTATATTAGTTATAAGCAATACGAATCAATACAATATTAAACTAAGAAAATTTGAAAAAAGATATTCAAATTATCATCACTTAGCCCAAGAATTGAAGTAATACAAATACAATAATCCAACAGAAAATAACGCGAATAAAGTTTAAAACAAAAATGTAAGTGTTTATTAATTTTTTTTTTTATTTTTTGTTTACTAATAAACTGCATTGTTTGCGCTGTAAAAAAAAAGAAAATATTACAATAAGATAAAGTAATACGAAAATAAATCATTAATTTTAAAATAGAAACATAACGACTGTATAATAATATATAGCGTACAGCTACTACTGCAGATTAAAGCGGTTGACAGTCATAAGATATATACCTATATAATATGTTTTAAAAATAAAGTACGATCATGTCAAACGCAGCATTTTAGTGTGTCTAACTGTCCGAGTAAAAGAATATAACATCGTTATAATTGTTCTATCATTTGGTTATGCACGGAGTAGTGGGTAAATATTACTGTTTTTATTATTGTTTTATTTTGCGTGTCCATTCCTGGTCACATACGACTTCGGTACTCGGCAGATAATGTGTTATCGCTATGACTCGCTTATCGGTGTATAGACGGTCGAGAGTTATATTTTAAAACAAAACGGAGCAAAATAAAAATAATCGAACGACGACTGTAACCGGCACACCGTCATCGTCGAGTGTGTAATAAAAGTTAAACGTCAGTGAAATACACCACTATCTGGAACGATGATAATTTATACGATGGTCGTAGTAATTCCGGAGTTATTGGATCATGGGGGCGAGGACGGTCGAGGGATGGATGCGGTGGATATTTCCCCTAGTCAGTCTTCGTCCTACCACCGTCACCGTCTCCTTCACCGCGAGGCGAATTAATATGCTGGATGCGGTCCAAAAAAGCGGCGGCCGACTTCCGAAATCGATAATATTCCCATTAATACAAAACACGCACGCTGCACATATATACTCTCGTAGATGCACACATATTATATATATATACGTGTGATGTGTAAAACACATACACACACACCAAGTGCTCACACGACAAGTGATATTCCAAAATTATACTGCACGAGGTAGGTGTTATTTTTATTTTCTTCGCCACAATCTCGAGGATCTAACTTTTCCTGTGTCGTTCGGTGTTATTTTGTTTGTTCCGAACTCGTAAAAAATATCCAAAAAATCGGATTACAGACCCTTAAATTCGTCTTAAAAGTAAAAGTAAAAAAAAAAAACCAAACCAAAACCCTCGTCGACGTTATATGGGCGTGGCTTGTAGATTTATAACCGGAGTTATTCGCTATTTCCCGAGAAGTTCGCCAAACCTTTTACGTGTTTCGATTTGTATCTAGATATATCGGAAACCATTACATTTATCAACGGTGAATTTTGGTTTCACTTTGGAATTATATTTTCATTCGTCCATTTTTCGTTGTATCCTCTTCCGTCTGATTTTCCACTCTTAGACATATGAATCAAAAGCCATGTCTGATTTGAATAACAATCGGGGTTCCTACTGACGGGGAGAAATGATGACAATCAATGATAACCAAAATTGGAAAATGAAATGTAATTTGAACGTCGAATACGAATTGATATGTAAGCATATTTTATACGACCACGCGTGTATACACATATATCCATCTAGATATTAAGTATATATATATATGTATGTATGTATATTGAGAATAGAATCGAATATCATTGAAAATCAAAACCGTCATTGGTCGTTCGGATAAAGTAAATTGCAGTAAAACAAATAGGTTACAAGAATGAAGAAATAATATGTACAACGGAGCACAATTGAAAATTTATATCAATTTCGATTCTAGTTTTTCTATTTGTTTGTTGTTTTTTATTTAATTTGTGCTGGCGCCGATGGATCAAAAGCAATCTGTTATCGTTTAAAATGGGTGAGCTACAGCGATAAATTACACGAGTATTTTACCAATAAATATAAATGAAAAAAAAACAAGACACATCAATATATTTCAATTTATTTTATTTCATATTAAAAACGTACACTAATACTATAGATTTATAAAATTTACCAGAAAAATACATTCAAACATTAGACAACCATATTTTTTGGTTATTTAAATTATTAACATATTTTAATAAATCTATTTAAATGTATTTTATAGATATTTGTTTAATACGTCTTCACTAATAATATTGTGTACCTATTTAAAAAATGTATAAGAATGAAAATAGGTAAAATATATTTTTCTGTACGGAAAATTTTATTTTTTTTAAATAAAAAATAAAACCAATGAATTTGAAAAAATAAACTGTTATATATGTATATAAAAAAAACATATCAATTCGTTATTTAATTATTACATTCACCATTCCACCGAACACACGTGGGGAATTTTTGTCCTCCGAAACACAATACACCATAATATACTTATAGTTTAAATTAGCATTTTTTAATTCATCGTGTTAAAGAAAATATACTTGTCTATCAGTCGCAAAATATTAACAGAAAATTAACAGTATTATTTTTTTCTGCGAAAAATTATTATTGTATAATATTTATAAGTATAGATATCTGGAATATAAAATTTTATATTGGGTAAAACATAATATCACCTAATCAATGTGTTTTATTTAATTAGCTACATGTATTTTTATTTAAACAATACAATTTTCAATGAAATCATTTATTAATTAATATTATATTATATTTATATATACGTAACGAATATTCTATATCTTATTAAACCTAAAATACTTTTTTATTTCGTATTTTATTAGACAATTTACAATCTGTAATTAATTATACATTATAATAAGTAAAAGGGATGGCTGTATATAAACATACACTTCGCATATAATGACACTCGTAGCACATGATGAGAAAAGTCGTTCAGCGATGAAACCCTAAAAAATACCTTTAAAAATATAATTTACTTTTATGTCAAATTCAAATAATTTTTATTATGAGACTAAATTTTTACAAAAAATAATGAAAACAATTTATTTTTAATTTATCATATAACTAACTATATAATATATAGTTAATTATATGATAAATATATAATAATATATATATATATAAAATATATATATAATATATTATATTATATTAATTATAAAATGGATTATTTCAATTATGAATTAATTTAATATATTTAATGAATTTAATGTATTTACAATATTATGTATCTATTATTTAATATTTTAAGTGATATATTTTGAAATGTACAGATAATTTATAATTTATTCGCTTTCATTAGTATTGATAATATTACCATATGTGAATTTATAAACGTTCTAAGTATTAACTATAACCCATATTATTTTATAAATATATCGTAAGTAAACATAAATATATGAATGTAAAATATACGTTTGAAGTAAATTAAAGTCAATAAAGATTTTATCAAGAAACCAAAAACTATCCTTTTATCTGATAAAGTTGAAAAATATAACTATCAAACTTCTTTAAGCATTACTATTTGCTAAGTGTGTTTGATTTATAGCAAAGTTACAAAAACATGAAAAAATAAATGAAAGATACAAAGAATTATTTACAAAATTTAATCATGTATTGATGTTCGTTATGTCAATGAAATGCTTATAAGAGAATATATTTATTTATTTATATATTTATTTACGCCTCAATAAGCAGTCTTACATTAACATATACAATATGAAATGAGAAAGTACAGAAAATATTTATATATAGTACAACAGCATAAATATGAAGTTAAGGAATAAATTATTTTATACTTAAATATATTCCGAATAACATTAAAGTTGGAATTTTAATTACGACTAAGTTAGGCTAAAGATCTATAAATTAATATTAAAAAAATTAAATTAAATTAGTAGAACTTAAGTTATGAATCATTCTATGCATAATATTATTAAAACTATAGTCAGTGGAATAGAATAAAATATAAAAGAGAGAATCGTTTCATTAAGAGTAGTATCACGAGAGAACTCAAAAATGGACGTTAGAGCATCTAATTTAGAATTTTAGTACTTAAAAAATACCATTCAAGACTGAGCTGGAATCAAGGATCCATAATGTGATGATTTCTGTTGACTGTTATTATAATACTGGACTTTGGCCAGTTGAATATAAGATAGTCTACGCCTGAGAGTTCAAGTATACGAAATATGAGGATATGAGTCTCATCACGGCACAGGGTCGAACGCTTTTTTAAATATATGTATCATTAACCTACCCATCACATTATATAGCATCAAATATCATACATAATGTAAAAACGACGTTATAAGTGGTGGTTAAGGTCTATCCCATGCTGCTAATCTAATAAAATGCGATTTTTATTTCAAACAATTTGGTCTGAATTTATGTATAATCGATACATGATAATAAAACTATTTAAATTAGATCTTATGTACTGTTTATTAAAGTTTAAATAAAAATGGCCTTTATTAATATTGTCTTTGCTTCAGTGATAATAATTTAAAGCAATTGCTTGTCTAAAACGTAGAGAGTTCAAAGCAAAATAATATTTTCATATACATATATAACAATATAAGAAACGATAAACGATCAGAAATGTAAATTCCTTTTTCGTATTAAAATGTATTTACGTATAATTAAAGTTAAAAGAAAAACAAATATAAGGAAAAATATTTAGCTTTATTTTTAAATTGTGAAAAATAAATGTATTTATTTTAAATAAATCTTTTAAAATTTATATGTAAAATATAACTATTATTTAATTTAATGATACAATATATTATATTTTTTCAAAAGTACTATAATTGTAGATTTTAATCGAGAATACATCCATTATGGTTCTGTTTGTATGATTAGTTTTAAAAACAGCTATCGTCGAATTTAACGTATACTTTATCACATTTAAGTAGTACATGGAAGTGAATTGGTTTGTATAATAGAAATGTTACTCGTTGGATAATATAACGATATCATATAAAATATAATACTTTTTATATATAACAGTTTAAATTCTCTTTCCGGTTTGTTCAATTAATAATTAAACCATATTTTACTAGTTGATGCCATATGAGTTATTTTCAAGATCAAAGAACAAAATCAATACCAACTATCCACATTGGTTTTTAAAATATAAAAATAATCATCTGTATTATACTGAAAAAGCATGTTTTGTACATTGAAATCTAAGTTGACTATTTCGTGTATAGTATTAAATTATTAATTATAATTTAAAATAATGTTTTTTTTTTATGAACGAGTTAAAATACAAATATTAACTAAGAGGACAGAATACAATTTCTAAAATAAACGTTCAAAGCACATATAAAATGATACATAATATAAATATCATTAAATAATGTTTAAATTTACCTTTACTGTAAATTATATTGATTCTTTGCTTAAAACATATTTAAATCATAAGGTACTTATTATTAATAAATCTCAAAATATTAAAATTATGGGATAGGTTTATTTATTTTATTTAAAAAACTTAAAAAATAACATAAAAAATAAAATACATGTACAAGTTTATACTAAAACTATTTTTTAAAATTAATAGTATTTTATTAAATAATATTGAATTAACATAACATAAAATGTTGGTATTTTTACATTTTATATTATTTTAATTTCTTAACAATGAATATTTTAGTAAACCATTTGTTTCATGTCAGCAGTTACTGGACATTTAACGTACATCATCCTTCAGTCATTCATCTTAACTTGTACCATATAATTGTAATTTTAGTGCTATAACAAAAGTCAAACAGTCTTAGAACTTTGTACAATTTTAAAACTTTCTATAAACACAATTAATAGTGAAACAAGTTTTACTTGTGCAATGATTTATCAATGCTTTCAAATGTACGATAATAGTACAACATTTCCGTATGTTGGGTTGAGCGAAGCGAGACGAAAGCTTAACATTAACACCCAGTATTTTTATCCTGTAAAAAAATTTAAGAATTACTTTATAAATGTTTTTTTACCATGCTTTCTACAATTTTAAAACTTTTTGGATTGTTTTCGGACAGTAATATGTACTCTATCCGTGATGTGTTATATTCATATATTATATAAGATCAAAAGAACAATATTGTTCATGTTCAAGTGAAACATGATTCAATATGCATTGAAATATTCTGTTTTAGGATAATATATTTTTTCCACAAGAAATTAAACTGATCAATTGATGGAAATATAAATTCTTATCAAAAATGCATTTTTATGATAAATGTTTTTATTAAAATACATCCTTTTAAATTTTTATTGGTTATGATCTTTTTTTATTTTATTGTAAGTCCTTTATGTATCAGTGTTCATAAAATCATATTATTTATTTTATATCCTATGTAAATTTATTTGTAATTTAAATAGAAACTCCGAGATAGCTAATTAAAACTTTTAACGAAATTAAAAAATAAATAGCAAATGTTATGTTAATCACTCGTGTCGCCCACAGATTCACTTAGTTAAAACGGTAATATTTTTATTATTATCAAAAATCTGAACGTCATACATTGGAAAACAGTTAAACCATATAAATTGTCCGTTAGTTTATTAGGAGAAATCAGGTTGTTTTTAAAATGTTTATCTTTATTATATTGTTAGGTTTATTTTTAATTTTTTAATTTAAAGAAAAACAACAATTATTTATGTGAAGTCAATTTTTGTTTAACTTTCAAAGCTGAAACGTGCTTTTAATATCTTTTTATGGTTTCTTATCGTTTTTAAAAATATTTATCGAAATTTAAATTAAACATATCACCATAAATCAATGGCTTCTGCAATGTTCTGTATTTTGAATTTGTCAATTAAAATTAAATTTGAAAACAAATAACGAATAATTAAATGTTAATTAACACTTAAACAATAATTTAATTAGTGTTTTTTATTAGAGGAATAAAACATAAATGCAATTAAAATGTTGTGTTACATTTTAAAACCAAATTTTCATTTATAATTTCATGAATTTACCTACCCTATTCCCCTTTATTTTAAATTATTATTTTATGTAAACGCACAAAATAATACACGATATAAACTATTCATGGATTTGTAATTATTTTATTTTGAACATTGAATTAAAATTAAAAAAAAAATACGGAAATAAATATGCATTTATTTCTATTACCTAGTTTGATATTCAGAAAAACAATTATTGTCCACTCAACACACAACTAAATAAAATAGCTGTTTATGTATTATTATATTTTAAATAATAATCGATATTATAGTAACATAAAATATGTAATTATGAATGATTACTAATAAAAAAATGTTTGAAAATGAGACATTACTGATGTTTGTATTCGTTGATATTATTAGAATAATTGTGTAAGATCTTAATATTTTTAAAATGGAAAAGAAATTAAAAACTTGCTACCTTAAAAATAATTTTTTTTTTTAAGCAAGAAAATTTAAATTGATACACAAATGATGATTTTTATTAATTGAAATTTAATTAATAATTTTTTTAACACTTTAAAATTAACACTTTTAGAGATAAAAATTCTTTATTTAAACTTAATATTTACAAAAATATAATTAATTAATGTTCTACATATAGTTATATAAAATTAATTTTAGTCACTTTAAAATTAAAATGTATACAATTAATAATAAACATACATATACTAGACCTCCATATCATATAATATAATATATATACTGTAAAGTATATTATGCTTTGTCATAAGGCAACTCACAAAGTGAACAGTTTTCTTAATTGAATTTTTTGAATAAAGTTGTTTATATAATATGTAATTATGTACACCGTATTATGTTATTACGCCAGTTAGACGTATACTAGTATGTGTAAGAATATAACATATTGTATGGTTTAAAATAATAGTTTCATAGCATTATTATATTAAATAATAGTCCAAGTGTATTTTATATTTTTATTATGATTATTATTTTATTTTTTTTTTTTGAAAAAAAATCATTGAGAATTTCTAACTTTGGGCGATAAATTAATGTAATTGGTACAGCGCATAGATAATAATAGTTTTATTTCTATTGTAGATTCATTTTTGGGAATCAAATTATACAATAAAGTTAAGGTGCATATATTAAAATGTATGTAACATTGGAAATCAACAAAATTTACAATACCAAAATATTTTTTTTAGCTAAATTAACAAAATATGTCGAAAATCATATAACTAAAACTGAACATTAATTTTGTAATATAATGGTATAATTAATTGTATACGTAGGTATTGGTAGTATATCAACCAATATAATTCAAATTATATTTTACGATTTTTAATTTAAATTATAATCATTAGGTACTTTAAATTAAAGTAATTGTTTTTTAATTGCTTTGCCACATCATTTTTAAATATTATCTGTTGAATAGAACTCACGGTAAGTATAAATTTATATTATCAATAGTCTTGTTAGTATCATCATTTTAGTTGAATTATGTATTAGATCAATATCAGCTTAGTAAAATTAAGCTGAGATAACAAAATGAATAATGATAATATATATTTTAGTAATGATTCACATATCATATTGTAGTATTTATATGACAAAGAGGCGCAAACCCAGTCACTTAAACTTCAAAGACTTTGAAAAAGTAATTATCAGCAAAAAGTTATATGTATACACTGCAGTTACAACTATCATATATATTTGCTTTAACTTTAAACCAAATCCCCTAATTTTAATTTTATTTTTCAATAAATATAGTTTTTATATTAGTAGTTGTTTGTACTATAATTTTATTTTTTAAATTAGAAATTAGAAATTAGAAATTTACACTAAAAATAATTGATTCACAAAACGATTTTTAAAGCTTTCATTTAAATAAAAATGAACAATTTGTAATATGTTTTTCTTAATAAAAAATATTTTAATGTATAATCAAAAAGAAACTGACTTTGATATGTAATACAGCAGCTAGCTGATATAATATATAATAAAGGGAAACAAGAACACTGATGCAATGCAAGCTAGACTAAGTTAATTGGAGTATATTAAAACCTTAAATCCCATAAATAAAACATAAGGTTATTCAATTTTAAATAATGACAGAATTATCTTATATATCTAAATATATTTAAAATAAACCTTCCAAAAGATGCAGAAATTTCTAATTTGAGTATTTAAAACTTCAAATAAACTAAAAATCATAAATTAACCTTAGATCATTAAAAAAAAATTAACTAAAAGGTACACATACTAATTTAAATTAAATTGTACATATAAATATTTCAATAAATTTTAAAACATTTTTAAGATTCAAATATAACTTATCAAATATTCAACATAAAAATGCTGATTTTTATAATCATATAACAATGTATTAATAAACCAAAAGGAATAACAAATAATCAAACAGAAAAATATAATCAAAATGTACATTTTCGCTTAATTCTACAAAATGAGTGTGAATACGATGAGTATATCTTATACAATTTCTAAGACATGTGCATTTGACAAATTACACTATGAAAATACGTATTTTACGTTCAAAGCGTAATTAGAAGGGGGATTAATTACTAACTTTGACGATTACAAAATTGATATCAGAGGCGTTTAATGATAATGACTTATGTTAAACACAAAATCGTTTAGGCAAATAACTTGTGAACTTAATGAGTTATTTAAACTAATTTAAATCAATATATAATTATTTAAAAATAAAAAAATCTTTCAACTCAATAGAATTATTCATTTATTTAAATAATATTAGGTATATAATTTTATATTAAGATAAAAAAATATAATATTTTTATCGATTTACATTCCAACATTATCACTATTCCGATTTCATACAACGAATGTATACAACAGTTTGATAGTTACCATTCCTCATATATTGTTTGAATTATTGACTCATTTGAAAATTAACGGTATTGATTTCCGGCAGAACTTGCAAATATAGTAAAAATTAGATCACTATTTTATTTGTTTTTATTGTGATAACAAAACGTACCGTTAGGCCAGTCAAGTTCAGATTACAGAAATTGCCAAGAGACCATTTCCTTGATAATTCTTATACACCAGGTGCATCATCACTGCATTACGTAAAAGCATATGATATGGGATCATATGAGTACAGAAAGCGATTCAAAAGAAAAAAATATAACAAGCGTTAAAGTTAAAGTTTTTTTTTTACTAGCAAAGTGCATTTCATTGAATTAGAAACAACGGCAACGCGACGACTGAAATACAGAGTGTTTTTAAAATGGACAGATTAAGACCCTATAAGAAGTAACATTTCGGATTTATATTTTTTGATCTTAAAAAAAGGGTTTTTTTTTCAAATTGTTATCCTTACTATAAAAGTATTTATTCTTTAACATCGCTTTCTAAAGTCTCATACGTTGCAATTTCGCACAATAATTTATACTTTATCAAAATGCAAAGACAAATAAAACAATATTATGTACTTATATCTATTCGTTTGACAGACACTCACAGTATCATTTGATGTGGGCAATTAGATACTGCAGTTAATGACATTTAAAAGCAAGAATCGATGTGTGACAGCAGCTCATATTATAATAACTAATAAGTATCATCCAAATATTATGTTGACTACAAGTAATGGAGCAACTGTGACAACAGAAACTACAGTATACGTTTATATTATACACATATATATATATATATATATGATTTTAGATTCTGAACGAAGTGATGAATGTATTGCATTTACTATGATGTGTGTTTTTTTTTTTTTTTTTTGTGTCTGACTCCAACATTTGGAGCAGTAATAATGCTCCGATTTTTGACTTCAGCCCCTCTTTGAATAGGGAATTGAATCTAGTTGGTACTTTAGGAGGGTCAAAATTAAAATTTTCTAATAGTTTTCAAAAAAATCGAGAAAAACAAAAAAAAAATGACAGAAAAATGGAAATTTTACGGAAAAACCACTTTTCGACAAAATCGATTTTTTGATTTTGCTGTAACTCAAAAACCAATTATTGTAAATACTTGAAATTTTCACCAAATGTTTATATTATGGTTATCTCTTTACAGTTAAATTTTCAAAATATTTTGACCATTTTTAAGCTACTAATAGACAATTGAAATTTTCGACTTTTCTAAGTTTTTTTTTCTTCAAATGCCGATAAAAATTTTTTGGGTGGCCAGAAAATATTGAAAATTTAATACAAGGTTTCTTATAAGTTGTTCTTAAAGTGATAAAAAAAAATCCGAAATCGTTAGTCACAATTTTTTTTTATAAGTGTTTAAAGTTCGAATTTATAAGAAATATGTCAAAATTTAAATTAAATTTCATACGCTCATAATGCGAATGTTGGCCATAGTAACCATAGTAACATATAAAAACTATACTATTTGTTTCAAAATAGAATATTTGACAATATTTAAATATAATATATCCTAAACTGACAAATCATCTTCGTTCAGAATCGTTTTTCGTATACAATGATACCTATCATTGCATTCAAATTTAACCTACCATAGTCCGAGGTCCACCCCACCCCCTAATGTACAGCAGAGCGATACTCACTTACCAACTTTTTAAAATTTCATTTTTGGTCAAATTAATTTAGTATATTTAATGTTTATCCTAAATTAATATTTGTTGTGTATCCTTCCTGTATATATGCATATATATAGGTATACTTGTATAAATGGATTTCGTCATTTCGATAACTAGAAACATTCAATATCTCAATATAGAGTTGTTCAACGTCAACTGAGACTCATTATTTTAGCATGATAATAAAGATGATTTAAAACAATGTTTTAGATATTTTTATTTTGTATTTTTTAATTTTTTTTTCAATTATTTATTTTTACTGCCATTTGATTTATACCCATATTAAGTTAACTTTATTGTAATTTAAAAATTAACTGAGCAATACCATACTTAATTCTAATTAAATGAGGAACGTGAGAAATTATTTTGATTAATTGGTTATTTTTGAGTTAAGTTTTATGTACAAATATAATTCTAAGGAAGTGTTTCATTGATAAAAAGTATTGTGACTTTGAAGCACAAATGAGTGGAGTTAAGTAGAACAACAAATATTGGTCTACTTCTTCACTAATTTCAACTTCAAACGCTTACAAATAATTTATTCGTCAAAAATTCGATATGTATTGTATATTGAAAAATGACGCAGAAAAATATTTTATTTTGAAATATAAAATGAAAAATGAAAATTAACATTCAAAAAGTCAAAATTTTAAAAATTATAACGATAATATAGTAATAAAGTTTGGTTTTATAATGATTTCGAATTAAAATTAATTTGTTAGGCGTTAGTTATATTTAACTTGTAATTAAAAGTTTTTATTTTATAATTTATGATTAATTTACTGATATAATATGTCTTAATGGTTGTGACGAAATAAAAGATCAAATGGGACAATGGAAGTTTCAAATTAAAAATATTTTGAACGATATTTTAATGATATTATTATATTTACACCACCATTTGATAATAATAATTATCGACTCGCTTCGAGGCTACAACTATCCATAATAATATGCTCGAATGACAACAACGTTTTGGATAAGGATTATTGGATTTACACAGAATATATGCACATGGTATGTTTATTATTAGAATATCAATACTCTCTCTCCGCTTATTTCTGTCTCCAACGTGAGATTAGGTTCTTTGAGAGGTAAAGGAATAGTGTTAAAAGCCTATGCTCTACATCAATAAATTAGAAAAATTAGAACATATATCATATATTATCAATTATAAATGAATGTATAACTTGAATGTTAATAATAATACAACTTAAATAATATTTTAATATATGACGAAATATTTTCTTTAACTTTGAAAAATGTTTTATTAATTATTATAAATTGCACCTATTTGAACAAACGTATGTTGTACGTTGCTACAAAAATACAAATAAAATAGGCTTTAAAACTAATTCAATTTTTGTGATAATACGTAACGTGATTTATAATTATTTTTTAAATTCTTGTTTATTAAGCGTTAGAAGATAAAAAAAAATTATATATCAACAAATACAACTAGCTTAATCTATAATGTAAATGGTGTAGATGAAGTATTTTAAGGCGGTTGCTCGGTATTGTGTGCCATAGTGGTGTCAATAAAGTGCTTATATTTTAATTGAATTTGTTTTGTGTTATTAGACTGAATTGAGAGTAATCAACGCAAACGACAGAATGTACATTTTTCATTAAATCTTAATAATTTAGGGAAAAAGCGGGCTTAATGCAAACATTCGGCATGTATAATAATACACTGATTATACTGACGGAAAAAATTAAAACTTTCTGATGAATATTCGTCATAATTAAATATGATATTCTAGACACATCTGTATTTCGTGGACATGTGAAAAAAATTATAAATCTATAACATTAGTATTAACAAATATATTAAAATCTTAACAAATGTTCTATAAATCGTAATACATGTTTCAAACATTTTTTCCATCCCATAATTGTATTCATATTAATACGGTTAATCTGAATGTATAAATTAATAACATCGATTTATTTTATTATACTTGGAATGTACAATATATCCTAAGAGCAATAAATTCACAAACAAAAAAACATATTCATTTCCAGAGCATCTAATAAATTACAACCATTTATTGTCGAATTTAATATTTATTAGAACAATATTATTGATGATCAGGATGATGACAACTTTATACGGCCTCCTACACTTTAATTAATATGGATGAAATAATTTTTCGAATAGCTACTACATTTATTTTGAATAACTGATAGAATTGTTTCAGTTGTATGTATACCATAAAATTTAAGATTTAATACAAAACGTATTATTTTCAATTGAAAAGTGAACATTCAGTTTAATTAACATTCATTCCAAAATGTAATAATTTTAACAAAAAAAAGAGGGTTAGTGAGTATCGCTCTGCTGTACAGTAGGGGGTGGGGTGGACCTCGGACTAGGATAGGTTAAATTTGAATGCAATGATAGGTATCATTGTATAAGAAAAACGATTCTGAATGGAAATGATTTGTCAGTCTAGGATATATTATATTTAAATATTGTCATATATTCTATTTTGAAAAAAATTCAAACATTTAAGTAAAAATGTCAATATCTTACGTTTAGTAATTTTTTAAAAATAACAAAAATCCTAAATTATTTATTTATAAAACATTATTTTACAAGTGTATTTTTGATTTCAAATTAAAATTAAAACTTTAAAGCTTCGTAAAATTTTTTAAATTGAATAATCCTCAAACTTTTTTATAATTCTTCTTAGCTTAACTTACTTATGGACAGCAAACTATTAAATTTTCAATTCTTAGCTTTTGATAGTAAAATTTTTATAAATGTTTAACTACCAAATATTTAATATATTCATGATTTTGACGAATTTTTGTCAATATTTGAACTTCAAATGCTAATAAAAAAAAATTGTGCCCATGTATTTTTATAATTTTTGATTGAGAGTTAGAACAAGTTATGTGGACCCTTCAATTAAATTTTCAAGTAATTTGTCTCAGCTAAATTTTTTTTTATCAACATTTAAAAAAAAAAATAAAAAAAAAATAGACTATTTCAAATGCCTATAAATAGCTCAAAAAATGTCAAAATATTTTGACAATCAAATCACGTAAAGAAAATGGCAATCTAAATAACTGGTAAAATTTTCAAGTATTTACGACTTATACTATTTGAATAACAACAAATATCAAAAATCGTTTTAGGCTAAACCGTTATTTAACGCAGTTTTCTAAAAATTTAAATTTCAAACACTCATAAAATTTTTGGCTTAGTCCGGTAGAGTTTTTTTTACAGATATTTGAAGAACAATGTATGAAGAACCTTGTACCAAATTTTCAAAACTTAGTTATAAAGAAAAAAATTTTATCATTTTTCAACCACAAAATTACTTGCAAATGTTCGCAATGTTGACATATTTCGTATAAATTCGAACTTTAAGCACTTATAAAAAAAAGTGTGACTAACGATTTCAGATTTTTTTTTATCACTTTAAGAAAAACTTATATGAAACCTTGTATTAAATTTTCAAGATTTTCTGGCCGGCCAAAAAATTTTTATCATTTTTTTAAAAAAAAATTCTCATAAAAATCAAAAATTTCAGTGGTCTATAAATAACTCAAAAAAAGTCAAATTTTTTTGAAAATTTAACTGTATATAGATAACACTAACATAAACATTTGGTGAAAATTTCAAGTATTTACAATGATTATTTTTTGAATTACAACTATATAAAAAAATCGATTTGGTCGAAAACTGGTTTTGCGTCAAAATTCCCGTTTTTCTGTTATTTTTTTTTTTGTTTTTCTCGATTTTTCTGAAAACAGTTGGAAAATGTTTACTTTTCACCTGTATAATGCACCAAGGATATCCAATTTTACATCGGAAACCACCCTCAAAGTTTGAAATTGAAGCATTATTTCGACTAGTTATGCTGTACACAGACGCAAAAGCAAAAAAAAAAAAAAAAACACACATCATTGTAAAATCAATACATTCATCACTCCGTTCAGAATCTAAAAATAATATACATAATTGTAGATTCGATTCTTTTAAATTATAGTTTTACTTTGTATTGGATAATTTATAATATTTATTCTTTTCCACTTTAGCCACTTTACAAGACAATATCTTATTTTAAATAAACAAAAAAAAATTTCAAATCCGTCTAGAAATTGCTTAATTAAATATTAACGCTATATTAACGCTATTAACGCATAATTAACGCTAAAAATCAACTAGTATTTAGTATTATATTATATTATTATATAACTATACTATTTTATTAAATAAATAATACATACAATAGATAATTACTTTCAATATTATTTTTACACGAATTATATTTTAATAATCATTTATTATTATTTTTTTCTTCTCGAAAAATTATGTCACTGCTTCAAAGGGTTAGTATGTATAAATAATTTAATAAATTTTCTCCACACATTTATGAAAATATTCCATTCTAAATAAAATAACAAAAGTTTACATATTACTGAAAACCCGTCGTTTAGAACAATGCTATAATAACTATAAATTGCATATCTTTTAAAGAAATGCCATATTTTTAAAACTATTTAAATGGAATGTAATATCATACTATCTTAGAATTAAGTAATAATATTATGTTAAAAATAATATTAAGATTGCGTTATAGTCGTTGAATATATCTTTGAAAAGTTCTGCTCTAAAGTTTGTTGAAATTACTTTGAATTTACAACGACGATTTCTAGTTGCGATTCATAAAGGCATATAAAGGCCGATATATAAATATTATAGTGTTATATGTATATATAGTACCTATTCGTCTCAATGAATACACAAGTAGTAACTATAAACGTCCAAAAATAGCAATAAGTAACATAATTTATTGTACATAAAAAGCGTATTTTTCAAATTAAAAATATATAATGAAAAGCCGTTATAGCTAACATGTACAAAAAAATAAATGATGTAATAAAAAATATATATACATAATTTGTTAGATACACAATTCGGTCGCCTTGAAAATGGTTATTTTAATATTAAATTTGAATAAAATAATAATATTAAATCATCACATTATAATCATAGAATTGAAATTCCATTAATTAATTGTGTTCATTTAAAATCATTATTGATAATCGTTTGTATTTTTAAAACGACTAGATGAACTGTTGAGTTAATCGAAAAATTACTATTTCAAATATGTTAATATTAAGCACGTGTGTGAGTAGGATATTATATGACCCAATGTTTCCCATCCATATAGTTTGTAAAAACATTAAAAAAACGAGCACACTTCACTCGTAATAATGTATATTTTATTTTAGATACCTAATACGTTTTCGAAATAACGTTTCTTGCTGAACCTTTCCAATACATAATTTATTGTCATTTCCAATATTCCACAGTAAATGGAAAGGGAAATTACACTTTTTCTTTTATCCCGTATATATAATATAATATATATACCTACTCTATTATTATAGTATTCAGTCATGGTTTTCTTTTTCCTTTTTTTTAATACTATTTTGTATAAGAATAAGAGTCAAAAAACTTCGTACTTTTCTTTTGCATACAAAATGTTATATAAATATTTATTTTTATTTTTATTTTTTTATTTTTTATTGAAATAAATGTTCAACTATACATTATATTACTATTTTATTTTCAAATTATTAGAATTAAAATGCATTTCGGATATAAAAACGATAAACATCTATTGCTGGCTGCTGCTGTTGCTATTGACAACTATGTGTATAGTGTTTAAATACATAATATACTCGTATGTTTCTGTTTTCTTCATTACCAAAGTGTCATTGTTACAGAGCATACGTCTTCCAACACATTCCGTTCCTTCTTAAAGTATTCAATACATATTTATCGTATAACTTTAAAACATTCAACAGTATTATCATGGATAATAATACAATTACATCGGACGGCGAGACGCGATCGCTGCCTGTTCCGGTCGAGCATCAGGTGATGCTGCCGGTTCCAGTGGATCCACCCGCCAATGTTCGGACAGTAAAAGTATGCAGTGAGTTTTTTGGTCTGGTGATAAGACCATATCGTTCGATGCCCAACATCGCAGTGATGTGTGGTGCGGCAAACGGACAATCAAAAAAAGAAAACGACGAGTTCTCCGGTCTGACGAAAAGAAAATACTACTCAATGACCAACATCGCAGTGATGTTCGCTGCAGACGATGCGGATCAGTTGAAATCGCCGCCTTCGGTGTCGACGCTCCCGGTTTCTGTGGTTCCGGAAGAACGGGACGTGGCGAGCAACGGTGACTTGACGGATCCGCCGAACATTTGCGTGACATTTACCGCAACCGGAGTCGAATGCATTCTCGTGCGAGCTTTGGCCGAAGACTTTAAAATACCGGCGGATGGGCAAACGTCTACCGATTTGGTAACTAGCTGCGAAGTTGAAAATGAGCTTAAGACGACTTCGATTCAACGTGGACGCCGTACATGGTGGAAACGGACCAAGAAATGCGTGCGTCGATTATTTTGCTGTGTGCCCTTAGAGGATTAGCCCATACAGTATGGACATTAAAAATAGTACATTGTTTATCAGTTTTTCAGTTTTTCTTAAATAAATATGTTTTTGTTATATTATATTTAATTGGTATTTATATTTTATTTGACGTATTATTATTAAATAAGGCTAACACACATTTGTAATAATGTTGATTTTGCCTTTATAATAATTTAGGTATTTTCGTTTTTTTTTTCTAATCAGTGTAAAAAATGGCAGGGTTAGGGTAAGATATAGAATATTTTCAAGGTTTTTGAAGAGCTATTATACTTGTTAGATTTGGTACTTAAAGCAATGACATCTTACAACTTTACAATGTATTCTTCTGACCACCTCCCCCCCTCCGAAAAAGGAACGTATGGCATCTAGATTTATTTTTTTTACCAGAATATATATATTGAAGTTGAAGGTATAAGCATTTTTACTGTTTCAAAAGGCGATGACAACAAAAAATAAAATAAAATACTGGTAATAATTGTAAGATCAATATAGATACATTCAATACTAGGCTAAACATTTTAAATGGAAATAAAAGAATAATGATCGTATCCTTTGATTTTTAAACATGGGATGGAAAATAATTTTAAACGATTTAGAATAAATATAATGTTATGGACATATTGTGGATACGTAAATACCCGAAATCGACTTACACCAGCCATTTTTATTCCATTTATTTTCAACAATATGGTATGTTATTGAAAGTCTATCAAAATCACTATTGTGTGACTTGGCTGAAAATTAAAAAAGCGGGTAAGTGGGTATCGCTCTGCTGTATATTAGGGGGTGGGGTGGACCTCAGACTATGGTAGGTTAAATTTGAATGCAATGATAGGTATCATTGTATACGAAAAACGATTCTGAACGAAGATGATTTGTCAGTTTAGGATATATTATATTTAAATATTGTCATATATTCTATTTTGAAACAAATAGTATAGTTTTTATATGTTACTATGGTTACTTTATAGTATCTGTTTATTAATAAAAAAAGTATTAGGCAACATACGCATAATGAGAGTATGAAATTTAATTTAAATTTTGAAATATTTCGTATAAATTCAAACTTTAAGCACTTATAAATAAAATTGTGACTAACGATTTCGGATTTTTTTTATCACTTTAAGAACAACTTATAAGAAACCTTGTATTAAATTTTCAAAATTTTCTGGCCACCCAAAAAAATTTTATCGGCATTTGAAGAAAAAAAACTTAGAAAAGTCGAAAATTTCAATTGTCTATAAGTAGCTTAAAAATGGTCAAAATATTTTGAAAATTTAACTGTAAAGAGATAACCATAAGTTAAACATTTGGTGAAAATTTCAATTATTTACAATGATTTGTTTTTGAGTTACAGCAAAATCAAAAATCGATTTTGTCGAAAAGTGGTTTTTCGTAAAATTGCCGTTTTTCTGTCACTTTTTTTTTGTTTTTCTCGATTTTTTTGAAAGCTATTTGAAAATTTTAATTTTGACCCCCCCCCCCAAATTACCAACTAGATGAATTTTCCTATCCAAAGAGGGGCTGAAGTCAAAAATCGGAATATTATTACTGCCCCAAATGTTGTCGTCAGACACAAAAAAAAAAAAATACACATCATTGTAAAAGCAATACATTCATCACTTCGTTCAGAATCTAAAATTGAGCTAAATTTTTTACTGGGTATTTTTATACTCTTTTTAGTAATAACTTTTAACTTTTACATTTAATATATTATTTGACACATTTTAATTTATTACGTACTGAACTTTGAATTGAATAATTCAACAAATTTTTCATCAAATTGTCAGCGTTTATGACTATTAAACCATTATCGAACTACCATGTACATATTTTGTTGAAATTAAAGCTTGAGTCAATTTGAGTATTGAGATATTTAACACAAATAGTATACGATTTTAGATTCTGAACGGAGTGATGAATGTATTGATTTTACAATGATGTGTGTTTTTTTTTTTTTTTTGTTTTTTTTTTTGTTTTTGTGTCTGTGTACAGCATAACTTGTCGAAATAATGCTTCAATTTCAAACTTTGGGGGTGGTTTCCGATGGCAAAGTGGATATCCTTGGTGCATTATAGAGGTGAAAAGTAAACATTTTCCAACAGTTTTCAAAAAAATCGAGAAAAACAAAAAAAAAATGACAGAAAAACGGGAATTTTTACGCAAAAACAGTTTTCGAAAAATCGAAATTTTTATTTTACTATAACTCAAAAACTAATCGATGTAAACACTTGAAATTTTCACCAAATGTTTATATTAGTGTTATCTATATACAGTTAAATTTTCAAAGAATTTTGACTTTTTTTGAGCTATTTATAGACAATTGAAATTTTTAATTTTTTTTAGTATTTTTTTTTTAAATAACGATAAAAATTTTTTGGCCGGCCAGAAAATCTTGAAAATTTAATACAAGGTTTCTTATAAGTTGTTCTTAAAGTGATAAAAAAAAATCCGAAATCGTTAGTCACAATTTTTTTTTATAAGTGCTTAAAGTTCGAATTTATACGAAATATGTCAAAATTGCGAAAATTGGCAAGTAATTTTGTGGTTGAAAATTCGTAAAATTTTTTACTTTTATAATTAAGTTTTGAAAATTTGATACAAGATTCTCCATACATTTTTCTTCAATTATCTGTAAAAAAAACTCTACTGGATTCAGACAAAAAAATTTTATGAGTGTTTGAAATTTAAATTTTTACAAAACCGCGTTAAATAACGGTTTAGCCTCAAACGATTTTTGATATTTGTTGTTATTCAAACAGTATAAGTCGTAAATACTTGAAAATTTTACCAGTTATTTAGATTGCCATTTTCTTTACGTGATTTGATTTTCAAAACATTTTGACTTTTTTTGAGCTATTTATAGACAATTTAAATTTTCAAATTTTTTTTATTTTTTTTTTATAAATGTTGATAAAAAAAATTTAGCTGGGACAAATTACTTGAAAATTTAATTGAAGGGTCCACATAACTTGTTCTAACTCTCATTCAAAAATTATAAAAATACATAGGCACAATTTTTTTTTATTAGCATTTGAAGTTCAAATATTGACAAAAATTCGTCAAAATCATAAATATTTTTCACTATTTGGTAGTTAAAAATTTATAAATATTTTTCTATCAAAAGCTAAGAATTGAAAATTTAATACTATGCTGTCCATAAGTTAAGCTTAGAATAATTATAAAAAAGTTTGAGGATTATTCAATTTAAAAAATTTCACGTGTGTTTAAAGTTTTAATTTTAATTTGAAATCAAAAATAAACGTGTAAAATAACGTTTTACTAATAAATAATTTTCGATTTTTATGTAATATATCCTAGACTGACAAATCATCTCCGTTCAGAATCGTTTTTCGTATACAATGATACCTATCATTGCATTCAAATTTAACCTACCCTAGTCCCAGGTCCACCCCACCCCCTAATGTACAGCAGAGCGATACTCACTTACCCGCTTTTTTTAAGTATAATAACAATACAATATAAATGTAAAATACAACTAGATCTAGACACACGTCGTACAACGTACCGTGTCTAAAAGTGTCCGAGAGTGAGTCTTGTACACAAAAAGATGTATACGCGTCATAAACATCATATATTCATACCTATGTATGTGTGTGGTATTCATAAGTATTACTTCACATTACAATAGAAAGTTAAACTATGATACCTAATATATTGAAACGTGCACCCGTGTCCTTACAATGTATGCATACTAATATTAATTCTATATTTCAACATATTTTATAAAAATTAAATTTTTTATTAATTTAACAATAGTTTATGGTCTATTTTTGAACTATTCATTTGACATATTATTTATAGCTGTTCGTTTAATAATTAAATATTATTTTATTCATAAACAATTCTTCATCTAAATATGAAATAATTAAAAGTATAAGATTTTGTAGAAATAAAAATGAAACAACTACGAAAACTACTATATTTTTTTAAAACTTGCAACAATTCAATAATGATATTAAAAATTCTAAATTGATTTAAAATCTGTAAATAATTGTTCTATATAAAAACTCAACATCTATAGTAAAATTAATAAAAAAAGAAGATCTATACTTTTGTAAATGTCGTGGGCTTCGGGGTTGATTAAAATAGACAATTATGGCATTGTCCAAATATTAATTTAGCCATACACCAATGATCGATAATTACAACTGTTTGACCAATGATATTATTAATGTTTTACGATCGGATTATCTCTCTTCAGAATCCAATTCACACACTTCATTGATCATAGTTTATATTCCTCCCGATTGTGGAGAATTTCGTTCAATCGGGCACAACCACGTTGCTGATATTCGCCTGATCAAACAATAACATATACAATGGTTAAACTCTAATGGGACGCTGATTGGTATCAACTGTACACTATTGTGTATCTATTCTACGCTATATAACATTATCATGATTTTGTTTATCTATTGGTAGTAGAGATTTTCATAAAATTGAAGTATAATTGGAGCGTTTTTTACCATTTAAATAAATATGCAAAAATATTCAAAATGAATTGAAATTATAATGCTATATGGAAAAAATTGTAGATAAACCATCATTGGTCCATTGGAACTTTAAAAATCATAATATGTCAATTATAATGATACAGCTAAGGAACTAAATCCGATGATATGAATAATAGTATAATGCCTTACCCAAAAACAGGAGAAAGATTATGAACAATATAAAAACATACTACCAAATTTGTTAATACACGTTAATTAGATGTACGCAATACTGATTTTCATTTTGTATACCATAAAACATTTAAACTATAGTTTATTCTAAAAGTCAGCAACAAGTGACACACTTAATCTTGTTTTTTATATTGTTTATTCTAATTTTAGACTTTGGTATTTCGAGTTAAATTTTGACTTGTGCGACAATAATGTTATATTATAAAGTGGTGTATAAGAGGGAATATTATAAAATTGTTCACAGAAAATCGTATTAAGTTTACCACGAAAAATTATCGAAAATTTGAATAATCATTGAAAACGCATATATATAAATGGAATTATGGACTATATTTAATTCAAAATACCTCGAAACGGTAGCAGTAAGCCTAGTTGAGTTTGATTGGTCAGTTCTCTCAGAACAAAATATATATAAACATTAAATCATCCAGAATAATATGAGAATCTAATTATCTACCTAAGATTTAAAAAACATTTACAATGTCTACAATGTCAAGATGTATTATTTCTTACTAAGAAATTTAAGCGTTTTAAATGAAAGAGAAAATTGATTGGAAAATAACGCAATTTGTATTAACTATAAATAAATACCCAAATAATATTTTAATGTACCCACTATACTTTGAAGTATGAAGATTATTTTTTTAAAACGGCGCATTGTATATGCAATTATACTACATTGAATTAGTGTACAATAATAATATATTATTCAATAGATGTATTATATCATAATAAATATTCATATGACACTAAACTCCAAACTTGTAATGAATTACGTAATTTATATAATATTATGATCGTATAATAACTAAAATATTCCTAAAAAATAAATAATATATTCATTAAGTCGTTGGTTAGTGTAGTTACAAATTAGAAATTATAATTACTGATAGGTATTAACGTTAATAATTTATTATATAAAAACAATATACATATTTAATATAGAAACCTATTTGTATGTAATATGTATAATGTGTTTAATATTTTGAACATTTTATACTTATATAGTAAGCAACAATAATATATATTTAAGAAAAAAATAATGTGTATATTCATTATTAAGTTGACAAAAACTATTCTAATTATATTTTTTAATGTAAATTACAGATGTAAATCAGACTTCTTTGAAATATTCTAAAATTACTGATATATAAAATGAATATTTAATCAGTTGTACTTTTAAACAACTATTCGACAATTTGACAAGTTAATTATTATATACATAGAAATTAAGTATAAAACAAAAGTCTATTGGCCAATAATGAATAATATTATTTGTGATGAAATAAAACATAGTTAGATTTAAATTAATATTAAATATTAAAAAAAAGTTACACGAATTAAAAAAAATATATTAAATATTTATTAAAAAACAAAAATGATTAATATATTATTGGTGCCTACGCGTAGGTATATACTTACATACTAAATCCACTACATCTTAAATTATAAAAAATGTTCTCTCTATATATTTATTATACATATGAATATTTCATGTATTTTTTATACCTCAAGAAAGATATTCAAAAATATATTAGTCATTTTAGTAAAAGTTAAATAACAATTTTTGTTTACAGACTTAACTAAAAAAAAAAAATAAAAAAAAATAAGAAAACAAACATAATGAAAAGACATTAAGCAATTACAATTGTGTAAACACTAAAATTAGTATTTTTTAAATGACAAATGATGGTAATAATATATTCTTCGGTAGTTTCAAAATACATTACACCGCAAATTCCCTAAGAACCTTATTAACGTCGGGTGTCTTTCTTTTCATTTGTTGTATTTTTATTTTTTTGAGTAAATATAAATATATAAAAATAAAAATACCGAGTATTCAGCAATAGTACCACTGGCTCCGCATTGATGGTACCCACTTCATTTTTATTTATTAACTTACTTTATTTTTTTGTCCGTCATTATAAGTCTCGTATAAAAGTCATAGTGGGTACCTAATAATAATGAAAACGACTTTTCAACAGCAGCAGTTTGTAGTGTGTACGTATAGGTACATACTGTTTTCTGCCATATTTCACGGTCCAGGTGCAGCGTACCGGCCGACTTTCCCATGTCATAATTTCCTCAGCCATTCAAACTACAGCCGTAATATCCCAAAACGGCTTCTCCCTGTATAATGTCATTAGGGGGAAAAAAGTTTTTTTCTTCACAGTCTATGATATATGTATATAAGTGTAAAACGTAATTTAAAACCGACAATTTAATTTTTTTCCGCTTTACTGACAAACATTGTTTTTGAATTAAATGTAAATCTTTACACAGTATTCTCACACCAAAACGATTAATGATTTCTTTAGAATGGAAGTTCTGAAATAAATTGAGACCACTTAAAGCATAAAATATGTATTACATAAAAAATAATAATAAGAAGAACTACTATCGTCGAATTTATTATACGTACAAGTCCAAGTGGTATAATTCCAAGTTTATCATAATAATATGTACAATACAGGTAGATGTCTTATTAAGTCCGAAGAATGGTTCTGAATATACGAATGTTGTTAATATTCACTTTTTATCTGCAATACTTTTATTTAAGAAGTTTAACAAAGTTTTTGTCGTTTTGAAATATAATTTTTTAATTTTAATAAATACTCGATTGGTTTTTATTGACAATCATCTTTTTTATCGACAAATACGATGGAATATTGAAATTCTAAATAAACTTTATGTTATCATTCAATTTACTTTATAGTAGCACAATGCGTGTGAAATTGTCAACATTTTATAATATCATTAATTCTGTTGAATATTAATATTATTATTTAATCATCAGACAAACAAGATTATTTTTTTATACAAACTTGTTTTTTAGTTGTAAATCAGCTTATATAAATATTTAGATCTAATTCGTTGATAAATATAAGTATATTTTTTACAAATAATCACATAATGTAACAATTTATAGCGATAACAGTGCAAATTGACGTGTGTTGTACTCGTATGATAAAACGTATAAAATCTTAATTTTGATGATGGAATAATAAACGACATGATAGTAATTTATTATAAAACCACACAAAGTCAAGAACATAAGTTGGTGTTTAGATTGAGTTGCAAACCATGTTCTTCTGATGGGGAAATTTGTCACATAATAAAATACATTTATTTTCATTAGCCAAAAAGACAGATTTATCTTGGAATTACGGAATAAAAAAAGCATACATTTATATATTTATTTAATATAAAGTGAGAGTCTGTGTTTATGAGTTTGGAGGTTTTAAGTTATGGGCGTCGATTTCTGCGTAAAGCCCCGATGCGTATTTGACATTAAGAAATGGACCTCCCAACAACAAATAGCCCGTCATTGTTTTAAACGTTCCAAAATCCGCTTTTTCATCGTTCTAGATGAAAAGGACCTACTCTTTCATTAACGACGTGCTAAGGCTTAAAAGGCAAATTTTTCAACACACAATACAAACCATCAGCGAAAAACTAAACGAACCGAGCGTGAAAAAATAACTACTCTGGCTTTTAACTTATATATACTGTTTGTATGTATATATAGTTATTATATAGGTCAAATTATGAACTATACTTCTCATAGCAATATGATCTATTCAATGTCAATCAAGTTTAATTTATTGTTTGAAAATATCTGTAATGGTTTTTGTGTATTATATCTCACTTCTCATTTGGTAAAAATTAAACTTTAAAATACTGTAACATTAACGATTTCAGAACCTATCTTAATTAATGATTCGCCACGCATTGCGTTAAATATAAAACAACATTCATACAATGTACCTATTGTACCCATTTATAAAAATTAAGATAAACATAATGTACATGTACGAGTATTCGATATATTACAGTAAATTGCTATTATCAATGTATTTGTGAAAATCATCAGAGAATACGACCCTACATTGATAATAGGGAGCATAATAATAAATTCTTGATTTAAAAAACTATAAGTTGTTGAATAAATTCAAATAATAAAAACGATAATTTTTATATAATAACAATTTGGACACCTGATTTTATTTCTTATGCGTGTCATAAAACATATATCATGTCATATTATTCTTAACATTAAACTGAAAAATAGGATATAATAAGGGTAGGCTTAATATTTTTGTTGGACAATACATTTTTTTTTTTTTTATAAAATAAGGAAAAGCGATAATACTGGTCTATCAAACTGTCTGTGTTGCTTGACTTTTTATCTCACTTTTCCAGCTACACTCCGTGTTTTTGGTTATAATAAAAAAAATAGGTTGTTCAAACAATCGGTCAAAACGAACAAATCAAAAGACTCACAATCTATGTGGTGGACATCAATCAAACAGTTTTTTTTCCATCATGGCTCTGGTTCATATATCGGTCGAAAAACATTAAAGCAAGCCGCCCCTTCGACTGTAAAAGGGTAAACAAAGTGATCCAAATTTAATAGGAGCTGGATGACGAATGACTTACAAATAACTTCACTAATGGTGTTGTAGGTCATCATATTCTAGACATAAGTTCACTCGATATTTGTCATTTATAAAATGTTGATTCTAAATCTTTTTACACACACAAAATGAGTGTTTTTAGTTTATATACTTTATACTATTTGATTATAATAACTGATTTATAATATAATTGTAACATTCATTAACATCATTAATTAATGAACTTAATAAATATCATATATTTATACATTTTATGCACTTTTCCTATATATAAGACTGGTGAATTCTATACAGAATAAGATTAAATATGAAAGTTATGTATATAAAATTGTTTAAGCTAAAGGATCAGTTCTTTTTTATTCAATTTCCGTAATTAATAAATGAATGTAAGCTTCTTGATTGATTTAATTTTTCTAATTATATATCCTATATTTAACTTAATTACATTGTAATGACTAAAAAATAAACTAAAATTAAGTAAAATTAATAGTCTATTAAATATTTTAATAAAAGTAAATTAACTATTCTTCCACAACAGCTATTTAAGCCAAAAATGTGATGAAATTATTTATCGTCCATATTTTTTTCTATAATTTACATTTTGTTTATGGTATATACATTATTACAGCCAAAATATATAATAATTTAGTGAAAAAACTTTACATTTGATTTGACATCAGTTATTGTTTTCATATTTAAGTGTATTATAGTATTTCTATGGAAGTAAAATAATTTACAAACAATACTTTAAAAGAATGTTATACAAAAAACCAAGTATATGAAAATAAAATATGCTTTGAGATCAAAATAATTATTTGTCAGTTGTGCGAGTTTATAACATTTTATTTACAAATGAATAGAATTAATACAATATGATTCTAAACTTATGTACTGTTTCTTTGTTACAAAACTTAAATCTAGTCAAGTATAATTGTATTTAATTATAACAAGACACATGTCGTATAGCTTTAATAATTTGAAAAACGTCTTAATTGTCAAAAGCAAATCATACTAATGATTTTTGTTAAAAAAAAAAAAAAACTATAAAATTATATTATAATAAACACACACAAACACGCACACTGTAGAATTTCATAACAAGGGATTTCACCACTGAGTTTTATAATCTAATTTTTGCAGAGTAGATCGTGGTTAAAAAAAAAAAAGAATTGGCTTTCTCGGCTGAAAGGTCATGCCGAAAAGAGTCGTATTACTTTATTAGCATTTCGCTGTTTCTTGTGGGTTGAAAATTAATGGAATTTTCCTTTTAGGGACTAAAGACAAGGGAATCTATTTGACGCGGCGTCATTGAGCAATGATGATCCAAAGTATCTTCAAAAAAGAAAAAAGAAAAAAAAAGAAAGGTAGTTTATATAATATTATATATCAAGGAAACCAGAAACAAGCTACTTTTCTACGACCACTGATATACTATATGTGTTTGTGGGTGTGTGTCTGTATATAAAAACCAATTTGCTAAAAACCCTTGATTTGTCACGATTTTAATGGAATAAAAAATCCTAAGGTCCGGAAAATATACGCACACAAAACGCAGATAAACAGATGGTATCTGCAGTGGATCGTAAGACGGTTTTAGCTAATGGAACAAGTCAGACCAAACCCAAAAGAAATATGGTTAATTCAATTGGAGAGAATGCACTGCTTATATATCTATAGATATATTATATTAGATGCATGTGTAGAATGTATAGTTTCAATGCTATGTATTCTTATCGATAATGGAAATATCGTAGAATTATTATATTAAATGCATTTCAAGCATTTTATTTTAAATGCACTGCGATGCTTACGATTGTTTGTACGGTAATTGATGTGGTCGTATATATGCATATTATACACGACTGATAATAAAATAATATCTGTGGGGAAACGATGAAACTGTTATTAATTATTGCGTTATATGAACGTACAATACGACAAATACAATTTATATAAATATTTTATACTAGAGGAACTGATATTCACAAACTCTTGACAAACAAATATACTGAATAAAGCTTTTTATGTTTATTGATGATAATTTTTATCAAAAAAACCGACCACGATAATTGATCCCAGATAACCCAGAGTGTATGACATAATCTAACATAAAATCATTTTATTTAAACATAAACGGGTATGCAAAAACCAGTAAAAACACACATTATTTGAAGTATTTTTAAATATACTATAATATTGAAATAATCATAGAATAAACGAATTACACAATACGCATTGAAACAGTCTTAAATTATATCATTTTAATATCATATAAAATGATACTTATTTTCAAAAATAAGTTTACGTCTAGTCTTAAAAAAAAATAATATAGATATATTATAATGCCGCATTTTTAATTCCATTTTGTTATACAGATTATTTAGCTAACTCCCCGTCTTATGCGAATTGCTTATGAAGACCCCCCATCTTTAATTATGCTTAAAATTCGTTAAATTGGGTTATTGTTAATATTTTTTTAAGACATTATTATCTTTTGTTATTGATATATTTATAATTTTTAACTGTAAGTATTTATATTTATTTCTTTGTCATCTATATTACGTATCTCATTTGTTTTGGGCCTGTAATTATTAAAAATAAAATAAAATTTTTATATAAATATTATTTAATAACTAATAATATTATCAACCACCAGGTAAACAATTTTTAAAACTTTTTTTTTTTTGATATAAAAAAGCAACGTATTTATATTATTTTTGAAATAATTAGCTGTACCGAGTCTAACTTATAATCCAGAGCATAATATGATTATTTTTTTTTTTACAGTTGGATAATTAGATTAAGTTTTCTGATGCTACATACTATAATATGATATAATGGAATAGTTTTGTTAAATGTAGCTTTGGAAACTATTTGTTCACAATAATATTTCACAGTTGATTTATGTACAGCGATAAGTGCTAAGGTACTTGGATAATATTTTAATAGCTTTAGATCCATACATTGGTAAATAAACCATATTCATAGTTCCTACATTTTTAATGACAAATTATGTATCGTTGAGTAGGAATTATTCAACACAGAGGTAGACTTTATGCATCGTAGAATATTATATACTTATAGTGCTCTGCATATAATTATAGTTGTTAAATTTAATCAGTTTACGTTGGCTGACAGCGAGAGTGAGTGATAGAAAATTACAATAGAAATGTTTTTCTAACAACGTTTTGCAAATATTGTACACTTTTAGAAAGATAAGTAAAAATAATCAAATTGCGCGCATTACGTAGGTACAATTTATAGGTACATTTATTTAATTGTTATCAAATATTAATAATAAGTAAAAATATAAGGGTTAATTAAATTAGTTATAATATTAAATTGTCTATTTTAACCCACATCATATTTTACATAATTCTTTTTTTTTTTTTACTAGCCATTCATTAAACAAACTAACTATTTTAGACCCACGTTTTTAATATAATTGTAACTGTATATTTTAACATTTTCATCATACAAAATATACAAGTGAGAAAAATACATATTATACAAATACAATTTATAGTTGATATTAATCATTTTTGTTATTTTTAAATTAGTTAGGTATATAATTAGCACAGTTCTTAAAATATGTGTATGTTAAAGCATGACGAGTCACCCTTGGTACATTTTTAGGCGCTATATATTTTTTAATCTACCTATATTAATTCAATACCGATATTATAATTATTTAAATATATAATATTCAAGTTTACTGACAATATAGCTCATCTAGTCTATGTCAATGCTACTTGGGATAAGTTAAAAGAAACTGTCGAAATTGATCTACGATTTATTCATGAGTGAAAGAGAAAAAAATATGTTATCGCTTAATAGATCAATATCCATGCCAGCAATAATTATACTCACAGCTTACTATTGGATAGTTTTGACAGGTTATTGGACAGGTTAATTAAAATTGTATAACCATTAGAAAAAATAGAAGTGATAATATTATATTTCAATATAAAACAATCAGAACATAATATACATAATATTAAAATAAAATAAGAAAGTTGGCTGTTCTATTTTACAAAATTCTCTAGTTAAATGAATCAATTGTATTTAAATAAGTGTAGATGGAATTATGTAATCAAATATTATTATATCATATGGAATAACGTGCCAGGGAGGCATAAATAGAACAGACATTTATACTGTAAGTAAATATCATTCAAAAACATATTATAAAATTAGTGTACTCCTTTTCGTCAACCCACGCAACGGAGGAGTTATTTCAGCAACAAATACTACGTTAATAAAATCCACAAAAAGGCTCTTATACTTAATGTTAAATAAATAGTAAATATAAATCAGTAAAGCACATAAAACTACTTTGTACAGCACTTAATATGGGTATCTAGTTCAATGACTCCCCCTCATTATACGGTTATAACAATATTTAGTAAATTGAAGAATTATGTAAAGGTTCTGATAAAAATATGATGTGAAATGCATTCCTCTATCATATTATAAATAAAAATCAAATAAAATTAGGTCACAGGGTTATTTGTATCCACTAATGTATAGAACAAAGTTCACGAATAATAAGAATTATGTCCTTAGCCAATATTATAGTATATTGTAATAATTAATAATATTGTCATATACAATTTAGTTAACCACATACATTTTAAATATATGTATGTAACAAATCCAAATGACATAAATTCATATAAATTAATTAATAGGTGGTAAAACAAATTATATGTATCTGAAAACTAAGAAAATCCGTTTAGATCAAATGGCATACTACATGTCCACTCGTATTAGTATAATTCATTTTAAGTTATTATGTTGTTTCATAATATTAAAAATAAAATAAAAATACTTCATGGATTAAACTATTAAATTATTAAGACTTTAATACTTTAATAAATTGTATTGTATGCTATAAACTACATAGATTTGAAGTGTATCTAATACCTAATCAAATCAATTTTAAACTATGAATAATATTATTCTATCCGTGTAATTATACACATATAATTTATAATGACATTTGTCAGAATTCCTTTATTGTAGAAAAATAAATAAATAATAATGTGACATTATTAATACTTTATGGTGTTCGTCGAGCAAGTCCCGAAGCTCTCAAATGTTATTTGGGTTCGTGTTTATTTGCATCACAACCAATTTGGTTTTGACATAGTCACGTATAAATTGGATGTTGAGACTTGTATTATCATACTCTGTGACAGCAAGCAAAAATACAAATCATGTTGATGATGTTCAATGCATTTTATATTTTAATTATTTAGGTACATATATTGTATTCAGTATAGTCAACGAATCCGTCACAACATTAGTAAATAATAATACAATAATTAAATTAACTTGCATGTTTTGTACAGAAAATGACCTGTTTGTCTAATTATTAATAATCAAAATTGCATATTATATAATTCTTGAAAATTATAAATCGATATTTCGATAACGTGGTTAAGTGTAAAACAAATACATTAATCCAAACGATATCATCCGATATCGAAATACTCTCTGTAATATTAAAATGTGTCTATCTTTGATTCATTTATAATCACTCTCCAAAGATAAATGATAAAAATTTCACAAAAAAACTAATATAATTTAAAATGAATATTTGTGTAATATGTATTATTTAATTAACTATCAAATAGCTTAGCATACTTCTGTTGTTTTAAATTGAAAAGTTTAACAAATAATAATGATATTTGTGAATCTGTCATAGTTATATATAATTAATATAATTGTAAAATTTAATGGTAGACTACTTTACGATTAACACTCATGTAGAAAATAATCAATTTGTTGAAATTATATTTTTTATAAATAATTTTAAATATTTAAATGTTGTGTTTTTACTACTTTTTTTTATCATTGTTTTAATCACTCGTTTTAAAATCAATTTATACTTTATAACTCAGTATTTAATGAAAACATTTCAATTTAAATAATCATATCCAAAATATATATATATGTACAATAATTTAATTTAAAGAAGTAAATAACATAAAAATGTGTCGTTTTTTTTTTAAATATTGTTTTGTAATGACATACAATTATTCACAAATAATCTATTAATAACCATTTTAAATATCTATATTTTAGTATCAATTTAAATAAATTTATTTTAAATTTAATTTCATGTTCAAGATAATTAAAATTATAATAGGAATTTCCTACTAACCCAATAAATTATAATAATTACAATTATTGTGTGTAAGACTTGTAATGAAATACAAAATTATTCATATTATATATTCAAAATACTAACAAACGATTATTCTTTATTTATAGTTCATTATATATATATATATATACTGCATAGATACTCGTACAGCATTTAAAATTAATATAAAATATAGTTATATTACAAAAATTAAGTAGGTGTGTTTAATCGTTTATGTTAAATGTAAAATAATGAAATACGATATTTATTGAAACAAACAAAACATTTATAATAAACTTAATTTTCCTTCTCTTAAATCGCGAAACAGTCTTAACTTTTAAGAAACGTTGAGTCTATTTTCATTCAACTAAATTCAATCAAATAATTAAACTTTAAAACTGTTATTAAGTACGGTATCTAAATACAATAATAATTGTTAAAAACATTGTATCGTTTCACATATAATATTTATTGTTGTAATTTTCTTGGAACCAACTCCTTTCGATGCATTCAAATTACGATAAAATGTCTATTAAGCATTCGACATTTTATGGATTGACTACTTTTTGTCCGCACCGCGCCTTAACGTGATCCTCTCACAAATATTGTTCTTGAATAGTTGAAAAGAATATTATGATGAAATTTATAAAACGCCCACAAAAGTGGTATTCAAATACCATTGTCGCTCAGGGCTTAGGTCCTTTTGTTTCGATGATTTACGTTATTTTTAAGTTTTGTCCTATTGAATTAATCCATGAGTGAACACCCTTACATACAACCTATTCTATGAGTTTCGAGTTTCTACTGAATACATGGTCTGTAAAGTCAAGATCAAATAAATAAACTGTAAACGTTAGTCGTTTTCTTTTTATTTCAAACGAAATCTTTGATATAATACACCTCATTATTTCGTAAAGGGACACGATAGGTAAATGGTTTTCTAGGGCTTGAATCGTGAAATTGTGTTAATTAGTGTTTCCTGGATTTTCACTTATAAGAACGGTCACCAGATACCCGTTTATTTTCTAAAGGCTTAGTTAATTGTTTACATCGGCTTTAATACCTAACTAAGTTCCTTATAAAGAGCCATTAGTTTTGAAATCTCAACAGTGAAGGATATTCTTTAAATTGATCTAAGTCTCAAAAGGTCAATTTTAGATGTTTCAATAAGATAATATAAGACAGTAGATAGACTAAAATAAGCTTCTTGTTCATTATATTAGTTGGTACTTATGTAATTTATAGACACATACAATTAATAAATGTTTAAGTCAACTAACCGAGACTTATAAACATTCAATTAAAATATTACGAATAAAAAATATGCCATAATAATAATAATAATAATAATATAAAATGCAACAATTGCATTTAAACGAACCTACAATAATCATAACCTACTCATTATCTTTAATATTTATTATATTTTTTATAAAAAAAAAATACATAATAATACATAATTCGTATGTAAATAATATTATTAACGGAACAATAATTGAATTATCAACGGAGGCGTGTAGCTAGTTCTAAAAATAATGAGTGGAATCACTGGAATCGATCTATATTATTCAATTCATTTGCTATAGACATTGGGGATGAGATCTTATGCATATGGTTTCCTTGATATGCAATTAAACATATTATTGTCTTTTGAGTTTCATATGCCAATATTATATGGGTGTATAAAACAAATTATTATTATAATAAAGCAAAGATCTCGCGCAGTGATTTGAAGTTTTCGACTTCTAAGCTTGTCAAAGTGTCTTTCATTGAGTTGATTCAAACCGCGGAAACACAGATAAATTCCTGACAACAGATTAAAATATATTGTATACAGTATACTTACTTTCAAACTTGTGTATCAACTGATTGTCTACACATATACGAAGACCAAAAAAAAAAATATATATATATCGTTACCTGTCGTCTCTTGTATATTATTTCAACAATAGAACACCAAAGTACACTATTGTTCGTAATGCAGTAAACTCAATGTACAATCAGTTAATAGATATCACTTTTAATCACATCATGTGGCGTGCGTGATAAAAACCAACATCGATAGTCGAACAACGTTATTTCCACTTCGGCGAAAATTCGAAATCGGTTTTTCTCCTCGATATACTAAAATAATAGACCATTCGGCCGGATTAGTACGAACGACATATAGCCGTATTTCATCGCCAGGAACCATATTTCAAAGAGTACATTTTCCAGCGTACTTTTGAAGGTAGTACTACACCACTATATATAGATTATAGACTAACTACTATTCCATAATGACTATACTGCGCGGTCGTCGACTTTGGCACAGTGACATCGCCGCGAGTCATTCCCAATTCCAGCGGAATTATCATTATTTTCGTTATTTTATATTAAATACATTGTCTAATAATATGCCGTTAGTTAAAAATACAAGACGTGTCTTGTTTTTGGACTTTTTTTGCGTCAAAAATAAGCTCACATTGAACGTGCAACGTCGTTTAAATAATTATTGTGGTAACAGATCGAAGTGTCCCGCACGACAATCACTACAACACGTTTTAAACAACATTAAAAATATAATGTATGATATCGTGTAATTTAAATTTAATATTATTTTATTATTATTTTTTATAATCATTTTATTTGTAAGCTATATTAATAATCCATTATTCTATTTTTAATTGAGCTTCAATAGATATGTTATACACTTACAACGAAGAAATATTCTATATCTCTATACAATAATTATGAGTTAAATTTTAATAACTTATTACATGAGATCTTCAAAATAAATGTCATATAACATTGTTAAATACATAATTATCAAAAGAAAAATAATGTTTAACTAATTCAATCAGCACGAATCATTTTAATTAACACGAGAACTTATATTTTTAAAATTATTTTCATTTTTATTTGTTTTCTGCGTTTGTGCTCTTAAAAAAAAAAAAATCACAAAAAAGACAATTTGTAACTTGAAAAATTCAATATACATAGAATATGTCAAAAACAAGGATATTTGTACATTTGTGTCTCCTAAACCGTCGTAAACTATTCCTAGGAATGTCATTAAAATGGTTTATCGCTATCGAGTTTAGGATGTGTGCATTTATAAAAAAAAAATGTTTTACCGTGAATGTTATATTATTCTTTACTGGAATCGTAAAAGTTCAAACATTTGTCTTACATCATAATGATATTCCAAAGTTCAAACGTGTATTACCGTCTATATCCTAGAATAAAAATGACATTTGATGATTCTCAAGAAGTAGTCATAAATGTAGTTCAACCAATAAATTGAATGAATTATTAGGTATATAATATATTGCTATGACTATTATTACAGCCACTGAGCTGTGCTTGAGGACATACTATTAATTATTGTTGCATTCAAAACATTTATTTATTCATACTATTTAAATTTAAGACAAAGTATCATATCGATTTATATAATTGTTATATTTTCATATGTATATTATTTCGTACAAAAAGTATTCATACTGGTGTGTGTCTAAATATTCATATTTAACTTATTGACATTGAAACAATATTATTATATATTTGTTGCCGAATTATTATTAAATCAAAAAGATAAACATACGTTTTTATTTCTACCATAAAATGTATAAATATAATATATTCGTTTAAGTTTCAACTAATTCAAACTATACTTCGTACAGAATAATAATCGCTCAAACATGCAAAATACGCATTTATTAAAAAAAAGAAAGTAAAAACAAAACTTAAATTTTATTAGTATAATAATTCAACAACTATGACAAAAATATGGTTAATTCAAGTAGTTTTATGTTTTTAAAATATTAAAATTAACCATACAATATTTAAATAGTGTGCAGTAAATTAGTAGTTGAACTAACTATATAATGGATTTTAAAAAACTAATGAAGTGTTTTAATATTTTTACCAATAATAATTATAGGGCGTTCGTTTTTTATATATGAAAACATTTTATCTTATAACAGAGTCAGTTTCATGACTGAAAATCTGACTAAATACATGATCGTTAATTATTTTTTAAATTTAAATACATTTTCAATTTTTTTTATTTAATTTTATACCTAGTTAAGTTAATTTTTAGTCATGCTTTTTGTCGCTTTTCTCAAACAGTGTTATGATTTTTTCGTTATTTATTGTGCTTTAAAATCTGAGTTCTAGTTATGATTATAAGTACTGGCTGTTCCAAACATTTTTAGTTAATATTAATTAACAATTAAGTAAGAGCATTTCAGAGATTGTCGTATTGATTTAATGCTGAGGAACAAATTTGTCGCCAAGTAGATTTCACGCCAAAATTTGTTATCTCGGTATCTCATACAATTCGTAACGTAGAAAAATGACGGTTTTATGTTAAAAACATTGATTGTAATCCCCGTGGGCTTATATTATAATTAATATTCAGCTATATTGATCTGAATACACAATTTAAAGATAAAAACATTATTTATTACATTTAACGTAGTAGGTAACGATATTTAATATAACTATATTTGGTTAGTCTTATTACTATATCATTTATTAATATATGTATACATGATTTTATATTTTGAATTCAATAAAAAAACTATTTTTAAAAATAATCTAATAATTTGAATGTGTTCTACAATAATTGCATATAATTAATTTATTAATTTCACATACGGTTATGAATTATTATTACTTATAATAATTATGATACAGTCTATATTTTTAATATTTTGGTAATTTTGTTCGTGATTTAAACTAAAAATAGATTGTTTGACAAAATGTTCTTGAAAAACATTAAAATACGAATTAAGTAAGTACTATATAGTGTGTTCATGCTAAGAGGTACAATATAATGTATTATATTAGGTTTATATATATATAATATATAAATATATTTGTCTTATGCCAATAAAAAAATACTAAAAATCAAGACCATTGTAGATTTCAGCGGGTTACATATATAATGCATTAACTTTATTAGGTTACATTTTTTTTTTTTTTTTTAATACATTAAAAAGCAGCAACAATATCTAACAAATATCAATATCAAAATATTTAATAGAATATAGTATATAAGCATTTTTGATGTATAATATATTATAATGAAAATATAATAAAAGAAACTAATTTTTGCATACAATGAATAATTTTAAAACAAAAGCATTATTATTGAGTGATTTATATTTAATATAATAAATTTTATCATACATTTTTATTTAGGATACAAATATTTATATTTTTAAAAATATTCATTGAGAAATATTGTATTCTCAAAAAAATTAACATTTTTGGGAAGAAATTAACATGTTTTTTTTTAGCAGTAATTTGCACTTTAAATACCTGTTGTCCTCAAGAAAATGAAAAATGTAAGAAATAATAAAAAAAATATTGTTAATAACAATTTAAAATCATGTTATAATATATTTTCAGAGACGTTAATAGGTTTTGAAATAATAAGTGACTTGCATTAAATTGATCAACCGGTACGTATGCGCAATACCTGCCTATTTGCTCACTATGGGAATTAACTTACCCATCCAAAAAATGCATCACAATGGAATGAGATAAAAATCGTTCACATAATAATAAAACTTAATGAATATTTTTTTTTTCATTTCATAATGGATTTATTGACATCGAAAACAACTTATGATTTCAGATATTATAACGTAGACGAAGACGAAGATATTTAACGAAGAACACGTAACGAGTATTTAATGATACCTACTGTATGAGTCACGAATACTGACGACAAGCGCAATATATTAATCTTATAAAAATATAAAATGTTGTTATAATAATTACGTCACGTGTTTTACTTTTTAGATTCTGATATCAAGTTGAAGAATGTATTGGTTTTACGATGATTTTTATCTTCGTTTAATTTCTTAAATATTTCCTTAAACCTATTTGGATAGCAAAATTCCGATTACAATTTATATGATTTGTTACTTTAAATGTGGTTGTTTTTCGATTTTCTTACTATCAGTTTTACTGAGCGTACGAAAAACTACCGATAGTCATTGAAAAATAGTAGAGAACTAACCCCAGGTGTAATTCTATGCGATTTACAATTAAATTATTTTTACTGCAATGATTTATTGAAGATGTTTAATTTCAATAATACTATTAGATTCTGAACGAAGTGATGAATGTATTGCTTTTACAATGATGTGTGTTTTTTTTTTTTTTTTTTTTTTTTTTTTTTGTGTCTGACTCCAACATTTGGAGCAGTAATAATGCTCCGATTTTTGACTTCAGCCCCTCTATGAATAGGGAATTGAATCTAGTTGGTACTTTAGGGGGGTCAAAATTAAAATTTTCTAATAGTTTTCAAAAAAATCGAGAAAAACAAAAAAAAAATGACAGAAAAATGGCAATTTTACGGAAAAACCACTTTTCGACAAAATCGATTTTTTGATTTTGCTGTAACTCAAAAACGAATTATTGTAAATACTTGAAATTTTCACCAAATGTTTATATTATGGTTATCTCTTTACAGTTAAATTTTCAAAATATTTTGACCTTTTTAAGCTACTAATAGACAATTGAAATTTTCGACTTTTCTAAGTTTTTTTTTCTTCAAATGCCGATAAAAATTTTTTGGGTGGCCAGAAAATCTTGAAAATTTAATACAAGGTTTCTTATAAGTTGTTCTTAAAGTGATAAAAAAAAATCCGAAATCGTTAGTCACAATTTTTTTTTATAAGTGTTTAAAGTTCGAATTTATACGAAATATGTCAAAATTTAAATTAAATTTCATACGCTCATAATGCGAATATTGGCCATAGTAACCATAGTAACATATAAAAACTATACTATTTGTTTCAAAATAGAATATTTGACAATATTTAAATATAATATATCCTAAACTGACAAATCATCTTCGTTCAGAATCGTTTTTCGTATACAATGATACCTATCATTGCATTCAAATTTAACCTACCCTAGTCCGAGGTCCACCCCATCCCCTAATGTACAGCAGAGCGATACTCACTTACCAACTTTTTTTTTTATTAATAATAATAGCTTATATGATATTCATTAGTAAAAAATTATTTTTTAATTCATTATCTGAACATTTCAAACTTAATTCTTGAAATACTTTTTAATGTTATTTTTTCGTATAAACTGTCGATTTTAAAATAAGATTAGTGACATATGGGTTGGTCTTGGTCAGATGTAATTAAAAAAAAACTGTATTCACAATCACTGGTTATTACCTAATATGAAATTATATTTTATGGAATATAAATATTTTCGTTTAATAAAATACATGTCTTTAATTTAAGCCACATATTCGATTTGTATTCATATTTTATTTTTAATTTATTTAACAACTGTACAATTTTTAATATACATGGTAAATCAAATTAATCATAAATTCAATAATTATTATAATTTAATAACGGTACCTATGGGCTTTGACTTTATAAATATTATTAAGTGCGTTTCCACAAAATATTGCAGTAATTTTATCCCAGGTTAAATAGTATGAAAAATGTACATTCATATGCACATATATCATTTTTTTAATAGGTTTAAACTCGAGACAAATAAAATATCTAATTGAACGTATAATAACCATACCAGCCATTCAGTTATAAACAATTATTTTAAATTATAAGTCTTTAAAATCTCAATGACCGATTATAATATGGAATAAAATAAAAGATAAGATAAGTAATGAAATAAAAAATATAACTCTTTATGGCGCTTGTAGGTAAAATATTAAACAAAAAGTATTTAGAACACTTACCATTAAAATAAGCTATATTTAAATACTATAATAATATAATTATGTCAGATAAAAATAAACTGTTATTATTATTTCGTTCCAGTAATTTCTATGAGAAACTCCGTTAAATACGTTCCGAAGTTTTCAGTCCCTTATTTGAGACATATTTAAGCCACGCGTGAATTTTGTGAATATCCGTTTTCGGCTCGGCATAAACTTAACGGCGTATCGTTTGCGAGCAGACAACGCGATTTCCACTGTTAAATACACTCAACAGACTGCGTAATACAAAAAAATAATAATAATAACAGAAAAAAAAAACAATAAAAAATAATAATAAGAAAAAGAAGCGATCGACGTTAAAAATGCAAATGATTATAATACCATACCCGAAAACGCGTATATTATACCGGAATGGAGCACACTCGTCTAAAAGTAACGCGGTATAAAGTTTTAAAAGTATTGAGTTAATAAATGTTTCGACCTCGTGCACGAGTATGTGGCCAATTTAAATGCGCTCTATGCAAATGTGTTCATTATCCATGAACCAAAAAAAAAAAAAAAAATGATCATTCCACGCAGGTAATACGTATACAGTTATATTATTGTAATAGTCGTACGCGATATCGCTGTATATGCCACAATAATAACACCAGTGTCATATAGCACAATGTCGTGTATTTTTAATAAAATATAATATTGTATCGTACTATATCGTATCACGTCCGCATTAACCATCGATTTCAGGTACACGAGGCGTAGTCATATCTCTGCTACCTTATGCCTATAAACGTTAAAGTATATAAAATTAAGGTGCATTATTATAATATGAGTGTATGTGTGTTTATTTCCGCCATCTGTTCGGGCTGAATTTTCTAGCTCTACAATGCGAACAACACGTCTAATCCGATTGTGAGCCATTCCATTCCGCGTGGAAAAGCGTGTTTTACTCTCCGAGTCCTATAGTATACCGTTGCGATTAGTCGATGTCATAAAGCAAGTACGATGTGACATTCGTGTCAAAATGCCTAGTTCGAAGGCAAACGACATACGTCGGGAAACATTCGAAAAAGCAAAATGTATAAGTCCAGTGTCGACGCAATTTAAAAATAATTAAATCAATGGAATTGTATAGAAAATATTAGTATTATTATCATATAATATAATAGGTCAGGTCCCTACATTGAACAATTTGTGATATTATATACCCTAAATGTCAAAAACTCCACCATTTACTTGAAATAACATATAAAAATGTAAAATACATTCATTTGATTATCCCAAACTATAATCGTTTTATTTAATATTCACAGCGTCACCTTCTCCTATGATAATATGTATATATATATATATTATCGTATAATAATATGTAACAAAAGCTCGTTCCTCCAGTGGAAAAATAAGTTAAATTTTTTTGTTTACAAAAAATTATACAGGGTATCGCACTGATGATTCACCGCCGTAGCTGACGGCGGACGTAAACGTTTAAACATCATATTATTATTATTACGTACGGCGTGTATAACGGCGATGTCGCGTGACGTATTAAGGAAGAAGAGACTGCAGGCTGGGCTGCCGATTTGCTCGAAGTTTCTGGAAAATTTAAAAACGCTTTCGGAGTTGTGTAAACGTCTCACGTAAAACGTAAGCATGTATTAAAATCGTAATTCGTATATGAAAAGGTTAAAGTCTAAAATATATTTTTATACCCGCACGGAATTAGCATAAAAAAACTTACGAGGGATTTTAGTTAAGCCTCCCATTTATAACAAATTATCAGCCCCCCCTCTACGCACCCCTCTCACAAAAGAAAAATCCTGCAAACTACGCCACCACCGTCGGTGTGCCGCCGATATATATATTTTTTAATAATAATAATAATAATAATAATAACTAGGTAATACATTCGATTCGACAGTAATAATTATTCCGGTATCTCGGTGACTCCGGCGCGGAACGCATTCGGAACGAATCATTAAAATATAATATAATATAGTATATTGGATTACTACGTCCACCCCCGGCGCCGTCACTGTGGAATTTGCTCGGAATTTTGGGTTGGTTCATTATTATTATTATTATTATCATTATCATCGATACGGCGACGTAAGGGGACGATGTCAACGAGCCGTAACCGCTCCGCCGCACGATACGCGCCGTCGTCGTACCGAACACGATATTCGTCTAGACGTCGATGTTCTTCTTATCTGACTGAGGGTAAAAAATACGTCACGGACGTAAAAAAGTATAACACAATAACATTAATAACACAGACAAATGATACGACAGTAATATTATATTATTATTATCGGGTCTCGGGGACGCCATCGCCATTTGGTCGGTACTCGCCAAGATAGGAGATAACGCAACCCCCACGGCAAACCGAAACACCCGAACGTATTTATAAAAGCCAAACGCGTACGTTCCGCACACCTAGTGATTTGCCGGACATCCACCATGAACCACTATTATTGGGTATCGTCGTTGGTGCTCTTCGCCGTCGTGCAGTATTCGGATGCGTTCAAGATACCAGGTACCGCAGTTACGTTATTAAATATAATCGTTAGGTATATCTAAACATGTCTTATATAATGGTAACTGCTCGACATCAACGCTGGTCAAATAATAATAGTCGTGACGACAATATCTGGATACGAATAATTTAGTATAATAATATGTTAAAATATGACATTAAGCCGTAGTACCTATGTCCCGCGATATATTAATCATTCCATTTTATAGTTTGAACTTTAAAACTAATATTAGTGAAATTCATCAATATTATAATATTATGACAATTATTAACTATCGAACGTAACTACGTAACTATATAATGATTCTAACGACTGAGTTAAAATAAGATTAATGATTTTAAAATTAATTCAATAATAATGTTGTAAAATGTAACTTGATACTAGTAAGTAATAAAAAAGAAGAGATCATTGATTTAATTAATTAATTTTAAATATTATAAAAAAAATTGATTTACCAAATAATAAATTTATCGGGAACAAGCAATAAAATATATCGTTAGCAAATAAGACACATTTTTAATGTATAAAACTGTATGTCAATTAATATAAATCAATATTATAACTGATTCGAAATTACATTTTTGGTGTGCACAAAATAATCACTAGAAAAAAAGTTTTATACAATTTTCATACCAAAATTAATTTTTTTTAATGACAGTTTAATTAACTTTTTAACGACTTGCTTTCGGAAAATTAATTTGTAGTTGCATCACAATGGCTCAAAAAAAAAAACTTTATACAGAGCTGAGAGGGTTTGAACCTAAATTCCAGTTTGTATAAAATAATAATTTATTATTATACGCTATTCGGGTTTATTCTTTTATAATTTAATCGAGTTTCAATGAAAATAACTGTTGACAAATGTTATTATACTTATAAGTTAACAGAAACCTTGTGTATTATTAAAGTTCAACTCTGAATACTATTATTTTTTTTTTTAAATAATATAACATAATAAACATCTCATTTATTGGAGTATTAAATTGAATAACAAATATAATTATAATATTGTCATATAATAATTATGCATTTCTTCTGTGATAAAAAAAAAAAAATAATAAAAAAATATTATATTTATTATTACATTATACCAATGCTATCGTCATAATATAATATAATATAGTCAAAAATACAGATGAATTCATCAAGCATGCTCGCCCAATTTTTACTAACAATAAAATAATAAATATTAAAAACAGTATTTTAGTTACTTCAAAGTATACTGTGTACCTAATGTATTTCAATAAACTCATATTTTAGCACTATTAAAAATATATATATATAATTAAGTATATTTTTATTAGTTACTGTTACCTATATAGGTGCTTTTTATAATATTATATACATACATCTAAATTAGGCCAAGTAGTTGTTATATTGTGACATTTCAGGGACTATATTATAATATTAAGCTATATGGATCACAATTAAAGGTTAATACATAGAAACTATATTAGTTAAGGTATCTATCTAATAATTTGTAAAAATTAATTAATTAATGAAAACGAATTGAGTATATAGTATGATAATATTAACGAATATTAAAAAATATTATTTTCTGATTTTACAATATCATTATTGAGGACTATAATAATATTTACTGATCATTCCATGAACTGGAAACAAAAGAAATTGACATTTTTTTGGATAAATTGATATTTTTGAAAAAAATCATTTGTCAAACAATTTACATTACAAATTGAGGATGTCATAATTAACGTTGTTAATTAATGGTATAGATTATTTTATTATCAAACAGTATAGATGTGATACACGTTGTTATTATTTTTGTATTTAATTTTAACTATACTTAATATTTATAAATAATTGAGTTACACTTATTTAAATTAAATTATTAAATTATTTTATTAATAATGTCTTGTCTGTCATATTTATTTTTTACGGGCACTGAAGTGCACGGCAACAGCTAGTATATCATACAATCCTATTCAATACGATTTATAAAATATGATATGATGAATGATGTTTTAATCATATTGTCAACTTAAATCACTGAATTATGGCGTTCGTAACAAGTGTATTATAATATTTTGTTTTTAAAATCATATACGAAAATAAAGATAATTTTGTGTCGTGAAAAATCAAGGTCAGAGATAATAAAGGATATTTATGTAAGAAAACGTCAAACTGTATCATTTGGACATATGTTTTGTGACTTAATAATTCGACGTGACGTTATTCTGTTCGGTGAAGCTTGAAATTTAGTAGGTTCACCGAATAAAAAAATGTTCAACAGACGCAAAATATTAAAAACACAAGTAAAAATAAAAATAAAAATATGCACAACTTTAAACCGTGAAAATTTTTACCCCTAACAGATATTTTTATATGTTAGATTTTTTCTTACCTCTAAGTGAAAAACTATTGGTTTCGCGATATTCTTATTAGACCTAAAATAATTACATTACTCGATTTCAACAATTCTACCACTCGATAAAATAGGCCGTTGTCTCACATTTCTGACTGTTTTTTTTTTTAAATGCAATGTTATATTGACATTATGTCACTCGAAAAATAAACACATATATGTATGTACTGCTACCGCGTGCATTATGTATCTTTTGTTCGCTAATTATATTTGACTTGCGTATTTCAAGTAACGAACAAATGTCGTTTCTCTCATGTATTTACAATGATCCTTTAATATTGTTGTAATTTATCATACGCTCGTCTCGTATTGTTCGCGTTTCCTATATTCTTCTGTAATTCGCATTTCGAATAGGGGCTCGCACGAGGAATTCGTAGGCTCACAAAAACGAATAATATTTTTTTGTTCGTACACATAGGGTGCCGTCGACTGCGGAAAATAAAATAGATAATATTATTATGATTGATTATAGTTTTAGACCGGTATTTTATTATATTTGGCCGAAACCACTCAAATTATATCGTGTTCAAAATACCAATAGTTCGCGTATAGTGGATTTTAAGACGATTGTAAATCCACGAGTATCGTTTAATTTGTCGCGGGCAACACCGCTGTGAGCGATCAACAAAGACGTTATGAATCATAACATGTCGTTCGTGAATAATTGAAAATAATAATTTATAAATGAGTTTAGTCGTTTCCCAAACTCGAGACTCAGTCATTAACTATGAATTATTATCAAATATCAAAACTATGATTGTATTATTGTTATTATTGAATATGCGTTTGTTTGTAAATCGGTATAATAGGTATATGAGCGACAGCCGATAACTCGCGAATGGAATGTATGGAAATTACCCAAAACACTAATGCGAACGACGTAATAATAATTAATATTATAATTTCAAACGTCGTGTAAGCATAATTCGTTATATTATTCGTCTGCGCATTCAAAAATTGTTCCCCTGCTAAATCAGCTTATGCATCTGAAATTCCGTCTGTTCAGTTATGTGTTCACGACAATAGCCGTTATACATAATATTATTATTATTATTTTAACTTTAACACAATTTTTGTTTACACGTTTATTGAGATCATTTTTCTCGCCGCTCGATATTGTTGTCGCGACCATAGATAAACGTATACATATACTAGGGATGGTAAATACACAAAATAATTTTGAAAAACTGAAATTTTTTTAGGCATCAATTATTAAAAAAAAAAAAATCATGTTATGGAAATAAATAATTAACAAAAAGTAATGTTAGTAATATATTATGTACCTAAACTAAATTTTTTTATATTATATTATAATAAAATTACGATCATTTTTTTTCCTTGCAATATTGAATATAATATTAATTACAATATATTTCACGGACGAAAAAAGAAAGTTAACTTTTTGACGCGTATAGCGTTCGATTAATAATTATTGCCAACATTGGTACCTATACCACGTCTTGCTCTGCGCGAGAGTTTGCACAAGAACAGCGTAATCGATTTTCTATCGTCGTTTTGCAGGACTGTCGTCCGGCGGTACCAATAACCGACCGCCACCACCGGCCGGAAACAGGGTGTCCAATGTCGGCGGCGGCCACAGGGGACCGGAATCCGAGTACATGGGGCCGGTGTTCATAATCCGTGAGCTGGACAAGGACAAGGGCGAGTACGACGCGTTCGTGACGACCGGCGGCATACAAGAGGTGAGGCCACCGCCGATGAGCGACCGGTCGCTGCCTCCGCAACAAGGCAAGCCGCCCGTGACCAGGGAAGACGAGGACGCCGAGCACTTCGGTGTGCTGGTCACGCCCGAAACGGTCAAGCGGCTGGACCGCGACGAGAAGCTGAGGATGTCGTCCATCAACGTCACCATGGCCGTGCTCCTGTCGGCCGCCTCGTCGCGCATGCCCTGGCTGCTGGTCCTGCACCGCAAACAGTATCCGCACCTGTTCGAGTACCAGCAACAGCAGCCCTCGCAGTCACACCAGTACCTGCAGGCGCCACCACCACAGCAGCAACAGCAGCAGCAACACCAACCGCAACAACAATACCAGCAACAGCAGCAGCAGTACCTCCAACCGGTGCAGTCGGACGCAGTGCAGACGGACGGCGGCATTCCCGCGGGCGTGCAGCATCCGCAGATCCCGCAGCGCCGTCGGTACCAGATGGACAGGCAGCGTCGGTCCATCCTGTACTCGGACGACAGCCGAGCGCCACCGATGCCGTTCGAGCACCAGCTGCTGTCCACCATGTGCTACAACTTCGTTCGGGACTACTACTCGGCCGAACAGTCGCCGCCGAGGCTGCCGATCGCTCTGGCCGACGCCGCCGATTACTCGGACGACCGACGACAACCGGAACCGGAACCGTACGGCCGGTACCGTCAAGACGTCTACTTGGACGCCAATGCTTACGCGGCTGCGGCCACAGCCACCGGCCCTTCCGGTCGCGCACAAAAGTCGCAACCACCTCTTCCGCCGCCGTCCTCCTCAACCGTCCGACCGGAAGAGCAGCAGTCCGACGGCGTGGTCGTCGGCATGACGATCCCGAAACGCGTTTCCTAGACTCGTACCGACGACCGCGGCGCGGCGGCCCGTCGATATTTTACGATTTTCTCTTATTCCTCGTCGCCAGTAGTTTAGTTCATCACGGTGTTCCGGAACTCGCGTTCGCGCGTCTGCCCAGCACCGACCGCTGTGCATATTATCATCAGCTGTTATTTGCTTATATTTTTCTATTTCATATGTCGCGTTACCACCGATAACGCCATTACGCGTAATTATATCATTATAATAATATATTATTGTATAACGCGCGAATTATATTAATAATATGACTATATTATACTATAAATAAAACATTCTATATTATATTATATGTAAATCGATAATATTTTGATTTGTTTACCCCGTCCCACTACACAAACTTGAATGTTGATTGGAGTAAAAAAAAAAAATAGCAAAATTATAAGTTTTGTGAATACCATTTTTCGGGACGATCACTATCAATATTATTTATAACTGCCGTTCAATCGTTATGTTATTATGAAATATAGAGTGTTCTATATGGCAAATAAATAGGAAATTCGTCAATCATATACATTTTACGAATATTTATAATATTAAACCACTTACGGATACTTCGAATAAATATATGGAAATAATTATAAATTTGTTGAAGTACCTATTAAAATTTCAACACAAACCGTTTGTAGGAGTCATAGAGGAATTCTAAAATTATGTTAATGCCATATAGACATTATGCTATTATTAAAATGGTTTTAATAATAATTACTATAATATTATAAAATTTTTATATTTTATGAATTAATAATTATAATCAACATCGATATTTATGTGTATTATGTCAATATCACCAATCTATAGGAGTATAATGGTTCTTTTTTTAATTTATTTTAATAGCATATAAAAGGAATTATTTGCTGTTTAGTAATACATTTTCAAAAAAAATGTTCCATTGTTGTAATAGGTATATTTTATTTCTTATACTTGAAATAAAATATAAAATGTCCATGTTTTAATTATTTATACTATTTCGTAATTACAAATATATATAAAAAAAAATATAAATCATATTCTGAATAATATTTAATTATCTGTTCCATAAGTTGTACCTATATAAAAAGTTTTAACTATACAATTTTACGAAGAGTCATCAATGGATAGCTTTTTCATTCAAACATTTTTTCATATTTTCTTTATTTTTTGTTCACATAGTTCATACTCTTATTTTACCTACTAGTACAGATTGTATATAACTTATAACATAAAAAAAACAACTATGAAATTTTAAATCAAAGTAGAAATTGGTCTAAGAGATAGTCTTATTAGTATTTAAAATTTAAACATACAACCAACAAAAGTATATTAAAATTCAATATAAGTGAGTTTAAATATAATATTATTAAGTAAATAATATGTTAGACAATTTATTTCTTATTTATTTTGTTGGATGAACATTTACTATAGTTTGTATGAACGCATCGATATTCTACTTTCGAGATTATTTTTTTCTTCTTTAAAATGAAAACTGCAAATTATACGAAAATAGGTCATTTAAAAATTACTATACTGCAGCATTAAGATAATATATAGTTTTCATAATTATTACTTGAAACATCGATCGAAAAGTTCAAGACCAGTAGTAAAAGTGTTGTTTAAATTATATAAGCTGAAACATTTAGGTCAGAAAGAACTTTATTAATATTTCAATACATTTTTTTTCATAATTATATTCATCTGAAATAGCATTTAATTATAATTTGTAACTAATAACTCTTTGAATTAATTTAATTAAATTGTATAGCCAATACAGCTGGTTTTGATTTTGAGAAATGTTAAATAAATAATACTGTAATCCATAAATAGCATATTAACTAAGATTAAAAGATATTGTCAATATTGTTCTTGGTTATGCAAGTTAACTTCTAAAGTGGTTAGTTTTATTTTTGAATTAGATTTAAGCTATTATTTTTTTATCGAATTAAACATATCACTATTTAATATTAAATCTATATTGATTATATACATACTTAAAAAAATGTATGTATATCTTACTTGAAAATAAAAAAATAATATTTAAAACATATTCATAGAAATAAAAAATATATCATTTTTTTTTTTTTTATAAATTAAATTCGTCGAAAAAAGTATAAAATAATAGTTTCGTGGTATTAATTTCAATAACTCAACTACATCAATATGATATACAACCATTTCCATTATTATAGTAATTTGATACATTCTACAGCGTTATGTTATGTCATACAATATTTTATCATTAAAAAAATTCTTGATAACTAATTATTTAAAATTCTATCTATTTTTTAAAAAGAACTAAAAATATTACATATTTTATTACATTTACATACCATGTTATTTATTAATCTAAATTGCATCATGTTTTATATTTTTGAAATTTAAGTAATTTTTGTAATATTTTTAAAAACATTATCATATTTATAGCATATAATATGTTCCACTGGGTAATAAACTAAAAACCTTAAAAATAACTGTACAAAAATTGGCTATGTTACCTATTACAAATATTATATTGACAAAAAATACGTCGATGTTAAAAACTATATTAAATCAACTGATCGTTTCCTTGTTAAGTCAAACACGTATAATAATTAACAATATTATACTATAGTAAATATATTAAATTAACAAATAGTCTTAATACAATGAAAAATAATTCTGAATAATATTAGAACTGTATCATAATATTTATAATATGATAAATTATTTGTTTTTTGTATGTCAGGTAACTAAAACTGTACATAACATAAAAAATAATATTTAATCGATAGTTACTAACACATAACTCGCCATTAAAAAGCGACTTAAAATAGTGACGTGTTTGATGGGGTAAGGTGTTCTTCTCTCAATGACTATTTTCTACCATTTTGTATTCTAAAAAAATATTTTTTTTATGATATAGAAAAAAACATGTTGTAATTGGCAAACAAATGTTCACATTGATTAAAAAGGTACTTTACTAATTATAGATGCTATTAGCTTGAATCCGACTAATCAATCAATCACATAAGGCCATAAGGGTAAAATGATCTTCCAGATGAAAATAATACCGATGGCAAAAATAAAATTAAGTAAAAAAAACATAATGAGATACCCACATATATTTATGACATTTTTCAAGTTTAAACTTTAAAGAGGATTAAGTCATATTATCTTAGAAATAATATGATAATAATATTTCTTATCGAGTCATAATTATAAGTGAAAATTAATTTTAATTATTAGAAGAGATCACTCTAAGTCATAATTATATCAGAAAAATTGTTATTTATAAATATCTAACGACTAACACTATAAATATAAATGATACAAATTTGTTTAATACCACAAATTTAATTTTAATGACGTATATTTTATCTCTTGGGTAACATGTTATATAATTTTGATGACGTATTTTGCATACATGTTGTTAATAAATTGCTATAGTTTAAGAACATTTGAATGGTAAAGGTGTGCATTGAACATAATATGGATACATTAATTTATCCATAATCTCCAAATAAATATCCTTTATGTTTTATTGACTACAAAAACACTAATAGTAAAATAACAATTAAAAATAAATTCTATCTTCAATAACTCCAACGAGCTATTGGATATTTAGTTATTTATTATACGTAAGATGAAATAAAAAATACCTGTGTAAGGGCATATAAGATAGAAACATGTGGTGAAGTGGAAGTAAGTTTATAGTATTATTTACTATATATATATATATATGTAATACACACCATGTATATTGTATATTTATATGTGTATCGCTATTCACTTTGTTGACAGTTATTACTTTCTCGTATCTATCACCGAAAGTACCTTACCTTATTTTGGAGATATTTTGTTTAGCCACTCATACAGAGTTCCAAACATAACATAGAACTTTTGAAATAAAGTTTGTCTCTAAACAACCATTCAATCCAAAATACCATTAACCTTGGTCGTCTATTCTCGTTGTTGTCCATAAAACATAGGTCGTGTACAATATATGCTTATGTATTTATTTATACACATCCGAAAAATTACTATTAATAAAATCCAGTATAACATTTGGTCCTTTTTTGGCTGATTTAAGGATCAAGACTTAATATAGTGAGGTGGGTTTTTTAATATAATATTATTTATGCAATTACATTTAAATGGAGAGATTATAATATTTAATCATAATAATTATTGATATGGTATTACGGTTATTATCTTTAAAACGAATATTAGGTTGTAACTGATATATTGCATCAAAATTGCATATACAAAACGCCGTGATACAAAAACTTGTATTAAAAAAATACATAATAATGATAGATTATTACTAGTACAATATATACCTATTACTTAAATCATTTTTAAACACTTTTTATAAAAAATCGGAATCATATTAGTATACTATTAAAGATGATTTTAATTTTAGTTTCTCATTACAGCGTATTGGCTTACATAGATGTGTTTGTTTTTTTCATTTTCTATCTAACGTATAAACTTCGACTTAAAAAAAGCTTCATTTTTCAACTTTGGTAGTGGTTTCTGCTTGAATATTAGATATAGTTAGTAGTTTAAGGATGGACAAATCAAAACATTTTTAGAATAAAAAAGAAAAACATTTGTGGAAGAATGGGAATACTAAACCTAGTTCAAGTTTTTGATAAAATTGATTTTGTTTTTTTATTGTAATACAAAAATAAATAACAATAGTGTCTTGAAACTATAGCCAAATTTTTAAATTAACCTTTCCCAGATATATTACTATTCTATAAATATATTGACTCTTTATGCCATATACGTATTTGACAAAATAAAAAATTAATTTTTTTCGAATTAAACAGATATTATACAATTGTTTTGTCTAAAATAATAAGATCAAAAAGTAATATATTGTCCTTCGTACGTTTCTCTTACAGCTTTTTAAGTATAAATTTTATAATGTACTGTGTAAATACATTATAATAATCATAACGATTATTCTCAAATGATTTTTTGTATTTATAGTTATTCTTTTCTTCATATTAGGATTAGTTTTCATAGACATAAAATGATTTATTATTGAACTAAAATAAAATATTCATTACAGTGACTAAATGAAGATGTACCTAAATCTATACTCAAAATCTACTTATCAACAACAGCGATTGAGATTTTTGAATTTTTCGCTCCAATAAATAATTACTAAACATTAGACTATAAAATAGGTACTACATGATAAGATTTTTATATTCTTTATTGTTACTTTTACAGTTAATCCTTTTAATCCGATTATACGCGAGATAACTTGAGTGGCCTTCAAAGAAGCTTCGATGGCCTACATGGGCAATTCGACTATTCATGCAACTGGGAATGAAATAAACTTACTTCACTAATTGCCGCTTTGAACCTATAATATAATTTTATTATTATTTATAAGACAAAGTAAATTTAATTATACAACTTACTATAGAACATATTTTATAAATTACTCATGTTTTAATCAATGTTCAACTTTTTATACTTATTTCATTTTTAAATATAATATATTTAAAAATATAAAATAAATATAAAAAATATATTATATTTTAACCAATTTGATAGGATATGAGTAAATTTTTTTTATTAATTTAATAGTCGAAAATACTTGAGCCAGAAACACTGATAACTTTTTAGTATAATTTAATAGTGTGATTATCAACAATACATTTTGCTAAACTAGTTAAATAGACCAAATATCATAAATTAAATAAAGTTATTTAATTTCTTTAAATGTACTACCTAGTTAGCTAATTTTATCCAAATAAATTATTTTTTGTTTATACACTCCGACACAAAATTAATAAAATACCTATTTTTAACTGAATTAAGTTAATATATTTTTTCATAATATTAGCTTTAGACTTAAACATATCAATATATTGTTTTATTACTTGAAGCGTAAAATTCTTAATGTTCACCGAACTCAACTAATTAAAATTAATTGTATTTATCAACTTTGATGATCTTAACAACCAAAGAAATTCCCAAATACTTACGGTGTTTCTTGCCATTCTTTTTTACATACAAACTAGTATCTATATATAAAATATATTATATTTCCCTACTCCAGTTTTTGCTTATAAATTCTTACATTTTACTGTTGGATACTTAATTAAATTAATTAATTAAACATGACTAATAATAAATATTATATACCTCCGAGAAACTTAAGATAAATTTATAAAATTCACTGATCCACTGAATAAAAATATCATATTTAAATTTAAACTTTAAACAAAAAATCAATCGACTTACCAAGTCATTTAAAAACTCACTTATACTCTAATATTTAATCATTATTTTAATTATTTACAATATTTTTAAGTATATCTGAATCGATGTGTTGATATATAAATATTAAACATTTGGTATAATTAGACTTAAACTTTTGAGATCTGATCTGAATACATATGTTTACCTCTTAAAATGTACCATAATTTCAAAACTGCCTTTATCAGACTAGTGAACTTCTGTATATACGAATTTTTGTGTAATATGTAAATACCATTACGTTATATTCTCCAAAACTTTCTCCATCTTTCACTAAGCTGAAACTCATAAAGTTTTAGAAATTCAAAATATAATTCTACTAGACTTATCGTCGACAATAACTTTTATGGACATAAGTCAATATTACAATATTAAATACTTGTCAGTCAATAGTAATAGAAAATTGAATTTAGCACACAAATATTATAACAATATAAAAGAAGTTTTTGGGTTCTCAAAAATAATAACTTAAAGGTATTTCCACAAGTAAGTTAGTATAAAAAGTGTTAACGCATACTATATATATGCATATAATATTATATACAATTGTTTTGAAATTCTTTTTTATCATTTATGATTTTATTTATTATATATGAATAATATTATAAAAATGTAACAATCGACATGGTAATAAATAATATTAACCAAACCGTTTGCCCACAAACTACCGTGATTTATGTTTAAATTTATAATATAAATAAATATATTTTATAAAAGGTAACAATCTTGCTGAATTTCTATCTGAGACGTATAAATATTTAAATTGAATATTTTATTTTATTTTATATCAATAACTGTTATTGAGAACACCTGGCTCGATAAATTATATGAGTATATACATATACTTATTCAATTTATATTTAATTATTAACTGTGGATTATAATTAATTTACAAAAATTCGGATAATAAAAGAAACGGTAAATCTGTTTTGCTTCGCAGTAAATTTGAGTGTACCTTGTTATTGAGTAGGTCAAAAGTAATGATCATGTAAAATTTAAATTCAAAGTATAAACCGTCGCATACGAAAAATGATTCTGAGCGGAAAAGGTCTGTCGCACCATATTATTAAGTATATTATTTATATGGCTATTAATAATTTGATTTACTATACGCAATATGGTAGTTTAAATTAATTTTTATCAAAAAAAAAATAATAAAATAAAATCGCATTTATTTTAATTAATTATTATACCAAAAATAATATTGTTTGTAGTAAATTAGGCAATAGATTAAAACTAATTTCAATATTGTATTTAAAATGTCATCATTGTGTATACTAAAAATTTATAATAATATACCTAAAAATTTCAAGTTCCTACGAACAATACATTTAAATTTCAATAAAAGAACACTAAACTCGTTATTTTTCGTTTAAAAATCCATTTTCCTCAAAATTTTAATTTCAAATTCAACGCCTATAAGCAAAAATTGTGCATACGTCAGCAGATTATTTTAGAGTAATATATCTCAGTATGAACTTCTTACTAGAATTCTTTTACGTTATATTTTCAAGTCTTACAGATACAGTTGAAATCAATAATATTGTACATCTTCAGAATAACACTCAAATGCTCGCGAATTTCACGAATTTTGTCAATACTTGGATTTCAGTCCTTCATAAGAAATATATGTGACTGTTTTAAGGACCTGAATCAATATTACTTCGCGTCACGGGACCAACGAATACCAAACCCTTAAACGGCAATCATCGACGATAAACTGTAATACTGTGTATTGTTATTATTATTATAGTTTGATTTGCTTACGCGATTTCACCGGGCGCGATGTGACACGACACGAATTGATATCGATATAGGTGTCGAAAATATCTATGTTATTAGTATTATTGTTTTGCTAACACCGTTCATTAAAGTTGCACTCACGACAGTATTAAATTATTTCGATGAAAAACGTCACGCCAAAACACCAACGCACACACGTCATGACACATAAACTGCCGACTTTAGGGTGATTATTAATTATTCAATTGGAGTGGAATTTATTCGTGTCAAAATCGTCTAATTCAACGTTTAGTGTTTAGTTTGACATTTAGGGAACAGTGTTCAGGTTCCATCGGTTTATTATTTCCATTTCCCGAACTAAATCTGTTTACACTCGCTTATACACGAATATTAATATTATTATTGTTGTGACGATGACTGTTCATGAAATTTAACAGTAATTTTAATTTAAATCGAATTACAGCTACAGGATAATGTGTATATAATATGTTTAAATTAGATTATCGATCAATTACTAAAAACGCAAATAATCTACATTTTATATAAACAAAATTACCAGAATAGAAAGCTTTAAAATCGATTCTTGATTTTAAATTGTTGTCAGAAAAACTTGGTTTTGATTTTTTTCACAAGTGATGAAATGTAGTTCCATAACCTACCTATTACACTTATAAGTTATGACTTATAATATTATTTAAATACAGACATTTTCGGTGCATCATCTTCATAATTTAGTTTGAATATTAATGATGCATGTATTCAAATTCTAATCTTTTAAATTTTCAACTTTATCCACTGGATAATAATAATATTAGTTATATTATATTATATTATTAAGATTGACATCGAAAAAATCTATTCGTCGATCGGACAAGCCATTCAAACATACTCTGTAGTACATTTCACAGAACCCTATTTTATTATTATGCGAACTTTAACAGTAATAAAATATGTGAAAATGTTCGTTTTACATATATTATGAATTGCGAATTATGAAATCCTACGTCCGAATATGAATTTAACGAGGACGAGTGAACACTACTGATGCAAATTATTATTACAGGCCATAAACCGTCATCGCCGACGACGTATTATAATTTATAATACCCCGAACTTCCGGTAGTTTAGAAAAGTTTGAAGTCCGATAGACACGGTTGCAATAATATTCGTTCGTCCGATAATGTCACTCGACGACCGACCGGAGTGACGCATAATAATATTGCAGTAATAATTATCAATATATTATTATGCGTTTACCTGTGTATTATTGCGATAAATATTAAATGCCATGGCATTTGTGCACTCACGAGACCACGAGATGAAATTTTTTTTATTTATTTGTATTGACATTTTTTTTTGCTTTGTCGTCGATCTTCGGTTTTTTATTGTTGTCGTCGTTGTTCGACGGCGGCGTATCAATATCAAATGACCTGCACCGTCTGCGCATAATATTATAATAATATTTGATATTATATGTTTGGCGTTCAGCGCAGCCGTCGAACAGCTCTTCTCCCGCTGTAGTGTCAAAGACGATTTTTAACACTGCACATACGAACAGAATATATTATATAATATTATGCACGTATACGCACATTAAACGTATCGGAAGGGGTGAAATATTAATACGCGCTGCGTGTGCGGAAGACCGCCCGTTTGACATATTTCCAAGCGCGCGCTTTTTTTACGCGGAAGAATGAAATTTTATTATGATTGATGACCGACGAACTGAGATTTCGAGTAAAATCCATTCGGTGATTCGGACAATATATTGATGACTCGATGAATGTTTAACATTATATATTATAACGGGGGAAAATTCGACACCGTCAATAACAAAAAATAAATCGTTTGACCTACATTTGTGTTCAATAATATATATAAATAATATATTATAAATATAAAAATTCATTAAAGACCATATTGTGTACCTCTATATTATTATGTCAATGTGGCTAAGCGACATATCGTTACGCAGACACACAATGCGTTTAAATAGGCGATTTAAAAAAAATATTTATGATAAGTAAAATCAAATATTACATTATAGATATATAATATATATATACTATAATATATACACTCAGGTTAGAAGTATTACGTTCATAAAATATATGTTAGGTACTGTTATTAAATTGTCGTACAATTAAAGATAATAATACATTGATTTCAATTAATATACAGTGGTATTTCAATTAATATTCATTTTGAAACCATTCAGGAATACATTATTACGTCATAAATTTTATTTAAACGTTTTATTTTTATTTTCACTTAAAACACGACACTGTTTGTTAATCATTTCCGACGTCAAATTGTATAAGTCAACTCGTTTTTATCATCTTAAAAATGTATCACCTATATAATCGTGTACAACACGAGTATGATATAAATTACAAATGTATATATGAGTAACGTTTTTGATAGTTTATAATTGTTTGTCTGTAAGAAAATTTATATAACCGCGCGTCCGCGCTCCATATACAACTGAAATATAAAACCAACTTTTATAAGTCTCCTTTCGCGTTTCCTTCAATTATTTAACTTCACGACAAGTTGTACGATGTTCAGTGGCGTTCACAGATATTTTCAATGGGGGGATGGGGTTATATTAAAAATTACACACACATATATATTTATCAAACCATTATTTAATTTTTACAGTACAAGATCTAGTTTTCTTGGTATTTTTGCCAACTCATCGATGACCTCTTCAGGAGTTAAATGTGTACCACGGTACACCGACAACATTGTTAAACTGTTTAATCTTGTAACTCGTCTATGTAATCAATAATCATAAACACAATTTTAAGAAAATAATATAAAATCGTATTTATACTTCGTGAAATAATATTCTTGGGTTATTCTAATTACAATTTTTGCAGTGACGGTTATCTTTGATTTTGATTTTTCTACAAATATGTTACGAAAATAAATTATTTACAATTTTAACCATTTTCGTATAGGTATTCGTATATTTAAAAAGTTAAAGGGGGGGTTGAACACCCGACCCCCCGTGTTTACGCCACTGACGATGTTCTTAGACTTTAACCGACGTGTACAAATGCAGACAGTTATATTTCAATCGGACTACGATAATAAAATACGATCTTCAATAAAACGGTTCTAATCGATCGAATAAAATAAATTGTAATTTATAATATTATATTTCATTAAGCAGCTGTTGTATAAAAAGTACTTATACAAATACATATTAGGATTATTGTATTACGCCTTACAGCCAGGCTTGCTGAAAAAAAAATAGTCGGTGAATTTTTAATGTACTGCTAAGTATAAGCAAGATAAATGTTTGGTATTTATAGTGCGAGACGAAATATTTTTCTCTGATATAAAACAACAAGAGAATTGCTCCAAATTTTCGTGGTTAAAGTAGACTACTCCTTATTGTCAATACACTACATACAACTCTGGCTGTGTGTATCATGTGTAAGCTATACATATTTTAACAAGGGAGTCGAATAAAGAGTGTTCCTATAAAAATTACATTTTGTAAATCAAATACAAAGTAATATTTTACAATTTATACGAAGTACCTATATAAAACAAAATTACTTTTAGGTAATCATAATTTTAAATTAAAAAAATTACCAAATAAAAGTTGTAATAAAAGATCCTAAAAAAGTAGCTTAAATTTAATAAATTATTATTTTTATTATTATTACGGGTATTAATTATTGTTATATTTTTTTAAGGCTCATGTCTATGGGCACGTATCTTGTAATTCGAGAAATTAACACTCTAGGTGTAATAACAATTTTTCAACACTAAGCCTGTCTACTCAACTCTACATTGTGTAGTAATTATATTAAAATTATAATGTTAAAATTCATAATAATTACGAGTTAATATGAAATATATTGTTCATTTTAATTATATCTGAAAATAAAGTAAAGAACAAAAATAATAATCTAAGTTGTTTATTTTTTTTTTTCAGATAAGGCGTTTTTTTATTTTCGAAAAAAAATGTGCTGTTTAGTTTTTAAATATTTTACTATAACTTAAGTATATAATATTTAATATTCAGTTAAAAAAATTCTAAGTTTGTTCTTTTTTATTTTCAAATTTAATCAATATTAAAATTCAAGAAGATAAGTTTATTTGCATATTAATTTGCACTTAACAAATTATATGATTTTTTTGAAACTAAAATTTAATAATAATTTATGTAATGTAATTACATATTTATCTACATTAAACTGTGCACTATTTGAATGAGAAAATGACTTATTTAAATAAATATTTAATTCTCATTGCAAGTATAAAAATTACTTTAAATTATAATAAATTCACAACGAATATTCAAAATAAAATGGTATCTACTGATAACAATTTATAAAAATTAATTTAATTAAAACATTTGTTTTTAAATTTACATAATATGACATAATTATTATTAAATAAATGATGGACTTTATTTCCGTTTTTTAATGCATCGTTAATTAGTTAAAATTATCAGGGATCAAAATTATAAAATTACTTATTAGTTAGCTTATTAGTGAATACCTACTAAATAATAACTAATGTAGTTAATTATTAACAAAAAATATTATGTAACATCATACTATACCATTGATCAGTATAAATATTATGTAACATCATACTATACCATTGATTAGTGTAAATATTATGAATATATATTATAGTGGTTAGTTTGTGGCCATATTATGTTCTTATTTAAGGCGTTACCAGGTCACCACATACTTCCTGTCGGCTGCAGCCTCACCGGTTTACTATAATAATGATGTATAACCCGTAAAAATTATCTATAAATAAATCTAGTAATACATAATACTGTATTAGTAGTATTACAGTATTAACTCATAGGTTTTTGGAGAAAACGTTAAGTTTTGAATAATTATTATGAATTGAACAAAAAATAAAACATTGATTATGAATCTATCGTACATATTTTCTTCCAATAAAATATCATTAAATATTATGTCAAAGTTTAATTAAATGAATTATTAAATTGCTATTAAAAAAAAATAAAAAATAAAAAATAAATAAATAATGAATTCTTGATATATTAGACTATAGTATAAGTCATAAAAAAATACCGTTTCTACTATAGAATTAAAATGAGAAAATTATTAATTTTAATTTATATTTAACAATAATTTGTTTAAATTGTTCTATTCCAGAAAATTACAATAAGTAAGTCAATGTAGTAAGGAGAATGCCACAATATAGTAAAATATAGCACTCAAAAACTGTACATTGAAGTGTCACAAAAGTGTTGCGTTAAAGTTTTCAACAAACACATATAAGACGTGACCAGGAAGCAAATTGTCCGTGATTTTGACATTTTATACAACTATTTCTATAAATGATAATTTAGTTTATAAAGGTAGTATTGTTTAGTTAAATAATACATATATTGATCTGAACGTCAAGTCCAACTGAAAATTAAATTGTTTATAATTTTTTAATGGGATAAAATATTAACTATTTTATTTTTATGGAAAAATTTAGAGATAATTCATATATCTACGACAACAAATACGTATATTTACATAATATGAATCCCAATTATGATCAAATAATGACTGACAGCAAGTGAAACATATAAATATAATAAAAAATCGGTATAATATAACTAAATAATAACACAATTATGTATTAAAATGTTTTATCGTATTTTATTGTATAATACCATTATGTGAGAAAATTAATTGATACCCAAGTCACATTTTGAATGAATGCACTATATTTTGTACAAGAGAGTTTTTGGATGATGTCTAAATAACGACACGTTAACCGTTGACTTAACACTTTGACAGGATCACTCTGCACGTCATGCTGATGATAGGCCATGCCAAGGAAATTATTCAAAATAAGTTTATTATCGAGACCTTTCTATAATGGATCGTGTTTATATTATAATATTATATTTTTCTACGAAACAAAATAATAAACAGGATACTCATAATAATTTAATTGATTTAATGAAAATATACATTGAAAAGTAATAAGATCGTAATGCATTTATAATATATTCTATTATAAATGCATTATTTGACTGACACTTGAAAATCGTTATTTTTTGGACCATTTATAAAAACAATACTGTTTTATAGACTTGGTAGCATACTATTCTGCTATTCAGAAAAGAAAATAACGACAAATTTTCAATATTGCACATGTATGACTATAATATTATTATATTAATTTGATAAAATTATTTTTTTAACATAATTTATATATATATAAATGATATAGCTGCGTACAATTGACTGATTAGGTTTCCACATATTCAATACGATTATTTTATTTTTTTGAAATATATCATTAAACGTCACATTAATGCCCCCAACCTGGTCGTCACAAGCACAGGATATTATGTAATTTAGTTTTAAACAGTAATATTAATTTTCTGTTTTATATGTTATAGTACCTTTACTAATATAAATAGTTAATTGTACAGAATAAACCTCGGTGTGAACACTGAACACCCAATATGAAAAATAATATTATGACATTCATCATACTACATAGGTACTATGTATTTCTAGAATGAATAAAATTTTGTTTTTTTTTAAACAGAAGAATGAGACCAAAAAAGTAGAATTATAAAGGTTTGCCAATATTTGTATCTAAAACAGAAAACCGTGTAAACGTGTTCTACAACATGAAAAAAGAACCAGAGTTACCTATCATGACACTATATAGTTTATCATTTTCATTGATAACAAGTAATTTTTTTCTCCAGTTATCAGTTGGTATTTTTTTATCCGTTTATTTGTTTGTTTGTTTGTTAGTTAGGTTTTTGCCAAACTGATATACTGCAGTTTGCGCATAAATCATACGAGTCGTTCTACCGTGATAACAATGCATACAATAGGTTCTATATATTATGCTCTCGGTAATTTAATTATTATATACGGGCTGACTGCTGGAAACCCATGGACAGGCAAATTGTTATTTAACCCGGTCGTTTTGGAGTCGAGTTCAGATTCAATGGAAATGAACTCCACTGAATTATTTCGCGTGCATGGTGATAATTATTTTATTTTATCAAAACAATACGTAGATGATTTTTCACGCGTATACTTTCATACGAGTGTAGATAAATAACGATTATGAATAAATGGGTACATTACAATTGTTGAAACATTGTATAATATACAATATGTATTTGTATGGTCTATCATATTTTATAAATTCTATTAAATCGGAAATTGAACAGATAATTAATTCATTACACACGTGAATAAAATAAGACTATATAAAAACAAATATTGTAATACATATATCATAATTCAATCAGCATCATAGTCTATGAATAGAGGATATACCATATATTCATTTTTATATATTTCTTAAAAAAAAATTATTGATGTATGAAAAAACTATACAATTGTATAAAACAAAATTATTTAAAAAAAAACTAAAAAAATGAATTATTTTATTTTTTAATTCGTTTAGAATATTACCATATTATTTTTGTAAATTTTTTTTTTATTTGTGAATATAATATTAATATAATACAAAGCTAATTTATGTATAATAATATAAATATAATAGAGTTTAGGTTATAAGTAGAATTCAAGAAAATGTTCACTTTTTAGATGACAATTATTCACTTACTCTAACTTTATTTCATGCTTTTATACTCCTCTTTACAATAAATTACAAATATTTATTGACGTAAGGTTGATTCGCATAAATAATATACACGAAATAAACAAAAAATCTTTGTAAAATAATGTGATGAAATAATAATTTATTATGTTACAAATTTATAATAGTGCACGGATGGCTGGATTTTCATTCAAGCATAACGTTGGTCTGAAAATGATTTTTATTTTTATTATATCCTTGAGGAGGAAGGCACGTGATCAAACAATAGGTGTACTCAAGAAGTAACTTTGAAGATCAGAAACCTATCTTGAAACTTAGAAGAAGTAATTTTATCTTTGTGCCTTTTGTTGAAAAACATCTAAACTCTAAAGTATTTAATAAAGCAAACAAACGTTATTTTATAGAAATGTAAGCGTAAACCACAGAGTTCAATACCTAATCACTAATGATCGATCAATGATAATTTATTCTCAAAACACACCGAAACTGAAGTCCGTCAAGAGTAAAAATATGAACCAACAAAAGAGTAAAACAAATGTTAAATAAAAAAAAAAACCCATAATAAATTGATTAGTCATCTACATTTATGCACATCTGTGACGATCAACTGTTTTGCCACTCCGCGCACTATACACACAATAACTTATAATTTCTATAGTGTATAAAGGCGTCTTAAAAGAGTAGAACGAAAGTTTTTGTGAGTTATGAAATTAATATTTTTCGTACGCCACGTGATGATCCCCTGAAATGTTAATATTCTTGACCTTATCTTCTTGGTTTGAGTGTAGGTGGACTACAGATGTTATGTATTCCTTGATGGATAGATTATTGAGTGTTAATTTTGAGGTATCCTTACACCATCAATATGTATTAAAGTAGCTCGTTGTTTTTTCACAACTCGTTTTTATATTCAACATGCCACCACTAACGAGTCACTATGACCGGTGATATTAATGCGCATCCTACTTATAATTTTTAATCAAATTAAGTTAGTAAATATTAATTTTCTCATCGTGAATAGCTTAGCCCATATTTATTAAAAAATATAAAAAAAATATAATATAATACACATCAGTGTTATAGCAAAACGATACATGGGTATAAGACCAATAATAGCCAGTAGGATCATTGATTTTTCAGATTTAAATGCTCGTAAGAACCATACGGAATTCTCACACACTTGGGCTAATATTTTATCGGTTTTTGGTCTTTTCTAAGAGCGATTGTAGCACTAAAGTATCGGCACTTGACCCGGCCTCTGAACACACAATTATCAATCTCAGACACGGGTACAAAAGTGGTGTCTATTTAATGTTGGTGAAAGGTGAGGGGATAAATGTAGTACAATTCAACCATAGAAAAGTTTGTGGGTGGTTAGTAGTAAGTAGTGTCACGTGGTAAATTTGTATGAATATATGTGAAATCAAAGCATGTAAATATCATGGGATATATACGGACACGAGGCATATTGTAGTATAATTTTTATACTCCATACGTGTAGCACAACTTATAAGTATGTATATGGGCTCAAAATGTATTCATGGAGGAGTTGGGTTCAGAGAAATCAGTCCAAGATTTGGAATTAAATTTGATGCATTTTATGGTACTCGTACGTCTGATCGCGTTAGATAAAGCAACTTGCTATAGTTTATATTGGATTTTCCTACTGTTATATAATCTATATGTTCGCCATTTAATACTATTACGAAATAAAATAAGTATAACTGCGTTAGATGATATGACTATTTTTATGAACATAAAAATTAGGTATAATATATCCGATCTTAGGTACTCGACAATTTGACAATAATAATAATGAACAAGAAAAATTAAATTGCGATAAATTATAACATAATGATATGAATTTAATTAGTTATTAATGATTATAGTATATATTTTATAAATAAATAAATAAATAAATAAATATTTTTATTTTTCAATACCTTAACTGTAATTCATTGACAGTTTGTGCACTGACAGCCCATAAAATACAAATATAATTTTTTTTTAACTTAATAATAGGCATTATACTTGGACACCATCAGGTTATTTATTTGAATCAAATTAGGATCAAATTCTTAGACTCCGCGGAATAGCTGCTGTAATATATCCTTACATCCTTTCAATTTATATACGAACTCTTAATTAGTCAACAATATTTATTATTATTATGCACATACAGGGTGGGACACTGAAACGGCCGATTTTCATAGACAAATTATAAAATAAAAAAACCAAATAAAAATTAATTATTATTTATTATAATGAAGTATATAACATGCCATTTATTTTTTTAAAATTATGTCCTCAAGATGATGGCCATGTCTTCTCAAACACTCTTCTAGCCTACTTCGTATATTTTCCACTACACGGTGTATCACTTCCAAAGGCGTACTGGAAATTTCTTCTTTAATTTTGTTTTTTAGTTCATCAATATTTTGAGGTTTCTGTGCATAGACTTTACTTTTTAAATATCCCCACAAAAAGAAGTCACATACTGATAAATCCGGTGATCGAGGTGGCCAATGAATATCACCATTTTTGGAAATAATGCGATTTCCAAAAATTTGTTGAATAGCATTTATTGATCTTGAAGACATAATTTTAAAAAAATAAATGGCATGTTTTATACTTCATTATAATAAATAATAATTAATTTTTATTTGGTTTTTATATTTTATAATTTGTCTATGCAAATCGGCCGTTTCAGTGCCCCACCATGTACTAAACAATTATTGTTATATTATTATATTATTCTATACATATGACTACACATATGCGTGTGTTTTAGAAATAAATTCAACTCAAACACGGCAACAGCCATTCTGTTTAAAATATCCTCGTTGGACATCCCTTAAACGCCACGAAGTAATAACATCAATATTAACTGTAAACGTTTTACCTGCAGCGATTTAAATAAACTACTACATAATACTATTGTATAGCCAATAATAATAAAATATATTCAATAGTTTTATCATTAGAAAGTTAACTTATTGGAAGGTGCATCAATAGTGCACTATCTGGCACGCATCGTTTAATAACGTGTTAAAGACTTGGGGTTGTGGCGTCAATAATATTATACAAAACTAAAAAAAAAAACCAATTCATTGAAAACACATCTTTATAAACCATTAAAAAGAATGAAAACACAATGTTATTCGAAGTTTTTTTTTTATTTATTAAAAAGAAAAATACAATTGAAATACGGAAGTACGTTAAAATGGTACTATACATTCTAAGAAAACTGCTGTAAAACTTTGTAAACTTCATGGTCAGTGAACGTTCAATTACTTTTTTAATCAATCATTAATTTTTTCAAATGAAAAAACAACTATATTATATTGTTTTATGAACAAAGAGTTTGGTAAGATAATTCTTTGACAGGGATATTGTACCTATAATAGTTGTTATTAAAATACCTGAAAATTGCAATAACTCAGTATATTATGTAGGTAATCAGAACAAAGCTGCACATTCATAAATGACAATGAAAAATCAATATTTCTTGTATCCATTCCTAATACGTTGTTAAATATTGCATCATATTATTTATGTATCGTAATATAACTGTGCAACGTACTATATAATATAATAGTAGTGTGTATAAAATATAAATTTACAGCAAACGAACAATATAATACTATTAAAAAATTTCTGTTTACTTTTCATTATGCGTACAAACCATTTGAATTGTGTTATTAAAATGCATTAATTTTAATTCGTACGAGTTCAGGGGAAATGTATACGTATATAAATACTATATGTGTATACACTCGCACACACGCGGTCCTGCCGTATAATAGTATAATATAACATATTATACAACATTGTTGGAGCACTCCCGGCTAAGAATACATTCGTACGTACATATATATTTTGGAATATTTACTACACAAACGCATAAAATGAACACACATTTATACATATACATATATACATATATACATTATACATACGTACATACAAATATACGGCGATATAGATATTTTATAATATTTAGGTCACGACATCGTGGGTAGGACTTTGTCGTGTTTCCTTCCGCGCGCGTGGTGTCTGACGTCTGCTTTCGCAGACAGTGTTAATAAAAGGTCTTTCCTCAATGCAGTATAAAATAATATGTGCAGGTCGTCTTCTCGAGACTCGCAATAACGCAATGTCGACGTATTTTCTGTACACCTCCCCCGCGAAGCCGCGTCGGAGTTCTCGTACATATCATCTTAAAAATATAATATAACCGCGGCGCATCGCGGTTTCCATCTTTGCAACCCTTCCGATTGGCCGCGTTTCAAATGTCCTATACTTTTAAATACGATAACGTGTCCCTGCAGTCGTATCCGAGCGCACTTGTTACGATACGCATACGTAGAGAAAAAAAGTCCATTTTTAAATTTTCAGATGATATCCGAGGACGCTCGGCCCGTTCGCATTACCGTTAATATAGAACGTCTTTTATCAGCAGCGACCATCCAATATATTTATACTTACATATATATGCACGTATACGCGACTTGCGAATAGCCATCGGACTCCGACGGACCGCATTATACCGACGCACTCGTTTTCGACTGCCGAAACTACCGAATTTTTTAATAAAACGAAATTGGAACGTGGAAAAGTTGTTATCGCATAGGTATCCTTTGTGTATTGATAATGCGCCTGGCTATGAATAAAACAACGCGATCTCATTGATAATGTGACGATGAAAAACTTAAAAACTCTATTAAAAATAACTGCTCTTTGTAATAACACTAGGTACTATAATTTCCGTATAATGTTATACCTACTATTATAGTTTTCTTAGCGATCGTAAACTCGGCGTGAATTAAAACAAAAACTGCGTGAGTATCTGTTTGTACCATTAAGATAAAAAACCGTAAGCAAATGTATTATTTAAAACAATAAAAAATATAGTACCTATAGGACCTAACTAATAAATAATATTGTTTAAAAGCAACAAAAGTAAAATACATATTAAGTTTAGTTTAATAAGGTAATGTTTGATAAGAACGATTATGTTAGTAAATATGGTCTGTTTGGGCGGATAGATATATACTGTTTCACGTTTGAGTGAAGATTATTAAACTCAAAATACCGTTTGGGTAGTATGAAGATTTTTATAATATACACTCAACAATTAATTAAACAAAATCATAAAAATTTAAATAATTAATAATAAGTCTTATTTAAAAAAAATATAAGTATAGATATTAATAATATTATTATTTAGATAGATAGTATAATCTACAGTCAAAAAATTATAAATAAAATTACATAATTCTATAATTAGTACATTTTAAAATAATCTATTGGCTATGTATGAAAATGCTCATAATATTCATTCAACAATTAATTATTTAAACTTTCGATAATAGTGATTAATAATGATTAGCAATAATATTATCATCCGTATCTAACATCAGGTTTAAACCTCGTATATAGGTAAAAATAATTTTACTCGTCCAAACGGACGAAATTTTTGGTCAAAATTTCGCTCAAAAGACCACCGTCCAAAATACAGCCGATGACTATAACTAGATTACCTATGTATAAATAACTGAAAAAAGTTGTTTCGTGCGAAAACTTACTACATTATTATTTGGCGTAGGTTATCATATTATATAATAACATTAATATGAATATATAATACATCTCAAAACAAGATCTAACAAAAAAATAATAAAGAATACAATACTAAAAATAAATAAATATATCGAACAATAAATAATGCCATAAATAACTATATAGTATATTATTATTTATCTTAATATTATGGACAAAGTAACTTAAAAATAGAAAAAAAAGAAGTAAAATGGGATTAACATGATTTAAAATCGTCTAAACAATACAAATGTACGTTAAAATTATTCAGAAATTTAAATTCTCGTTTAACACGCAATATGCCAGTGTAATAAATTGTTTAGTATACTCATCTATTGACTATTTTATTCGGCGTGTTTATTATAGAACAATGTGTTTACTGCAGTGAAAATAAAAATAAAAATAATACCGTTATGGTCGCTTTAATACGATATTCATGCGGAGTATTCATATAGCGATATGAGACTTGAGAAGGGTCAGAGTATATCATATATCTGATAAAAATGTCCTGCGACCTACACGAAATAACGGCCGTTCTACATGACTTTAATTCGGTGATAATCACAAACGCGCTGTTTTAAAAAAAGAAAATTTACCAGTGGCGACCGAATCGAAACGCACGCACAAGAAAATTAATAAATATCCGAGAGATGTCCGCGACGGCAAAGCTTATGTATCGTTTACCTCGTACAGTTTATAATCAGAAAAATCCGTAACCATCGCGATTTAAACGCCGGACGTAGGTATACATCGCGTATGGTTGTGTCATATATATATATATATATATATATATATACGCAGTGCTATATAAATAATTATAATGCGCACATCGATATGATCGAAAACCGCGTTTACTCGGGTGTTCGCGTGTGTAATTGGGATATATATATATATATATATATATATATATAAAATATATGATCGAGACGACGTGTGTTTAACTTTCGTTGAACTTGCATCAGAAATTTGCTATATATCCATTCGTTTGGATTGACATGTATATAATATATTCTGCGCGTACTCGTGTGTGTATGTGTGTGTTTATATACAATATATATATATATATATATATAATATAACACAGCAGGTACCTCCTATACAGTATACAACGCGTTCACATTGTTTGGCGTGGTATTTAATCAGCGGCTAAAAATGATTTATGATCATGGTAACACACACACACAAAAAAAAGAGAGAGAAAATGGTGAAAATTATGTATCTCGACAGCGGTATAAAGTTTATATACATATATACGTATATAAGAGCACGGGTGGGTGTGTTTGTGTGTGTGTGTGTGTGTGTGTATTATTTACCATCGCGAAAATGAAGAAAACCGTTCGACAGGCGACTTTATTAAACGTATGCAACGTACATATTTCCCCAGAGCCAGTCGGCAAACAGGCTTTGAATGATTTGTAAGCCCTGAAAAAAGCCATTTTGATTCGCTATGGATGCATTCGGCGACGAATCTCCGGGGAGTTTATATTCACTCATACATATTTTACCGCAAAACTTCGGTCTGGTCAGGAGCAGTAAAGTTTTCTTGTGTAATTTTTTTTTTTTTTCATCCCATCCCACTCCTAATAAATATTCTTTTACGGTCGTACCGCGAGAAATTAAAAGTAAACGAGGCATTGCAGGATTCCGGACTACGCAAAAAGCGAACGATTAACTTTAATTTGGTTTGTTTTCAAATTTATTTCACCCTTTTTTTGCCAACAGCATTTTTCTTTCGTGGTTATCAAATGGTGGAGCAACGGTATTTCTTGGACAAACGGCTTTCTTTTTTTTTTTAATTCTCTTTTTCTTCAGTAATTTAAAAACAAACATTGTGTGGAATGTTTCAAGTAGAAATGTACACTGTTGTTGCTAGACACAGAAACATCAAACGATTTTTTTAAATTTAGAATAGTCTCAGCAGAGTGTAAAGTATTTACATGATAATCAAACATGACATAAGTTTAGTTTTAAATTGTCTATTTAATTTGTTTTTCTAGTTTTACAACTTGAAATTGGTATTCTGTAACTCTGTAAGTATTGTGGGTATAGGTATTGAATAAAAAAGTTGTACAATTTTCAAAGAAGCAAACTTATAAATTAAAATCCTTAAAGTGATTTTACAAACAGATATGATGTGAGAAAATAAGTGTAATAATATATAATGTTGGAATTACAACTTATTTTGTATAATACACATACATTTTAAAACTTCATTTGTTATAGTGTTGAGTATATAAAAAAATTTACAAGCACCTTAGCGTACCTTTGTAAATATGATTATAAACGTTTTGTAAAATCAAACTTAAATAAATTGATATATTTTAGACTTTAGAGTATAGTATAGATAATATTATATTACGAAACCGTAATTATAATTGTGACACTGGCCGGTAGAAGGTATCTATAGTGAACGGTCAATCAGAAAAAAAAATTAGATGCTGGATTTCGGGTATTTACGTAGGTATCTACAACAATAAAACACGTTTATATAATATACATAATATATCTATTCTAAATCGTTTAAAATTATTTTTCGTCTCATATGAATATATATATTTAAAAATCAAAGAATACGATCATAATTCATAATAAAAGATTTTCATTTAAAATTCTAAGCCCAATATTGAATGTACCTATCGATCTTACAATTATTACCATAGTATTTCATTTTATTTGTTTGTTATCAACGCCTTTTGAAATAGGTAGTAAAAATGATAATACTTTCAACTTCAATATTTTTTTTGGTAAAACAAAAATCTAGATGCCATATGTTCCTTTTTTGGGGGAAGGTGATCAGAAAAATACACTGTAAAGTAGTAAAATATCATTGCTAATCTATAAATCTATTAGTGTAATAATTCGTAAAAAAGCTTGAAAATATTCAATAGCTTACCTTAACCTTGCCATTTTTTTATACTGATTACAAAAAAAAAAAAAAAAGTACCTAAATTATTACAAAGGCAAAGTCAACATTTTTACAAATGTGTGTTAATGCCTTATTTAATAATAATACGGCAAATAAAATATAAATACCAATTAAATATAATATAACAAAAACATAATATTTATTTGAGAAAAACTGAAAAACAATGTAATACTTTTAATAGCCATACTGTATGGGCTAATCCTTTAGAGGCACACAACAAAACAACCGACGCATGAATTTTTTGGTCCGTTTCCACCACGTACGACGCACACGCTGAGTCGAAGTCGCCTTAAACTCATTTTCAGCTTCGCAGCTAGTTACCGAATCCATTTCCGTTTGCCCATCGGCCGGTATTTTAAATCCGCTTAAGTCTTCGGCCGAAGCTCGCGCGGAAATGCATCCGACTTCGATTGCGGTAAATGTCACGCAAATGTTCGGCGGACCCGTCAAATCGCCGCTGCTCGCCACGACCCGTTCTTCCGGAACCGGGAGCGTTGACACCGATGGCGGCGATTTCAGCTGATCCGCGTCGTCTGCAGCGAACATCACTGCGATTTTGGGCATTGAGTAGTATTTCCTTTTCGTCAGGCCGGAGAACTCGTCGTTTTCTTTTTTTGATTGTCCGTTTGCCGCACCACACATCACTGCGATGTTGGGCATCGAACGATATGGTCTTATCACTAGACCAGAAAACTCACTGCATACTTTTACTGTCCGAACTTTGGCGGGTGGATCCACTGGAACCGGCAGCATCACCTTATGCTCGACCGGAACAGGCAGCGATCGCGTCTCGCCGTCGGATGTAATTGTATTATTATCCATGATAATACTGTAGAATGTTCATTAATAAAGTTAGGTATACGATAAATATGTATTGAATGCTTTAAGAAGGAACGGAATGTGTTGGAAGACGTATGCTCTGTAACAATGACACTTTGGTAATGAAGAAAACAGAAACATACGAGTATATTATGTATTTAAACACTATACACATAGTTGTCAATAGCAACAGCAGCAGCCAGTAATAGATGTTTATAGTTTTTGTGTTTGAAATATATTTTAATTCTAATACAATAAAACCTCAATTAATCGTCAGTATAAGGACCAGGGGCTCGACGGGTAATCGAAAATACGGTTTAAAGAGAAACGAACATTTTTTTTAACATACAACGTACATATAATTTATTCCTTTTTCAATAATATCATGAATGACTTTTCAAAACAATGATATCTGCAATCGCAATACACTGTTGTGATTTCATCCATAATATATATTTATATCATTTATCTAGTTGAATAACCGAGATTTATAGCAGTAGCGTAATTTTTTTCTTAAATGTAAAAGGAGTTGTTTCTATTTAAAATCTATTTATTATTATTGTGTGTTATACTGTTATGTATAATAATTTCGTATATACTTATCTACTTGAAATTGCACTAGATATTTTATCGTTGTCTTACAACATCAACTTAAACTGTAGTTGATAGGTGTTAGCGTTAAGTTCCAAAGCAAAGTGGGTACATAGTAGCAAGAACAATCTCGCTTGGGCGCATTGATTAATAATTATCATAGTGCTTAATTTTTTGTTTTATTTTCGATTTTTTTACTATGTCATTGAAATTATCACAGTAAGTTCATATTTATTCAACTATTAAACAAATTGTATTAAATAAAAATTCGTTTATATCGTCTAATATTGATAATTATTTAATTACACATCGCCGTAGTGTCGTGAGAAATATATAGTGGGTTTTATGCAAAATTAATAATAATACTTTCTCATATTTCATGAACAAAAAATACAACACATTTACAATATAATGTGATAAATGTAATAAATGTATTGAGGATTATTTCAATTACTACACGTACATTGTCTGCGATCCGACGCAGTCGGATTGCCTACCTATAGGCAGTTTAGTTGTTTATAAATCGATTTTCTCCAAACATAGGATGTTGACATTTCGTTTGACTTAAACTTTTTTTCCTACTATAAAACATCAGACTTTCGACATTAGGTGGTATGACAATCCATGGTTTGCCCCGCACAAGTATTGATTTGTGTAAGTTGATAATATTGATTGATAGACACTCGATTACCATTTTCGGTATGCATTTAATATTTTTGATTTCAAAAAAACACCGGACAAGCGTCGACTTTATTACATTTTTTAGTAACCCATTTCTAGACACCCGATTACTATTCTCTACCGAATTTCCGATGAAACGGTTTTCACTCGACCACCTCGAAAGCGATTTCTACAATACCCAAAATCCAGTTACACCAGCCCCTATATTAATATATTATTCATAAATTAATAATCATATTATGAAATTGTTACAATAATTGAAGTGCTCTACGTTCCGTTATTATTGTTTTTATTCAATGCATAGCAACAGTGATTTTATTTTAAGAAAAGCCTATTTAATTATAAATACTAAGCATGCATAATATAAATGTATACATATACGTGTACATAATATATATATATATTGTTTAACTTTCAGTGTTAAAATATTTGTATGAGTTGAATTTATTATAATTTAAATAAAAATTCAGAAGAATGCATTATGCATCACGTGCGTATTGTGGTGTATAAAGAGAAAATCTAAGAAATCCAAATATGAACATTTATGTATTAAGTTGAATAAATAAATAAAAAAGTTTTAATCTACTATTTTTCGAGTGGCGTCGGTAGAAAAGAAACGATGAAATAAAAATACAAAGATATAAAGTGAGAGAGGGCAAGAGAGATGAAGAAAAATTGAGTTTTTGTGTAAACCGTTTCGTGACAATACAAGTTCTAACAGTTGACGGTAAACGTGCAATTCACAAAGTATAATATATCGGACGCGTGGGAGAACATTTAATTTTGTTTTCCAAATCTGAGAAATTAACGGTCCGCTTGAAGCACGAAAAGTATTGAAAACGATCCCGAGAAACGCGCGAACTCTCGGCGAGGATATCGCGCGTTTGTGTTAATATTATAAACGTATATGCGACAGTTTTATTGTGAACGAGTGTGTGCATCACGCGATGACGGTATAATATATATCGATCTGGAGACCGGATGGCCGTAGCGGTGCAGTAACACGTCCCTACGTGCAGAAATTCGAGTATAACATGATATTATAATTTATGACTATTTTAATATAAAATATATAATATTATATTGTAAGCGTATACGCGTGATTTTTGCTGCAGTCCACCCCACACACACATTTCGCACTGGGTCGTTTACTGCGTGTCCTATGCGGTATACTATTATAGGTGGTCTATAAGGTATAGTATAGGCACAATTTACGAGATAATCTTGCGAAGGTTTTGCGCACCGGAGCGCGGTGAACGCGATTAGAAACGATGACCGCGACGCCGCAGCGGCGGTGAAAGAATGGTAAAAAATAAATAAATAAATAAATACACGCATACACTGTCGTACACATATCCATACAAATATATACATATACACACACGCGCGTATTATAATATATTATGATAAAAGACCGACAGAAACGGTCGTGTCGGCAATCGTTTTTATAATAATATATATTATATTATTATATTGTGCGCGCGCGGTGTGTGCGTTAAACAAAAAATAATACGTGTACTACACTTATACAGTATACACCGTGCAGTAGTGTGTCGTACTACAGTGGAAATCGCCGTCGTCGTCGTCGTAGTAGTAGTAGTAATTGTCGAAGTAGTAGTTGTGGAAGTAATAGTATTAGGAGTGATGGTGGTGGTGGTGGTGGTGGGTAGGTAAACTCTGTATAGACCGTATATAGCGATGCTTATGGACATCGCGTGGCGAGTCGTGATCGAAACGTCGTCCCGGGGCAACTTGTCATACACTGCACGCGCGCCGCGCAATAAAACCCGACTTGTCGATGGACCGTGCAGATTAGATACGGACTGTATACAGTCGCGGCCGTGCAACTTCACCCCCGCCGACCACCCGTCGTACAAATGACACTGTACAATATTATATTCCATATAGGCGGGCATATATATATATATCATCTGGTGGTGTACGCATTATATCTCGTACATATACCGGAGATTAAGGGTTTTCCAACGATTTGGAATGATTTGGTTTGGGGGGGGGGGTGATAGTGGGTGGGCGTAGTTGCGGGACCTTGACGATATATATAGGAATGCATAATATTATAAGGAAAAAAAAATTATATTAATATTATGTTATTAGATTAGTGCATATTATAATATATATATATATATATACGTGTAGACTGTGGGCGTATATATTATGTGTATACTTTTTGGGAGAGTGTGATATTTTTTTACACTTACGATCGACTTCAGTACCCACTTTTTTTGTTAACGCAATTTATTTTATCCGATCCAATATATTACAACAAGCTCACATGAAACGAATAATAATATTATAATGTCAAGTTGAGTGACATAAAAAATAAAATCAACCATCGATGAAATTTTTTAACGTGTTATTTTGTTTTTTATGACAAGATTTTTTTTTTTGTGCGATGAAGCTCATACCTACCAACGCAGAAATATCTCGTGAAACAGGTAAAGGTTACAAAACAGATTTCACATCAACCGGGGTGACCGATATCATACAAAATAACCACAATATTTTATTAGTCAAAATTAATAATCATATAATATGAAAAAACATCGGGTGATAATATTATTATGTTACGTATTTTAATTTTTTAATCTATATAACTGTGAAACGATATTATTGTGGATGGTGGTGGTTGTCTGGCGAGGGAGGTGACAACACTTTTTATCCGCAACGGACAAACATTTTACGGCAAAACTTGTTTCTCGCATTAAAATATCACTATATTATACTTGAATAATATATTATAATATATAAGGTTTATTTTATTTTATTTTTATCACACGTCAACCTTTATGACTATCAAATTTCTCGTAACGTGAACGTTTCATTAACGGTGCGTAGCATTGGAGTGGCGGCGTGTTTCCGCCGACCTGGCTTTATATTATATAATTTATACTATTATATACTCGTCAGAAACATAAATATTATAGCGAATCATTTTGAAACAATCAAACCACATGTTATTATCAACAAACGTGATAATAATCAGATCAGACTCTCGAGGACACACACACATACACACACACACGCTCACCCTATGCCAGAGGTCACAATAATTTTATTAGAAAAACTGTATTGCCACTTTTGATCATTAAAATTCCACGTAACACAATATTATTGTCGCTTACATAAATGTTTTTCGACATTCGTTTTAAATAAGTATACAAATAACTTTTGTCACAATGACATTATTTAAATTATTGTACACATTATAAAAATTTAGGTTCTCTTTAAAAAAAAAAAAAAAGATCTTATATACAGATGCCACTTTTTCAACACTTTGTTACTGCATATAGTTTACAACATAACAACACAATATACATATATTGCAGTGTTTACCGATTTATAAGCCAAAAGCTGTTTATATAGTTTAATAGTTTGTTATTCTAAAATCGATGAATTTAATACAATTCCAAAATTATCATAATTTAAGAATTCGATATAAAATCCTCTTGGTCGCATGACCATATGAGTAGAAGCGAGAATAAGATTTTTTACACTCGAGGTAAAGTATTGAATTTTACCTTATTAGGTTAGGTCAAGATTTATAGAAAAAGGCTAAAAGTTTTTAATAATACATTTGATTTTAGTAATTTAAATTGAATTTTTAATCTTGATAAAATCAAATGCCATATAAATATACCGCTACCATTTTGGTGTTTTATCAAATGCATATGCGTAGGTAGGTTGCATAAATTTGTAATTTTTAGGTACAAGTTTTTTAATAGAAAATAACCAAAACATCAAAAATAATGAACTCATAAGATATAACGCTCGTAAAAAAATCACTACTATTAGTGAAAATCCAATATTAAATTATATCCAACAAACAATAACAAAAAAAAATATTGCCAACTTAATATCAAATAACATTGTACTCGTATATGAACAACAAGAGTCTGTAATCTTATATTCTTACATTAAGTTTATACCATTTATTATACCTTCTTAGATAATAAGGAAGTTATCGATCATGCTAAGTTATACACTTTTTTTGACATATTAGAGTTTATTAACAAATGTTTACAAAAAAGAAAGTCAAGAAATATTCATGACTAATTTATTGTAAGAAGTATAGGTAGTTAGTAAACAAGAAACGCAGAACTAAAGTAATAGGTACTATGGATACCTTAACAATTTGTTTTAATTTACGTTTTTAAATTAATTAATTAATTAATTAAACATCAATTTAAATATCTCTGCAGAGTTCAGAATTTATCGAAATTCCTCTTTATATTTTTTTTTCATCTCGTTTATGACCTTAGCATAAAAATACGATTCACGCTATTCATAATAAAACTTTCAAACAAAATATAGTGTATAGAACTATAGATCCTAATTACTTTTCTTAAAAAAAAAAAAAAATGTACAATTCTATTGTAAGTATGGTTATTGAAACATAAATGTTATAGTTTTATATGATTTATTTTAATTTGATTACCTAACTATTCTCAATACATTTTCAAAAATAATAAGTAAATACAATTAAATTATAATATTTTCAACGCATTAAATAAAAGACTATTAAAAACGTAACATTTAATTTTTATAATCTACCTATTCATTTACAAAAATATTATTATTTGTTTCACATATTTCATATGAATGGATTAGCGTAAAAAAATGTCATAATATTTTAAAGCATTTCACTTTCAATTATTTACGGGTACATTAGTTGTTAAATAAAAACACAATACATTTTGAATAATAATTCGTTTATCTTGTGTTTCTGTAATTTGCTTTGTTTTTTGTATTATTTATTAATTATTAAAAATATGAAACTTAAAACTTCTATAGACTGGTGACTAGAAAGTTTGCTTTCAATTTACTTACTTCGGAGTAGGTAGTGATGGACTGTAATGATTTAAATTCATACAATAAGATTTAAATGATTATGTCTTATCTTAAATGCCAATCTTTTTATAAGTGAACTGTTTGCCACAAAATTGTTTTAACTCAAAATGTAAAATCATGAGATATTCTTAAATTATTATTTTTTCTTCTTTATTAGTCTACATCTGGCGCTATCTGTATGTTTGCGATGTGAAACTTACTGGAATATGTTAAAAATCAATAGGTAGCTCTGTTTTCAAACTGTATAAATTGCACAACTCGTTCAACATATATATATAAATAGAGATAAGTATGCTTTATTTGTTTCAAAAATTACAAAGAAATGTTTAAAAAAAAATTTGACAAAAAGTGTATGAATAAAACTAAGATTTAAATGTTAGTGCATATTGTTAAATACTAATACAATTCATGACATTTAATTATATATAAAAAAAAAAAAAAATTAGTAAAAATTAAATTCATATTTTATACATGGCAAATCGTCTATTAGGTTCCATCTTAAACACAATCTGGTATATTTAAATTAAATTAATGTTTAACAGTGATTACAAATAACTAAAAAAAAAAAAAAATTAAAACTCAATTCTTATGACAAAACATGATCAGTGCTCTATAAAATTATTAAACTTATTGATATTTAAATAAAATGCACTGCAAACAATATAGTATTAATTTATTATAAAAATATTATTAAAATAATAATTGTATTGGATGGAATAAAAATAATTAATATTATGTTAACAGTAATACAAGTAGTTGTTGGAAATATTTAAGAGAGTTGTAAGACTGGAGATTACCTTTCCATGTATTAGCTTAATTAAAGTAGTGCATTATAAAACATACTGTAAGTGCTAAAATTATTTAAATTGAAAAAATGGCAAATAATGCTTATAATTAATGAATACAAGTAATAAAATTAAAATCTACGACATCGATTACAGTAAAAAAAAAACATAAATAAGTGTTAATTGTTTATGAAAAAAAAATTTACTACGTAAAAAATGGCTGCAAATTGAAAATATTTTGATTATTTTGATGTAGGCGCTGCGTATGGACATCCCAAAAACTTGTCACTGATCTTTCCACCCTCGCGAAGACCGCTAAGAAAAGCGCCGTGAACCGTAGCCGGATAATTACGTATAGTATGTTCACCTACATAACAACAGACACAAAACACAGTTGACAGGTCATATTTAATAATAATTGAACATCTTCATTTGCATATACCGCCCTTATAAAACATGCGTACGATAATAAAGCATCTGAAAAATGTTTGAATGTCGTAAAGAGACGGCATAAATTGAAACGTCATTCAAGATTTTCGAACGTCACTATATTATACATTTCTCTCTTTCTTTCACACACAATGTACACCACGGTGATTAGGTATTGAAATTAATTTTACTCGGAAAATATGACTTATTATTCGTAAAAAAGACACCCCGTCATCTCACGCTCTCTTAAGTCCGTCACGGTTGTAAATCAGCTTGACAACTTCTTAAAGGAAGAGTAATCGGTTGACATGTCAACGGCCCGTACAACGCCGACCGGCAGGTGAGTCGGATTTACGGCTGCCCGCGAGACGATATTATAATAATATCATACAATATTATGTATACGATACGCCTCCGTTTTCAACAGAATAGCGATTGTGGACCAGGCGGTCAGATATTAGTCCATAATAAACCGTAGTTTGAACTCGGGTTTTATTTTTTCAAACCCATTTTTTGGTCCAGACGAGATTTTTTTATAGTTTTTAAAAATGGGTTCAGTCCCCGAGCTCGTGTCGCACACCGGACAAACAATAACGGCGCGACGACGGTTACGAGACAATAACGCGCATACGCCGTCGCCCTGTACACTGTGCATCGCGATGATATTATAATATTGTATACTTAATATAATATAGTGTTAGAAAATATCTCACCGGCAAAGTAGAGCCGTTCGCTTCCGTCAGTTGGGTTTGAACTCGTATTGGGTTCCGTGCTCCTGGAACACGAAACGGGAGCCGCTAGCAAGTCGTAATCGGATCCGGAGGCACCTACTGCCACAAACGAATAGGACCCGCGAGCCCATGGATCGGCTCTCCAGCGAGAGACGACGGTTTCCTTCGGCTGAAAATAGATTATACGACGGCGTTAGAATAGTAATTAAAATGTATGAGCGAATAATATAGATATATGTGGTAATGCTACACGAATTGAAAGTGTAGTGTGTAGTAGCAGCAACATAGTACTAAGTACCTACATACAGACGGAGTTGTAAATTATTGTTTCATATGTACGATAAAATAAATTACTAAAAAAACACGTGTATTAAATAACACGGGTTATAATAATGATCATTATTTATGAGCATGATAAAAAAAAAAATTTAAATCAAATATAAAATATGAAACACAATATTGTTTTAATGTTTAATATCGTATTTAAACATTTTAAACATAAATACGAGTAGTCTGTGTAATCAATTAAAAAATGTAATGCTTCACCCATACGTAATTTATTTCAATATTGGTAGGTATAAAGGTTTGAAAATTAGAAGAAAATACAATCAAATACAAACATAAAATAAAATATTTAAACCATAAATAATAATGGGATATAGAAATATCAAGTGCCTACGCTTAATTATTATTTAATTTCCACAAGCAATTGATTTTAAGAAAAACTGGTTTTCGTAAATATTTCCGTCTTTTTATATTATTATTTATTTTTTTGGTTGACTCTAAAAATTTTGTGAGCTTTGTCTTTCTCAAATTACCAACTACATCTAATTTACAATTAGAAAATACTCTTAAAGTTCAATATTGAATCATTTTCACTTTCAAAACAAAATAATACACTCATCGTTGTAAAACATACAGGCACATAATCACTATATTATACATTTCTATAGTCAAAATATAACTATTAATTTAAAAAAATATATAGGTATCCGTAATAGACTACAAATAATTTGATATATTTAATATTGATTTATCCAAATGAAGTTTAATGATAATGTTCGATTAAAAATCGCATATAGGTACATACGTAGTATCATTGTAATAAATATCTGTAAAATGTGTATGTGTATCTGTTTAGAGAATAGGGGGGGGATATATTTTAGACTCCACCCAACTCGATTGGCACCAAAGACGACATATTATCATAATACATTGCGTCCACAAATTTACGTTTACTTTATCGTACATACATCTGGAACGTTTGCTGTCCCGAATATCCCTCTCAGCACTAACATGCACCTGGAAATAATGATTTCGTCCGATATGTCTTCCATGACACTGGCAGCCTCGCCAGCGACCAAGGCCAAAAGTACGGGCGCACGGTACAAGTTCCAAAACAAGAACATTTCTCCACGACTGGCTGTAGTACTGCCGATGTGACCAAACAAATTGCCATTGGGATCCCAGAAAATGCGGTCGAAGCACAACACCACCTTGTTGAGGTTACCGAAACCCAGACGTTCAATGGCGGCAACTTTCCAGTCAGGTAACGGTGGCGAAAATTGTACAGTGTTCGGCAGCGACTGAGTCTTTTTGTTTGTGGATTGCTTCAATACGCCCAAAGGCAGTGTACAGAGTACAACATCGCCTGTAAATACGAAATTATATTACTATTAGTATGCTCTTATATATGTTGCGATACTATATTATAAACTTTAGCGACGTTAAGACAGTATTTTACCAAACGTTCCTTAAATTCAAATATTAAATCAGAACATTCAGAACTGTTCAAGAACACTCATTATTCTGAATTGAATACTACATTTAAACTCTAAACATGTGTATATGAGTTGTATACTTATGTATGGTAAGCGTTATGCAAGTAATAATGCAACTGTAGTTACATATAAACATATTTAATATGTATACAACATACAAATATTAATTATACATGGTATATAAAGATTCCAGTTTTAATTTTGTGAAATTGATTACAAACACCTTGCCTTTAATGAATATTTCCTGCATAGAGAAAGTACGGAATATTAATATAAAATCGTTTTTTTCAACGTGGGGCATACTCACATAGAAATGATGAAAAATGTGTAGAATATATTTAATACGAAACTAAGGATGGTCTAAGAGTAAGAACCGTTACGGACAATCTCAATTTTACCCGACTTGAGGAAAAACAAAAAACTGTATTGCTACTAGGAGTTTTGAAAGTTGATATCCCTCTAAACAATTATTAACTTTAAAACGTGTACTGCATCTTTCTGAAAAGTAATTTTTGATGAAAATTCATGAAATCGGCCTTGATAGTGTAATATTTAATAGTTGAACTTTAGATAGCCCATAATAAAGATAATAAAGAAAGAAAAAGTACGTCAAATATTTGAGATTAGCCACGATGACAAACGGTTTTAGTTATGCAATGATGACATTTTAATTTTTTACGGTAACATTATGTCACCGTAACAATAATACCAAAGTTTTTCAAGTTTTTAAAAATAAATTTTAAATATGAATTTACTGTGAATGGCCATAATAGTTATAAGGTGACGATAGGTGACTGCAGTAATTAAAGGAAAAGTATATGTTAAGACTGATAAAAGAACACTCACAATAAATGTTTAAGGTTATAAGAGGCATTGAGAAAACAACTTTCGAAGAGCTTGTAACGGCAGTTAAAAATAAGCCGGAGAGAATGAATATCAAAGTAATTTTAACAATCAAAATATTAAAAAAAAAATGTCTAAATTATGTAACTTTAACATTTTTAGCCACTTTTAACACAGACGTCGAAATAGTTATTGGGTACTTAATTATTACTATTAAGCTCTTCAACCTTTGCAGTAGGTATTATAAATTTATTCCTCGCTTTTTACCCATATAAAATATTTAGTTTTCAATTTTCTTCAACAATTTATAACATACATACGTTAATATTACAGGTCATTATATATAACTTATGTACTATAATATGCAGTTAGGTAAGGCTATGTAAGGTACTTTTTTTGATACTGCGTTATTCAAAACTTCTAATAGTTTTATAGACATCTATATAAAACTAGGTTATTACAAAATAATGGAAGACATAAACACTTTATAAAATCAATACAGAGGCTATAATATAACAATAAGAACCGAATTAGAAATAAGAACTACGTTAACGAGTTGAACAACAATATACACAAAAACCGCTCTTTTCAATGTTGTTTTTATATTTTAAACTATTCTGATACAGAACTAATAAATCATCGACCTGGACAAAAACTATAATTAATAATAATAAATTATAACATAGTTAAATAATTATGCGATAATGTATAGCTAACAATTCTTTAAATTTAAAAATGTGTGAGTGTCATACATTTTTAATAAAACCATTTTAAACTGAATATTGTCATTTTCAACAATATGTTTGAATATTATCGCAACACTGATTAATAAATAACAATATAATTATAAAACAACTTTAATAATAAAACATTTAACACTAAAAATATGTAATTTTATTAATTGTAAAAGAAAATAAATTATGAATGTTAACGCAATAATAATAATTTAATTAATAAGTTGGTTTTTTATAAAAAAAATTGTTTTTTAACATATTGACTTACACTCTACCCATTGTAAACCTCACATAAACGGATCAGTGGTTATACAAAATCAAACGGAAGCGCTTTATGCCAAGGATGAATGATGAGTGTTTAATGTACACAATGAGAATTCGATCGACAAAAAAAAAAACTAATCGGAAATAAAATTAATTTCAAACAATAAAAGGCTGACAAATCGTATTTGACCACATAGGATAGCATCAGACTCGTACACACGAGGGTTGATAATTTGATAATTTAAATTTTTTTCCCTAGCTCATCCAAAAACAAATTAATACAACATATTGCAGTGAAAATCTGACGTTTTTTTCTTTTGTAACCCATTCGATTTTAATTTGAAATTCAAACACAAATCGAACAATAATACCGCGAAACCCAATCCAAATATCAATCAACGAGTCGATGGTGTTTTTAGTGCGTTATATTTATTTGGGATTTGGTTTCATGTATATTATACAAGATTATGGGCAAACCGGAAACGTTAAAAATATATCTAAAGCAATTGTCAAATGTCTGTAGACGATATTGGCAAACGACCATTATTTATGTAAATGTATAACATTGTTTTCTTTTCTGATTTGCGAATATTTTTTAGAGTTTTATAATATAAGATTTCAAATTTTTAATAGAAACTCTAACGAGTTGGGAAACGTAAAACCATATTCCTTACCTTTGTATACAGCTCCGGTTGTATTTGATCGAGGATTATTAGTTGAAACTTCCACACCATTTGGGCCATAAGTAATTTGTTTGATAGCAGTATTTAACTTTATATCCAGACCTTCTGCCAAAGCTACAGGTACACACGAGTAACCATTTCGCACTGCAAACAGATAAATATTACAAACTATTATTTTATATTATACACTTATAAAACATATATTAATAAATACAAAAAAAAAAATCATAAACAGTAAAAAGTTATATTAAAGATCGAGCGATGTATTAGTTTAAATTGATGACGTCAGGAAACAATAAGTAGGTATCCAAAAGCAGTTTTATTATTTATATTTTATTCATTCAAAATAATCTCAAGGTATAAAAACAAAAAACAATTTTTTCTTTTTGAACATATTGAATTACCTTTGGAGAATATATTTTTTTTTATTTCGTATCCCTGGGGCTTTTTTTATCCTCCTCGAAACATGCAATTGTTCCCAATTTGAACAAATAAAATAATAAAACTAGATAGGTCACTAAGGAAATCGAGTTTCGATTTACTTTTGTCGAAGATTTAAATCATAACTTTTTATGTATTGAACTATTGATTAGCATATAAAACCAATGTAAAATTGTTTGTTTGTTGCTGGAGGTCAAAAAATAACCAAGAAATTCACAATCATCTATAATATATAAATATATATATATTATATTATACTTGATATGTATAAATATTTGGATCGTAGACATTTCACGCTAAACTGAACAACAGAACACCTAAAAAATTTAAATAATATTGAAGGTAAGAAACATAGTTAAAAATACATCTCAATTTCTTTGATTTTTCAAAGTCAATTACAGTCGTCGAATAAATTATAATATTATGAGACATTATTCATTTTATAGTTTCTCTTTCTCGCACCTGGGAATTTATACGAAACAATAAAAATGACCTTTCCATAGTTTTTACTAAAACAAACCACCGTTGTCAACCCCAACACATCATGTTTAGCAGTCTATTAGTAGTTTTAACTTTATATCCTATTAGTTTATGCATACACTGCTTGGAAACACGGGAAGTTAACTCACTGTTATTGTAGGTATACTACACAGTAGAGCAGTGGTGTACGAGCTACGAAGACAAGGCATGGATTATCTTACGGGTGTTTAGGGAACTTTGGACTTTTGTTTACGGATCGAGTTAATTAGAACGACTGGCATAATAAGATTTCTGAAAGCATGCTGTTATTACACTTAGTCCCTATCCTCGCCAAAGACATAGTAGTTGTATAGAACGAGACAATGAGAGCGAGTAGGTAGGGTATCGTAATATAATAATAATAATATGTCGTATAATATTAGTCGTAATATCACACCCGAGGCGAGGCGTGAATACTCAGAGAGTCTGTTCATTGAAAATTTGCCATTGTAGTCGGTAGGTAATATGCATATAATATTACATTATTACATCTGAAATTCCCGAGACAAAGTTCTAATGGTGGCGTGTGTTACAATTAAAAAAAAAAAATTATAATTCTTATCACGTTTTATCCGCGAAACTATAAGAACGCCGAGATTACGTAGGTATTATCTAAAATATAAAAGTACACGTACATTATTGCCACAAATATTATTAATTTAAGTTTTCGTATTATATAAGTATATAATTCTATCACAGAAAAATAGCAATTTCTTTCTTATTTTTTGTTTGTGAATCAAAAGCTTGTTTAAGAATTGAGAAGATCGACTAACTATACTTATTACTAATTAACTAAATAACAAATTTGGTTATACGTATTACCATTTATGTTAAAATAAATACAATAAATTATCGTTATACCGCCATTGGTTACTAACTGTGTTATTATTATTTTTAAATAAGTTTTTTTTTAATTAAATTACGTTAAAGTAATTGTGACAACACATGAAGACAACATATTTAATTTTGGACATTTAACGAACCTTTTTGTAGTAGTCATTACTGAAGTAACTTAAATTGAAAGTAATTTAAATCACATAGGTACACCTTTTAGGCCATTAGACAATTTTAATAGATTTCTAGTATGAAAAGCTGCATATTACAGGACAAAAACAGTGAATTTATACTTTACTAACAATATTAACAGTTAGTATAATAGACTTTAATAATATGTAAAATATAGGTGTATAGGTAACTGGGTTATACGGTATGTACAGTAACTATTGTAGTACTTAAATAACATATATTACAATTTAAGTGTAAAAAATAGGATTTCCCCCTGAACAAAAAAAGAGGAAGTAATCTTCACCCGAGCACGAAAAGGTCACACCCACCTTACCCACGCACACCTTATCAATAAAGATCAAGCACCAATATGTGACGCGTGCAATATAAATCTAACAATAGAACATACATAATGATCACCTGTCCTAAATACTCAGAAGCCCGTCAAAATCTAAACAACCCGTTCTCAATACAGCCCTCAAAGAATAAAACACCGTCACTTTTTTCCAATATTTTCATTTTTTTTTCTCTTTTTTTCCTTCCTCTTAGCAATGAAACTTATAACCTGCAACTAATAATTTTAAGATACAGTAGGCTAAAGACATATGTAATTGAAGCTTCAATATATTTAAAATATATGAAAATATATTATATAAGTGCAAGCACGTATTATTATATCGATTGTTGCGTTGTATTAGCTGGTTTTGTCTTTATACTAACTCGATATTTTATTGTTTTAATAAAGGCGACGAGTTATATTTGGAAACGCATTAGTTATTAATGTCGTACAATATTTCATTACATAGAAAAAAAAAACAACATAATAATGAAATGTTTTTCGTTATTTATTTCAACGAACATTTGTTATACATGGCCAACTATAGGGATCATTCTGGATTTTCATTTAAGATAAATGATAATAAATATTATGCGTTGAAAATAAAATATATTATTAGATTTTGAAACAATCTTGGCGATCGTATAAGTTTTATAGCTTAAATACGTATTGTTTTTAGTGTGCGTTTTAAATTATTTCCAAACAAATGGTTTGTGAGCAACAGAATCGTTATTATAAGTTTATTTATTGTAATAGTTTGTATTGAAAGTGTTTTGGTATTGACTGTAAAAATGTTTTCGTAATAATTATAAAAATAGCCAAACATCTGTAGACAAAAAAAATAATTCGATTGTCTAGCTATATAAACGTGTTTAATATAATTTAAATCATCATGAACACGAACAAACACTTGGTGATTTTATTGACTTCTAAAAAAATAATAAAACTATAAATAAACAATTACTTTAATTGATACAGTAGTTGAATAGAATCATTGTAGGTACTTAATTCGATGACTAATAATAATAATGTCACTCATTGTTGTAAATTGTAACGACATACAACTCCCTCCGTTCAAAAGAAAACTAATTGGTTAGCTTAGATTCTTTATTTAATCCAGATTAAAATAATTAAATAATAAATGAAACTTAAGTGTTTGATGAAGCAAAGGGTTGGTTTGAAATTTTGAAATTGAATAATATTGTTTCCTTATAAACGGGAGTTTTTTCATTTTGAACGTAATTCCTTACATTGCATTAATACAATTAGTTTTTTTGTTTCATACGTAATTTGTATACTTCAAATAAATATGAATACACAACACGTAGTAGCGAGTAGGAAGTATATTTTGATGTGTTTTAAATTATTTTTCATATTACCTATGTTAACACAAATAATTTTTTTTTTGTTTATACATTTATTTTAATATGCGTATACATGTTATATTTTAAACATTAAAAACTTAGTAATTAACGTAAAAATAACATAAAAATAGGGTTTAAATAAAAAAATTTAAATTTCACAAAAAAAAGCAATCAACGATAGTACCTACAATCATAATATTGTTCAAGATTGACACCGATTTTACCTATCAATAATAATATTTACTTAAGGCTAATTATTTATAAACTTTTGTTTTACACTTAATACATCTAATATATGCCGTGTGAAAATTATCAAATTTATCAAAATCACTAAACAAATTAAGATTTTTTTAAGTTAATTTGTAGTTATATTTTGTGTATAATAATATATTGTATTCCACTTAATAAAGAGATAAATAAAATATATTATTTATGTATCACGCGTATGACTCTTACATCGTTGAAACTGCCTCTAAACGCGCCATATAACATGCTTGTTTATGTGGGACGTGGGTTATGACCGTCATGGGTATATATCGTATTATATACATAATATAATGCGTACGATAATTTTGATTGTAACATTAATAATAGACAATCGTAAAACCGTTTATTTTCAGTTTAATTTCGTTTAGATAATAAGAGAGAATTTTATGTTCATAATCGACCGATCAGTGCACATATTTCATTATAGGAGTTTGTATTTGTTTTAAATCCATATTAATGCATAATATATAATATATCACCTGAGCCTTTTTGTATCTATTATTGAGTTTTTTTCAATAAATTGAGCTGTAACTTATGAATACCTATCACAGCGAAATGAGAAATTATGATTTTAAATGTTTTTCATAATATCTACCTACTCGTTGAATGAGAGTCGAGTGATTAAAGTTACATAATAGGTACAACTGTTATAAAAAATACTTAAAAAACGTAAAAAATTAACCAATTGTCAATAAACAAATTATTTGTTTTCTATTACTAATTCGTAATTGTTGTTTATTACAATCTCACGCGTTTCTTTCGTTATAGTTTACCGGGTAGATAGGTACGCGTATTTAACTCATACAATCTGTGGTTTATTTTATCCCCGAAAGAACGCAATTAACCTCGTTTACATAAGTGATTCATCTTATCAAAAACCGATCGCGCACGCAGCGTGAACTGAGGTTTTGCGAACGGTCAGTGGTGGATTAGAGAAAAGTGTTTTGGTCCATAAACCATGTGGGTGTGACTATACGAGCCAACGATATACAGGATATAATATTATCACGTTGTATATATACCTACGTGCTCGAGGTCTAGATGAACATTGTGTCCGGATACCATATTTTTAATATTAAAAAAAAAAAAAAAAAAAAAAAAGGGAATACCGCCTAAATTTACACTAATGGGACCGGATTACTACTTAGTCGGTGAACATTAATATATGTATATTGTACATAGAGTAATATTAAAAAAAAATATATATATATATCGTTCTAATTTAGATCAGAAACGGATAAAGTCAAACTGTAGGGGGTTCAGTTATAATTGCTCCGATCAACACTACGGCACGGTCAGATACGTATTAAATTTTTATCAAGATCCGCTGTTGGCCATCTCACCACACCACACCACTCCCCGTCACCTACCCGTTAACGGTCAGCCCGGTGCCCACTCTTCCGTTCGCCGAGCGATCTCGCTCGCTTCTGACAACTGTGTCGGAATAGTACGACTAATGCACCCATTTACACTACATACGCAGCGCGCGGAGTCGAATATTAAATAATAATAAAAATCAATAGCTGGCCGACCGTCGTCGTTGTATTGCTGCCACGATGACGGACGACGCGATGCGCACCGCGGCAAGCCGCGAGGTAGGTAAACGTAATGGGTACTGAGACGTATACTACGTTTTCATGTGATATTATAACGTATACCGCGGTATACGACATGACCACAATTTTCTAATGTTAATGGTATTATAGAGTGTACACGAGACGTGGCGGCGGCGGCGGATATAACGTCCGTTTTAATTACGCCGATCGACGATCCGGGTGCGTCATGATATCCCGTATATTATATTATTTATTATACATATTTAAATGTACACGGGCGCGCATCGTAGCCGGCGAAGAGCGTACAAAACGTTCGGGAATTGCGTTGCGATTGTGCGTTCGGGCACAAAATTGTAACAAGATTTTGTACACAAGAAATCATTCATAAAAATGTTACACGTCTGAACGCTAAAATATAAATAAAACATAAAGACATACGTAAAAACGTTTACTACCTACACTCGTTTAAATTTTAAACGCGTTTTTCACCATAATATTATGATGATTTGCATACACTGTTCGATAACAATAATAAAATCGGCGGTAACGCGTTGAGCGTACCTTATACTATACACGACACTACGTCGTATTATTTATATTATCGTTTTCACACCATGTACGCGCATAGTTATACGGAAATGCCATTATCTTCCAAATGAACTCTCGTGTACGATATACTGTTATGTTATTAGCGTACTGCGACGGACTGTATTTCGGTAAACGGACAAAACGACAAATCGATATTATGGCCGTCGGAGCACACGGACTTGGACGGCTTCGAGCGCGGCCGTCGCCGACGTAATCGATTGCGAGTGCACCGGACGATCGTGGGCTTGCCGGATAGGTAATACACAGTGGACGGAACAACAATAATAATGTCGTACGGATATCGAGCGCCTAATCCTAATCAGGTCTTGTAGTGTGTCGCCGGACCACTGAATTGTGTGATTCGTTAGCGGTGCCAGCACAGTACGCGTGCACCGACGTAATCAATGCCAATTGACTATAATAATAATTATTATTAAACGTACAACAATAATAATAATTTATCGTACGGGTATTACGGGGTATTATAAGGTATTATAATATCATCTTTACACGACAAAGCGGAGCTTAAATTGTTTCGGCCTTGTTACGTCAAACCGTGGATTCGGATTATTCCACCGAATGGATTCAAACGGGTTCTACAATATTATATTATATAGTGCCTATCGCCGTGTTGTCTTTTGTTATTCGTCAAATTTTGGTTGGTTTTTTTTTTTTTTTTAATCTATCAGGACATATTAATTTAATAGAAAACATGACGTAGTGTTTTGTCCCAAAACTTGAAAACATTCGAGTATTTAAATAATGTGTATCTAACCCTTTATAAACTATCAAACGTCTTGTTAACATTATAACCCATCCAGTAATTTCTGATATTGATCTGTTAATATCATTAAAATTATTTATAAATTATTGTAATTGTGTATTTACATTTTTTATTTATGTATACGAAATAATGCACGGTTGACATTACAGCAAACTATACAGTATTTATAACTGTAATAAAAACGTCAATTAGTTAAAACCGTCGGTGATAATTATCAGTAACTAACTGTTTGATCGTCTCGAATGAAATAATTAAGTCTGTATATTATAAGTTATAACAGAATGTGTGTCACACGATGCGGAAAACGTCACATCATTTAACTTTCAATGAAAAATAATTGCATTTATAATCAATTTATCGTATGATTGAAGTAATAACGACTAACGAGTAAATAATAAACCAAATTGTAAGTTATAATGGGTAGGAACACAAGCGAATTCAAACTCTAAAGAGCTGTAAATGTGGAGAAACTTTTATGTGTTAAATACACATATTATACAATATCAAGCCAAATAAGCCAATAATGATATGTATTAAACATGATGGCTTTGAGACAATTTGAATATACAGTACTTATTTGATTTTTTGGGCACAGAAGAATTAGAATTTATCGTGTAGTGTTCGTTTCACATCTAGTCGTGTACACTTATATCGTTACATAATAAAATATAACTAAAAATATTTTAAATTATACATTTGTGATACCAATTTAAATATATAGCGATACAGTAATAAGCATTATAAAAACATATAAATATAATACTTAAAAAATAAAAATCGTAAACAATTTGTATTTACATAGAACACGTAAACACTTAAAGACAGTTATAATAATTATTTGATTGTGCACGATAAAAAATTATTGGATAATGTAATAATATAACATATTTATCATCTTTGGCTTTAAGAACACTTTACTAAAACAACTATTTACATATTTTTATAACATATCCATAATGTGGACACATAAATTTTAGTCTGATATGTTTTTATTCTCTTTAAACCCTGAAACATTTCATTCACATGCTTCAAAAGAAACGAGTACTTATTGTAATCGAAATTGTACACATCCGTTTTATTTTTCCTATAACGATTAAACGTCGGTAAACATTAGCGTCTATTTATGATGACTCGAATACGTATACTTTTCAACTCGCTCAAAAACGATGATATTACAATATAATATACATTACGATATAGAAATGCACATCGTTTTACAGTAGGTGCTTTTTTACTGATATAAGTCATATACAGGTCGCATGAGTAACATGTTTAATAATCGATTATTTTAAAACCGTCGTAAAAATCGAACCATTTTCGATTACATTTATTGAAATTTTAGCGAGTGGGCCCGAGACTTTTCAAGGCGCGCCGTCGCTGTATATTATAGGTAAGTACATATCGTTATATATATATAGAATACAATAACCAAATATTTATTCGACGACGGGACGGGAAGCATTAACGGCGGTTAGACCAGCTATTCGGTGGCGAACACACGCATATTATAACGGACGACACTTAATGGGGCACCGGCGGATTAATTAATACACTCGAGTGTATACGCAGTACTATATATTTTATATTTATAGGGAGGATAACGCGTCGCGGGATAAACGCAAAGCTCTACGAACGCCGCGCGTGTCTATATCGTCGTCCCCCCGCCGATACATTATATTATGCACTACGTATATATATATATGTGATATAATATATTATTGTATTACTGTCGCGCAATATAACCGCCGACCGGGGACGGGCCCCGGGCCACACAAATCACGGACACTACTCTGCTACTACCCTTCGCGGCGTCACCCTCGGCCCGGCATTAGCGTCGCGCGCAGCGTTTTCGTCGTCGCGTTTGCCGTCTTCGCCGTTTCCTCCGTCGTCGTCGTCGTCGTATCAGTTCGATTATATCCGGCGCGCGCGGCTTTGCCGGACTAGTAATTTTAATTAGGAACGTGACACGACCGTCTGCCGTCCGTCCGATGTATATAATATACATACCCTCGCGCCGCCCCGCGCTGTATTATTATATCGTTGTTATTATTGTTGCCGTTATACGCGTATACTGCTGTTATATCGTCCACACACATCTATATGTGTATATATTATACATCTCTAACGACGAATTCCAGCGCCGACCCTGCGGGATATTTTGTCATTGCGGCGCGACGACCGCAAACTCCTCGAACGACTCGAAATGCGATAGTATCGAGTGCGCGAGCATCGCCGCCGCCGCCGCGGGCTCATCACGCGGCCGACTCGCCTGAGACCCCCGGGCGCGTATAATTAATAGGATTTTCCCTCGGATTTTCCGATCGAACCGTCCCGCCAGCCAATGTCTGGGCAAAGGTTTCCGCGACCCGTCCGCGGCCATCATAACGACACCCACCGCTGTGTCTGTGTGGGTTTTCCGTCGGGTTAGGGTGGGTCCGCGGTTCTAGATCATCGGGAAACGCATCGGTCGTGCCTGTTCGGACTTCCGTGGGTTTTCTCGCTTTAAATATGGAATTCCGATATCGGCGTGTCGAGTGGTTTCGAAAACTGGTTAATATGCAATGCACGGAGGGTAGTGTTTGCTACCTAACCTACTCGTAATATAGATGTGAAATACGATGTGCTGTGATGTATATAGACGAAAATACAATAATCAATCATATTACTCGTTTGAAAAACTAAGCGCCAAACACGAATGAAAAAAATTGAATAAAAATACCAGACGTCATTGTATAGAACCATTAATAAATACACACATATATATAATATATATGCAAATAATAACAATTTAAACGGATTTATAATAATATATGTATTATATTTTTTTAGTGAAATACTCGGGATTAAATGATTAAAAAGGTCAAGCCCAAGCGTTTTTAATTATATTTGAATCGATAAATACATATTTATTAATTTATTGGCTCTTTTCATTATTATCAATTCTAAAACTTTTTATTTTTTCAAGATACTTTATTTGAATTTCGCCTATTAATAAAATTAATGATTATTATTTTCTTGAAATAAATAAAAAGATACAGAAAACTAACTTTAATTTCATTAAATATAATCCAAATAATTTTAAACTCGAGCAGGTAGCCGAGTAATCCATTAAGAAGAAAAATCTAATATTTACTATAGTTGGTTGATACAAAGAGTTTTATGCCACAGTTCTTTGTATGAAATATTTTTTTATTAGTTTAGACTGAGCAAATTATGAAAAAAGAAAATAATATTAGGTACTCAAAGGAAATACTATAATAAATTTGCTGTTTCCTTCAATAAACTTTATTACAATTTATGTTAGCACCTTTCGTACATTAAATTATGGTATTAATTATTATTATTTTTTAATATTATTAAACTTAACAAAATATGAAGACCAAATAGAGTATAATAACTTTTAAAATAAATTAGAAAATATAATTTCTAAATTATAATTGGTTATGACTCTATAATAATTAATGTTTTATTTGTATATTGAAAATAAAATGTTAATATAAATATTTAGCTACCTAGTTGATATTATATTTAATATATTATAGTATACTTTATCTCTGTATATCATACTTAACACTATACAAAATAATATACAAGTTATAACTAGTATTTACAGCTCCAAAAAATGTGTTTATTTGGGTAGATTATGATTTAAATATATTCGATGGAGAAATAAACTATTTATTTACATGCATTATACGGTATAATATAATGACTCGAGACTTGAATATTTAAATCGTTATTATTGCGTCGTCAAAACTAAATAATAATATATTGGTATGTATTTTGAAAAAATGTTAAAATCGTTATTTACATAACATAATGTACGCTCTAATGTCAATGGAACAATTTACACGAATCGAATTTTCTGTTTGAACATACATTATATATTATTATAATATATGTGTTCTATATCAAAAATGAGTTGGCACACACGCGCAAAGCTATTATAATATTACACGCACGCGGAAAATAGCACACACACACACACACACACACACACACATAAACACTGTCGAGAATGTATTATTATTATTATTATTATTATTATTATTATTACACCTTTGACAGAGAATTATCATATTGTACCGTTTGGTGGTATTCTTGTCGGCCGATAATGGGTTTCTGGATATGGAGACGATAAATCGCCGCGGTCCCTACGTAGGACGAAAAACTCCGACCGCGAAACTGTATAGACTATACATTATAATCCAGTATAATATATGGTATACTAATATAATATACCTATAATTTATAATAACATAGGTACTATATAACATAATAGTGTGGTCGAATTCGACGATAATCTGGTTCTAATAGTAAAATACTACTATATAGATTCCCAGCGATAAAATCGAAATATTTACGAATAGGTGTATAACGACGACACAGTACTTTAATTGATATAAATATTATTATACGAGAAAAAAATGGTAACTGTTTAAGTATTTTATAGGTACCAAACCTACACACACGCGCGATCCGAAATCTTATCTCGATCAACACAATACGGACTTGTAGACATCGTACGTATATATATATATAATAATATGTATAATATAATATATAGGTAGATTTTTGAATAATTAACAACTATTTTTTATTCTCTGTTGATTCGCATGAAAATCGTTAAGCATCGGGCAATTAGCCGTTTTCGGTATTTATTGACATAGATATATATATATATATACAAAATAAAATAAAATAAATACATTATGCGAACTGCGAAGTAGTGCGCGTCATTATAATATTATAATATCATAGACTTTGATAAAATGTATTACTGTACCGAATCGAGTAAACAATAAACAACGGATTTCAGCCATAAAAATTAGTAAAAAAAAAAACAGTAGACAATAACGAGAGTGAATATTTCGTTTGTACGTATACATTACTCAAGATCAAATTCAAGAGAGGGTGACGAGGATTACCAACACCCTAACCGTAGCCCTAACGTACGCTATTTTGTTAAACCAAATTAATTTACGCTTTACTCTGAATTCGTCCTTAAACACTATCGTATAGTACGATGACTATTTTTGAATTTCGAGAAAGAAAAATTAACGACAGTCGTCCGCTATCGGTACATAAACTATAATATTATAATATACTCGTATGTACAGATGAGGATTCGGCGACAGTGACAACTATTGCATCCTGTGTTTCCGGTCGTTGTGTGTCACCGTCGCCGCAGAAGACCCGAAGTCGGAGAAAAATAGTGAGAAAGATAGGATCGGGACAAAAACAAGAAGAAGAATAAATAGGAAGAAGGAATGAGACCGGCACACGTGACGCATCGCGGTTTGCGCACGATGCCACAATACAACGCTATGATATTATGTGGTCGCACCGCGTGCGAGAGACAAATGACCGCCGAAAAATAAATAAGGAAAGAGAAAAATACAACCGATGAACAACGTACACTCGACGGACGACGTGGCGTAGTAGGCGTCACCCGAGTAAATGCGTTTCTCTTGTCGCCCGTGCCCGTGGAACTCCCGAATCCACTTAATTATCATATACGCCGCCGTAGCCCATAAAACAATCGCCAAAGACGGAGAACGGCATAAAGATAAAGAGAGAGAAAAACGTGTTTTCACACACACACATTAAGACGAATCCAAAGAAATCTATCAAAGCAACACGAACGGTCGGTCGGGCGTGTTTTTTTCTCCATCTTTATTTTTCATCCTTTCCGCGAGAAAAACTCGCCGCTACATATACGTATAGTTGCGCGCACGACATTTCCATTACGAACGTACGACGACTACGACACTACAATATTATAACATTTATACAACACTGTATACAAAACGGCACCGGCGAACGAGATGAGTTTATTTTCTCTATAGATAAATCGTCGTGTTATTACGCGTCCGAGTGTATTTATTTGTCGTGCAGGTACTTACAATAATATAGCCGCGGCGGCGGCGTTGACACCGATGAAAAACGAAAAATTTCAATTTTATATAAGTCACGCCGGTGCAGGTTTAAAATTGGCCGTCCGCCGACGACGGAGTAGAGCGGCAGTATAGAGCACCTACCCGTCGTCGGCGTTCGACAACCTATGTAATATATATTCGTACTAGCAATAATATAATAGGTAAGTCGTCCCGAATAGCGGCAGCCGGTCCGGTAGCCGTAAATCAGACGCAGTTGCTGCAGTGAATAAAATATTACGCGCTCGTCGACCTACTGCTACCTACGAGGCCTGTAATAAATAATACGCGTACGAACACACCGAAAACAATCGAGAAAACCTGAATGGAAATTTTCACGTTTGACTTTCGGAATGGCTTACTTATAGTCTCATCGGATCACCTTCGGCCCACGCGCGTTCCGACGATTTTTCGAAGGCGGTACGTCAATGAGTATTATATAGGATACGCGTCGGTCTATCGTCGACCAATCGTTTGCCGTTTTTCACACACTTTTTAGTACAGCATCAATGCGCGGGACTTTAGTTTTACTGCAACTGGTACTTTTTATCAATTGAAGTTATTTAAATATAAGCACAAATTAGTCAAAATCATTATTATATACGTACCTATAATGTAATCGAGAACTAGATATGCATTTAAAACGTAGGGATGTCTATTGTCTATAGCGCGCAATCGCATTGGACTATCATATTTTTTATATAAGAATGTTTACATTTATAATTTCTAATAAAAATATTGCAATTTTGTTGGAGAACTTTTTTTTATCTCATTGTTTTTCACCTACGACGAACGGAAAACTCTTCTACATCAAACAAGAAAGTCATTATTGACTTAATATATTATTAGTTTTAACCATTGATTAAACGGCTGAATGAAATTGAAATTAAATATGACATTATACGTTACGAAATACGAAAATAACCAAAAGAAATAAGCGTAACAATTTTTCTTAAATACCGTCAAAAATATTCGTATATTTTTTTCCACTTATAAGTATGATAAACTTACTGTCTATAACAATATTTAATTAGATTTATAACGATTGCCGTACTTGATAAGAATTGTAATATGTATTTATTATTTTTTTTTAATTATTTAAAACTGTTTGTAAAATTATTATATTTTTTCGATTATTATTATAACATTACATTTGTTTTGGTAATTTTCATTTTATTAGGCTCGACGACGACAATTTATTATTAAAACGTAACAATCTTCTGAAAACTCGTTTGATGTCAAACAATAAATTAAAATCTAAACAAATTAAAAAGGAATATATATTATTATTACACATTTTAATAACGCATAAAGACAATAAACATAAAAGTGTATAGTTTGTGCGTTGAAAATGATTAACAGATTGTTGATTCGTATAAAACTATTTTTATGTTTGGATATATTTTATAGGCGTAGAGACTAAACAGTGTTTGATTTATTACGAAAGAGGCATTCCATGGCCGGTGTATAGGTAGTAAACTAACATTTATATAGTTGAAATGTTTCCTAAACCCATACTAAAGCTAAAGGTACCGAGAAAGTAATATTGTAGAATATAATAGCTCTTTTTTTTTATTATTAAAAGAAAAAAAACTAATAAAATTGATGGTTATCAAGCGTTAAAAAAATATAAAGATCAAGATTATTTTTAACGGCAATCAAATTAAAGTTAAAACCCCCTTAAAGCCAGAAGTTGTAAATAAAAACAAACGGCAACAGCTAAATCGTATTTTATATTATACTATCCGTTTAAGTATTTTTTTTTTATTAGAATTATTATTTACATATCCTACAAAATCCTTATTGCGACTTGGCGCAGAATAAATAATTTCCGTTCGCAAAAAAATAAGCACTTTGTTTGTAACTTTTAATTGATGGTGGTTTTATATTATAATACTAACTATGAAGTAGAAAAAAGTATAATATGTAGGTACCTAATAAACATATTCTAACATTAGTCTATTTTCATTTTTTTATTGGGTAGGTATATTTGTTTGCGGTTAAACGTGATTTTCGTTTCTACTGACGGTTTTTATTTCATTTTATAATCGAAAAATAATCATTTCCTATTTTAAACAAATATATTAATCATTATATAGATATCTGGTATGTCTATATATTTTATAATTTTATTTTTCACCAATTGAATTTGTCACATCATAATTCAAGGGTATAGGTACACGAAATAAGAATTAACGAATTCAAGAAGTATTAAATTTATCATTATTATTTTTTTAATGTATTTAATTGTACACACGTTTTATTTTTTTTATGATTTTAAACGTGTATGCACTATTCAGTGTACAAATAAACACAAAACGCGTTGAATATATTAATACATTGCGAACAACGTATATTATACAAGTTGTTGTAGAGAGGTTATTTTATTTTCAAGTGTGCAAAATGCACCAACATTTATCACGTAATGAATACATTACAAAAACACATAAATATATAGATCAGACTAAATTAACTGTACTAAATTCACATGGAATGTGTTTTGCTGTCATTTACAACAACGCAGCGGAAATATATTATAAACCTCTCAGTGGATTCACGCACGTTGAGGAAATTTGTTGTATGACACGTTATACACATTTGTAGACGGAATAAAATTATCAATTATTATTATAATATATTATTAAATTATTCTCTCGATGTTATAATAAAACGTTTCATGGTTTTTGTAAAATGTACAAAAGATATGAGTGTATAATGCCAAAAATGTCAGTGAATTAGTTTATTTACAAAATATATTATATTGTTGGCATAAATACCTATAGTATTTATATAAATATTTATGTTTATTATTTAGTTACCGAACTACAGTAGATTTGTTTATTTTTTTTTTTTATGTAATATAAATATGTAATTAAAAACCATCATACGAAGGAAATTATAATATATGTTATTATTTCTATCAGTTTAAAGAAATACTCGAATGCATTTGATACCCAAATTTAAACAGAAAAATAAATTCTGAGTTCACCAAAAGTAATAAAGATACCTATTGTTAAAATTGAATTATATATATTTTTTAATTTGTTAAAAATATTATATTATACGATTAATATAATTATTGAAGTATATTATAGTCGTATTATTAAATACGAATATTATTTTGTATTATAATTGTGTAATGGTAGTGTGGAGTTTTGAGCTTTTGACTGCATCATAAAGTGTTAAAAAAAAGTAGAAATGAAAATCGACAAATATTTTTATAGCCACCATGCAAAATGTTATGTTTTATTATTATGTCAAAAATAACTAAATTTCCGTGATGGTTTGGAGTTTTACAAGAAAAAAAAAATTCATATTTTCTGGGTTCAGCGAGAGCGGTAGAAGATAATTAAATTTTCCCCCACTCGAATATAAGTGTATAGATTAAATTGTAGGTACATTTGTGTACGGTACGAGTTGTACACACATAGCGCCTAATATATATATATATACTCGGGGTGATGTATATAAATCATGTGTACATTACAAAAACGGTTACTCTCCCGTTTATCATCGCAAAAACATAAAAAAAAAACACACTATTCACATATTATTAAATTCCACGCGTTAAGATCATCATCAACGGATATATGTTTGTTTAACACTCTGCAACCGTAGCGTGCTGCGAATTGTGTTGATTGCGGACAAAATTACAATAACTTATATACACGTTGATTTTACCACATATATATATAACAAACGCGATATTTATATAACTCTGTGTGTGTGTGTGTGTGTGTGTGTGTGTGTGTGTGTGTGTGTGTGTGTGTGTGTGTGTGTGTGTGTGTGCATCATACATCGCAGTCGTTTGCGTATGAAGGGAAAATTAATTTAAAAGCGAGTATCTCATTTTTCTCGTGCGATGAAATATATGGCTGTTGTACACGCAGATTAGTATATACGTATATCGCGTGTCACAAGTCGTTTCGCCGCGGCTAGCGGGACCGAAAATAACGCTTTCCCGTCGATTCGTGGGCATGTGCGACTGAGCTATAATATACATTATATTATTATAATATAATGCGTACGTACACGGCTAATTCGGGCGTCGACCCGCCGTGTGATTTTTCCAACCTGCTTACATATTGTACAATTACTTATATTAAACCGTTTATCATTATTATTATTATTATCGTGTCGGTGCGAACGATGTGAATAACACGCTTATATTTATTTAATAATTAGATTTGATTTTTTTCTTCTAAATCTCGTCGTCCAGAGTAATAATTGTGTATATAGTATCGATTGAATTCGCGAGATGCGATCGGAACGCGCTGACAGTAATATCGTCGTCGAAGAAAGTATTTAAAATTAAAAAAATATAGCATACATATTAAGTACAAACAAAAGCTCCATTTCAAATATATCGCGATAAAAAATACTATAAAGTCGTACGGAAAACCGTTTCTGATATTTGAAAAGTTTTGACTTAATCGCGAATTCACATAGGTTATAGCATATGGCTCGCTAAAACGTCAATAATATACGTATATAATATTATAGGCGTGCTTGACCTCCTTCGGATTTACAAAAAACGGGACAGTATACATGGACGACATAACTATAGTATACATAATTATTTTAATAATATGTGGATTGTGGATACGTGGAATAAGCCAGTGATTATAGTCAAATATTACATTTAAGGACATACTCGTACGTCATAACAATGTTTATTGAGTACTGTGCACTCAATATCATAATATACAAATGTATCAGAAATAGATGGCATATTAATAAAATATTAATATTGATTTCTTCATTAAGTTCTCAAATCATGAATATACACCTTATAACTTATATAGACATATAGTACATTAAGATGAAACAATTTCAAACAAACTTAACGACGAATGGCCACGCATCGAGATACAAACCATATTTTCATATTTTTAAGTTTCTATATATTAATTAAAGTGTCTACTGTTCAGTAATGATACAAACTTCTATTTATCTAATAAGTAATAGCTTCTAATTTTTTTTATGTATACATATTACCTACATATAATGTATTAGATGACGTACCAATGTAACTTATAAGTTATAATAAATATATGCCCATTGCTCGCCGTTATTATACTATACACGATAGGCATTTTTTTTTGTGTAGTCCGACCATACTGAAAAATTGAGTGAAATGCTTCACACATTTTGTCATCGATTGTCATTTAAAACATTATCATACCTATGTGATAGGTACGTATGTCAAATAAAAATTACGCTAAAATATTGTTTAGCGTTAAAGAACTAAATTTAAAATGAAGTTTAACTTAAGTTTTAAAATTATAAAAAAAAAGTTTTTTGAAAATAAAACTAAACTGCAGTTTTCGCGAGACGAGTATTACAGTAAATATATACGATGTAATATAACATGTGTTAACAATAATATATAGGTACGCACTACGCAGTACATAGATCATCCACTTACGCCGAGAACGTTGCTACTGTGTGCTAACATCTACTCGAGAGTAAAACCATACCATTGAGTTTCAAATGTTTGAATGGTGTTTCGCAATTCTGACGATCGATAAACAAAAACGAAAATTAAATAAATTATAAATACAATAATATTACTCAGACAGTCGTGTGCATATAGTGAACAATTTAAATAGTAACGTTATCTGCAATTATAAGTCACGAGCGTATACTATATTTAGGCTGTTACGCATCTGTAATAATATATTCACTTTTATGTAAATAATTATTATTATACATTATTATGTGTGGAATTTAAATTTATACGAAAGAAAAGGGACGTCCCTTGGAATTGTTGAAGAAAGAACCAGATTTACCCAATTTGAAAATATATATCTATTAAAATAAACAAAACAATATTTTTTAAAATAATAGTTAACAGCAATAGATTGTATTATGTAGTATAATAATATACACATATAAGCGAATGAATATAAAGTCTGTTACGTTTGTTTGGTTATTTTATTCACAAACATGCACCCAAATACACTTTACACGATGCTCGAGTTGAATGGTGAATTATTATTTTACAGCTGTACACAGAAAACCGTTTTTAATTAATAAATGTGGTTAAGGGGTGTGTGTCTAATGTATATAACGCAATACATAATATAAGCTTATATTATATGTTTTAATCTATTATGTGTAACAGAAAGAACCAACAAATGCAATTAACAATTATTATTAATTATGAAATAAATTCTATTCTAATCAATCGTTTTTTTTTTCAATTATTATAATAATTATAAAAAAAATCATTTGAATAAACATTACTAGTTAGGTACATTTATATATTATTGTGTTTACTCATATTTTTTTTTTAATAATTTCATTTATTATACATTTATAATAATTATCGCGATTTCGCTTTGCTTTTGGCTTTTTAATTGTTTATTAAAGTGAGAAAATATCACAAATTTATCCATTATAATCAGTAGAAAAATTTTAATAAAATAAATATAATATATTATCCTAAAAAAACTTTTCAGACTGAGAAGCGTATAATATCTCTCTGTTTACCTACCTTTGTTCTGGTACGTCATTTATCCACACACACAACATATTGTTATAACTATTAACCTATATATGATTTCTATGTAATTATATGCTGAAATCCCGACTTTATTTTACTTTACTAACTACAATTTTTTTTATAATATTACATATATTATCGTCGCTGTAGTGCGTATCAACAGTCGTCGTCGTATACACGCGACAGGAGTGTGCGTCCCGAATTCGCGCCGACAAATTGTGCGCGGCCGACAGACATCAAACGCCGCACTAGGCGTCACGTGGGCACGTGCCCAATTATTATTCTAATAAGCTGTCGTATAATAGGTAGATACTCTATATTATTATCATCGTTATTTTGCGCGTCCACCGGCACAAACTGCGCACTTTTCTCGCAGAGATAACTATATTATAAAACACAATATTGACGTGCGCTAAACGTATTTACCAGAACGTATATCATAACACATAATATTATATAGTAAAGTTATACCCGCGTGTGATGTCATTACGCAGCGGTAGTCTACAGTATTATAATAGTATGTTTTTGATGTATATGGTCTCTGTTATAAAAACGTATATTATATTATCATAAACATATACAAGGTGTTCCGTTAAAGCGTGAAAACACACTAATTATTTAAAAAATAAAAATCTAAACGTTCTTAAGGTTTTACTTTTTCCAATCACATATTACATTTTATATTTAATAGATTCCTAAACAGAATACAATTTTTGGAGCACTTCGGTAACTGATGTAAAAATATATAGTATACAACCCGAATTTCGAATGAATATAAATTATTATAGGTACCTAGTTGTTTAGTTATAAGTATATCTATAATTAAAGTTTATAGGGCCGGAGTGGTGTAAATTTCTTTTGATTACGACAAATTATTGCGAAAATAGTAATACTCGTAGATATTATAATGAATGTAGACACCAAAGCGAAGCACCTTGTATATTATATTATTATTTTACGAGTGTAATACAACGTTGATACTCGACCTTGAGCCACATCCACGGGTTATAATTAAAACGTTTTAAAACAAATCGGGGAAAAGAGAATATTATGTGTATAGCATATTATAATAATGTATGATATACATACCTATGTCAAATATTAAAAAAACACAAATCACGCCGTGGGCTACAATTTCTAACTACCTATATAATATTATAATATTTACGATAATAATATATATATGCGCCTAAACGACTGCTGCTGCTACTGCCGCGCGGCCGCCGCCACCGTGACCATTATTATCATTCGTCCCACATTAATAAAATAACGCGTCCCTTGTGGAATATTAAAACAGATTGTGCGTATCCCGCCACCGAAGACTCTACCCCCGAGGAGACGGAGCGGCTCGACGCCAGTTTGTCAGAACCCTCTTCCTCCTCTGATGCAGATAACGTGAGCGGTGCGTATAATAATAATATGATGTATTTAAAGAATCCCGCCGTCGTCGCTGCCCCGATCGCATATTAATTGTTACACAATATATTATTATTATTATTATTATATTAAACGCGATGTTTCAAAAAATTTGTTTGAGAATAATATAGACCATCAACCATTGTATTATTATTATCACTTCTAATATAATTTGTTCCGCGTTCATAATTCGACGGAATTTAATAACAATGTAAAATCGAAACATCGACTGAAAGTTTAACATATTTTTTCGCATAAACACAATCAAAATATTGTGGAAGTTTATAATTCGCCGTTTTTTGAACGTGCGTAAGCGTTATGGATAAATGCGTGTTCCGCTCAAATAGTCCGATGGAATTCTAATAAGAAAATATTTTCAACGAATATTATTATACTACGGGAATGGATAAGTTATATAACCCTTTATGGCTGACGAGAAATAATATTGAATACATCATCGCAGAGCTCTTTTTTGATCGTTTGGCAGATACAACATTTCCATTGGTTATATCCTTATTTATATTTATAGATTACAGTGGCGCACAAAAAGGGGTGGAATCCGTTTTTAGGGCCCTTTGACTGCCCCCCCCCCCTTCCCCGGAGTGTGTCAAAAATGTCAAATTAACAAAAATAATGAATTTAATGATTTCTTCATTTATATTATTATTTCTATAAATACAACAGTTTTGTACATAAAGTGTGATAAGAAGGTATAATAATAATTATCAAATACTTGCGTTATTTAAACGTATTTTATTGTTTCCTCCTCGAGTAAGGGAATTTATGAAAACATCGAATCGTCCTCGTACACATTATATTGTCCATCTGGATACAAATGAATTGTCACAGACTTTCTATATAGTATGTACAGTCGGATTAAAATTGAATTGTGGATTTTAAACCCTACTGAAAACTGATAAACGGCATACGATTTCGACTCATTTGAGCTGTTCCATATAGAAACACTATTTTCTTTTCATAAATATACCCATATAATATATAGACGTGTGTGTGTATAGACAATAATGTATAGTTAAGCTCGCCGGTCAATATAAATTACGGCCACATAATAATGTATTTACGGCCGGCTTCGTTTTTCGCTCGGCGAATAGACGGACAATGATCGATGTAGAAAACACAACCCATTTCGTCTTAACGATTATACGCAACATATATAATGTATAGCGTGTGATTTAATTGGAAAGTCGGCGTTCGCATCGGCACCCGTAAACGAAGCGATTACAATAATTATACATTTCAACAATACGATAAATATTATAATTATACCAGCGGGTCATTTGTGACACACATTACGATTAGCCTATACCTGCACGGTGTGCGCTAAGCATATTCCACGATCACGATATGATGGCTTTTATTTTGTTTACACGAAACGAGTCGATAGTTTAATATTTTAATAATCGGATGTCGACCATTTGTTGTTTGATTGATTATTACACCAATCGTTGTCCCTACAGCCTTCGTGCACTCGATTTTAACTCAACAACACCATACACAATATACTTCATTATCATTCAGCTATTGGAGTGAGCACTGCACATATGGTTGTCCGTTTGCCAGAAAACACATCGAAATATTGCACATAAATCAGGGACCGTCGGAGTAATGCATTTCAACGCTGAAGTTCGCAATTTATTACACGACGGATTGTACCCAAATGAATGCTGCACATACGGCCAGTGGCTGATGTAACACAAACAGCCAATAATACGAAAACACGAAATAATAATATTATAAATAAAATAATATTATAATATAATAGTTTACTGATAGTTGACAGTTATACGGATACTGTGTTTACCTATACGGCTAATAATAATTATAATAACACAACTAAAAAAAAAAGATTTAATAAATAAAAAACAACACCAAATCATCCGCTCAAAAAAAAAAAACTATTTTATTATTTGCAGTAAATAACGATTATACCACATAGTATATTAGTATTATTATTATACTTATGATCAATGACAGCGAGGTATAGTTTATAATATTATTCGTCATGACGTGAAGATTATTATTCGAAATATTAAATGTCAGTCCGCGACTCTTGACGGCCGATCGCGATACATAATAAATAAAACGTTTACATAGCAAACCGGACGTATTATCTGTACTCGACAATAATTAAAGACCCGATGTCACATTAACAGTCACGTGTCACACAGATTACGATTGAGAGCTTTGTAAAAGTCTAGAATCGACATATGTGACGCACGCCGAATTAACTTTGGATACCGTGATGTCGGTTAATAGCAATATTCGCAAATACCGTAAAAAACGACCGCTTTTGAAATGTAATGCGTGTAGTTGGTATTAATCAGGTTAGAAGAAATATTGCACAACTTACCTGTCATATGTTACATCAATTAGTAGATATAATAAGAAGAAAAGTTTGACTTTCAAATAAAAGCCCAACGTTTTTTTGAGCAGAGATTTGAAGCCAACTTATTGAAACGTGATAAAAACATATAGGTACATAATAAAATATAATTTTGTAGGACAGCGCATTTATTTAGATTTAAATCAAATAAATTATTATTATTTACAAAAACTGGAAATCATCAGAAAAATATAAATATTTAAGCTATAAATTAATATACCTATACAATTTAAACTAAATGGAACTCAATTTTGGTTTTAGAACTAATTAAAATAAATAACGATTCTAAATACGAACTAAAATTTTCAAAAATTTTCCATCATTGATGAAGATATTTTCGGTTCGGTTTCAGACTCAAGTTTATCCGAGCTATAATATCTGTGTATGTAAAATAAGACATATAATATACAGTACATACAATATGTACCTATATTTTATAACGTATATCGTCGAGAACACGAGTCAGCGGCATTCTGGCGCCAGTGCGCGACCCCTTTTCTCTCGTGTGACTGAATTAGCACGCGCGTTCGTCTATATGTATGTACAAAAATATAATAGACCTTCGACTCTCTGTCCGGAAGAAGGTTGGCCGCGGGGGAGACGACCGCATAAATTACAAATATCGACGGCACGGTAATTATTATTATGATCAGCAACAACAGATTGTAACAGACGCACATTGACAGACCATCACTCGTCGCGATAATCTCTCTATACTGACTCATACTTATAAATAGGCAAATGCGCGCATTAATGTCGTAAACGTTAATGGACCGACGTTTAGTGTATAACATTATTATTATGATTATCAATTATCGTCAGTGTTATTGGATTTTAATAATGCTGCTGCAGTGACATCGACCGTTCGCAAGAGAACAGCGTTTTATATATTGTCGTATTGCATAGGCACCCACTATAGACGACGACGGCGACTAATAGTCATAATGAAAACGTTAACTTTTTAATATTTTTAACCAAAGGTCGATCGTCGTGTTACTGTACGTTGCAGACATAGAATATCAATTTAGTTATTTTACATCGACATTTGAGATGTATTATGATTTCGTTATTAGTATATTACGTATCCGTCATTACAAACAGGGTTCGAGGATAACATATTATATATTTATTATTCTATTTCATATTCCATGCGTACGCGTGTTCAACGCCACTATAATACTATTATGTATAAACAATTACTTAAAAGTATATCAAGTACAATTTCATCACGAGATACATAATATACGCAGTTTAAGATATACAATATAGTCATCAACATCCGGTCGGTAATCGCATAATTAATGCGATATAATGATATTATATCGCACACGGACGGCTAACAGGCTGGTGACGGGCGAATACACAATGGTTTAGTTTTGTATATCGTTAACAGTGACAAAGCGAATAATATGATGATTACTTTCTGAAAATTTTCCACCGTTCTTTCCAATCGTCAGAAATCCAAAAGCGCGTCCGAAGGAACGTCACGCTATAGAAACACGGACCACGACGATTAGGAGAAAACGTTTCGCGCTATAGCTGTGCACGTCCCTGCGACTTTTCAATTATAACACCGAGAGAAAATTACAATGACAATAGATTGAATTTTCATATTTAATGCGTAGGTATATTTTTTTATATCATATTATGTTATATACATTAACGGATTAACGTTATCATGAGCGCGTGTGGAATAAAATATAAGCAAATTTATATTTTCATTGCGTTCCGTATTTCAGACAAAGTTTCATTAAAATTCTTAGAAAACGTGACAATGTTCTATACATATTATGCATTTATATATTTATGTATGTATATTTATTATAATTGTATAAAAGAGAATTCTAAATAATTTACAATTAACGAATTCTTCACTAAATAATGGTTTAACGCTATGGCGTCATATTATGTATCACGTAATAAAAAAAAAATGAATAACTACAGCCCTTATAAATAAAAAAATAATTAATTAATTAAAATATGATACGTAAAAACGTTCTAACAGGTGAATAATAATGTACCACGGCCGTATAAATATTATTCTCTTCACCTGACTTATAAATTTCAGAGAGTTTAACGTTAATATTTCATCATGAATTAATGTCGATATATCAGAAACATGTATCCAAGGCTAAATTTACATATGATATGAGAACAAAATAGCCATGTTTCAAAATAAAATGGTCGACTAAATATGCCTCTTTTTGTACATGTATATTATATATTCTGTAGATTGGTTAAGACTAGAGATAGATGAAAAGGATAGATGTAATATACAAATCGGTATGTATATATATATATATGAGTACCAGATTACCTGTAACACTTATGGTGTATCGTTAAAAAGAATTCAGTATATTTTTTTATTTATTAAAAGCTTGGTACCTATATATACTTTTACAATCACAAGTTATTTTAATAAGTCGGTTGGGCACAGCGAGTTCCTGTCACGAAACATGATGAATCGATATATTGTACACATCCGTACATCGTGATTTATTGTTCGAAACTATAAAACGTTTCTCGTTTTGTTTTCGAATTTTCGTTGTGCATGATTCGGTGCGTTATTATTAAAAAATACATAAAATAATGATGATAGACGTTTCGTACTATTGGGCGACATTTTATTGTTACGAGCTCGTGTATTTTATTATTATATACAAACACGTGTCTTAATGTCAATAAAATTATATTACGACCTAAATCAAACGCGCGACGATTCCCGTAAAATGATTGAATAAAGTGATGTCACTACGGATGACGAGTACGTCGTCCTGGGACGGATAGTGCCGGTCCGTCGACTGCTGCATACATATATATATATATATATGCTATAATGGTCCTTCGAGCGTTCGGATAATTAAGATTTTTTCACAGAGAGAAGAGTGAGATTTTATTAGGTATTATTAAAGATGAAAATAAAATAGTATTTTATTAATATAATCGTTTAGATGGTATTATGCCGTACACAAACTTGGCTTGAAGGGCAATCTCCTCTCGGCTTCCGTAAATATATATATATATATATGATGTACTGCAGCAGCTCTGGACAGTGGCAATCAAGAAAAACACATCGCGCGTACATCATATTTTACGATCCAACACGCTGGTGTATAATGTTACATTATGATCATGACGAGAAGAAAACCCCGAAAAACAAACACGTGCTACTTATTTATTTTAGACGAGCTAACGCTCGCGCGCGCGTGTACAAATAGCGTACGAGTGGGCTGCAATTGAAACGTAATGCCGCCTATGGATGAAAACGGTGAAATACGATTTTTATTCCTCGTCGACCAAACCTAACCTCGTCAATTTTCGAAACATACAACATTACACTATACAGTACTCTCTCGTTGGAAACACATTTAAAAAAAAAACGGAATGTTTTTACTCTCGTCAAACAAGACCACACTACAGTCTTGTCACAACGCAAACTTATTTATTTATTATTATTATTTTTCTTTTTATAGATTCTATATAATATCTATCGTTGTGCAGCTGACTGCGGATTAACACGATGAAAAACTATGACCCCACACTCGTACGTTATACTTTCCAGATAAAAACTATAGCATACTTGTTTTTAGTATTTATTTTTAGTTTTTTTTTTTTACGTATCGTTAAAACTAAAAGCACTTACACAAAGTTCGGTCCGGACAAAAAAATAAATCGCTTCATATTAAACGTTTAATGCCCAAACTGTTACCAATTGAATGCACGTAGTTTATGTAACTTTATAATACGTCATATATATATATATATATATATATATATTATAGGTATAATAGTATAAAGTAGCTTAAGAGTAGCCCAAAACCCATTTAGTTCGACGTGTAACGCGTTAAACTTTTTTGGCTTGTATACTCCAGTCCGAAAGATAAGGTCTTTATTATTATTTTATATACTCGCCTAGCGTATAAGACTACTACATTTTGTAACATATACAATAATATATCATAATATTATACTGTTCACGTTCAGCTACTAGTTTATATTATGTTATTATATATACCTACATAGTATCTACCTATGTATGCTTCAACGTTTTTAATCAATATTAACTGTTTTCGAGAAAAGAAAATAATTAAAAATTGTGTTGACGTGGGTGAACTAGAAAATTATCCAATCATATACATTATATATTTATATAATACATAATATGAGTGTGTGTAATAAAACCTGCCGGCGCTCCAATTATTCGACGCACTTTTCAATTCCAAATTTTGTTTTGAAACCAGTTTTTAAATCATCATTGTCTATTGATTTATGAACAGACGTTTCTTTAAATAAATAACTGTCGATGATCAAGTTTCCTAACATATTTCTTTTTAACACTCAAATGTTGTACAAAAAATATTTCATTTAATCGTATTCAAAAAGTCATCATACCTATAATTAATGTTAAAAGTAATACATATTTATAAGCTAATATCAAAATCAATAACATTTAAAATCCGTTAAATGCTTTTAATGTTCTCGGTCATCGTAGTAATAGCTAGGTATATATAGGATGATTGTCAAGAAAGACCGAAGGTATATTTAATACTTTTATAATTAACCTAACCCATGACTAAATAGACATCGTTTCGCGTATTACTTATATATATATATAATTATGGGAGAAACAAAATACTTGGTTGTGTGCAGATGATGTTCAACATAATGAGAACAAAATTATTTACACAGAATCGACATTATCATTACGATATATTATAATATTCATGAATTTGAAAAAGTTGGAAGGAATTAACAATATAACAATGATGCAACAGTACATTAACATATTATTATTATTTGAAGTCAATTAAAAAAAAAAAAGAAATAAATAATAACAAAAAATAAAAGTTGAATTTTGTTCGGAGAAAATGATTAAGTTTTGTTACATTTTTGGGAACTACGAAATAAATTATATTGTAGACTCTGAATTAAAATTCAGTCTATTACATAAATCTCGGAGCGGAATATTATAAAAATGTTTCTGGCCCAAAAGCGCCGACGGAAGTGATTAAAAAAAAAAAAAACTTCGGATGCCCGTCTACATAGCCGCGAAGACTGCGCGCGCGTATACATATATTATTATTATTATTATTAAATCGTCGAGAATTGGTGCGGTGATTAGTTTTTTTTTCGCTTTGCGTTGGTAATAATTACTATTTGAACGGGGGCCAGAAAACAGATTCCACTATCTGTAGCACTAGATCTCTTGCGTAACGTCTTCAGACGTTTTAATTACCCGCGCCCTCCTCCTCCGCGTTTGCCAGCAATATTTTAGTTCCCTGAGCGAAGTCATCGTAACCCGAGCGATTAACGATCTCATTATGGTCTTGGAGGGCATAATAATATCATATTATTATCATAGCCCGTCATTGTTGCCCACGTCCGGACAAAAAAAAAAAAAAACTAAGGAAAAATAAAAACGTCAATTGTAAATGCGATTCACGCGCCCATTCGGTCATGTTAAATGATTTGTATTAACACACACGTTGGGCGTAACTACTATATTAATACTAATATTATAATATATAAGGTAGGTATGAACGCGTCGTTTTATTATTTATTTTTGTAAAATATTGGTTTTGGAACGATTTACGATTTAAATATTCACATTGGGTATATATATATTATAATAATATTATTATACGGCGAAAATTATTTAATCGTTGAAAAACTCCTTAATTATTCAATTTAAGAGGGTTTTAGATGAGAGGAAAAAAAATTAAATACTTTTTCTTCGCGGTGCCGTATTATGCCGTAGAGAGCATCGGAACTTAATTTTAATCTGGGATTCGCTGCGTTTGAACGAATAAAAACGTTCTCCTCTCGACATTTCAAAAGAGAAACTTTGCCTGCTAATTTTTTTCTTCTTTAAACTTACAATGCACGTGGTTAAACGATATAATCGAGTTAAACCGACCGTATAAGAGACGGACGAATTTACTTGTTACAGCAAACGAGAAACAAACATGTATACCTACCTACGACGCGAGTGCGTTACGAAACCACTTACGCGAACGAATATCCGACAAATGCCGCGGAGAAGACATTGTGAATTCCGCGGGGCGACCGACTAATAATATTGTAATCGAATGCACACGTTCGACATACGTATCGTTTATATTGTAATATTATAATAATAATATTATTATCATAAACTACAAGTCGTCCGGACGATACACGGTGGTGAAACTGCATCGATCATAATAATTTTAATATACCGCCTGCACCACCAGAAATTACGTATGAAATTATGTGCAAATGACGGGGTTTGAGACGGCCAAGGGCGTCTGTCGGCGAACGGTGTGTTTGCAAGCGACAAAACGTCATTCGACGCAACGACAACTTGTAATAATGTCGTACGACGTGCAATGGCAATAATATATATACACTTAATATTTTATTATCTCACGTCGAGACCGCGTTCAACGGGCAAAATCGACGGAAAGCTCGCCGAGGAGAAAATCGTATCCGACAGCCACGTGCAGTGTGCACGTCGCGGTGCAGTCCGTTGCAGCCGAGTGGCGTCGACGCGCGTGTTATATTATGAGACGTCGGTTCGGCGGATTCTAACGTGTCAGACGCCCATGATATTAATGGAAACCGAAAAGGTAAAAAACAGAACGAAAACAAAATCGATAGGTACATACATAGCTCTCTGTATGTATAATAATAATATTATTATTAAAACTGCGCGGAATAACGTCGTGAGCAATGTCGCGACTGTTAAGACATGTGGAGAATACCATATTATTATTATTATTATACATGCTCGTATATGTTATTGTAACACACACAACTCATTATATTATTATGGCTTCGGGTTTTTAATGTTTTTATGCGAATACGTAATATCTGACGTGCAGTGCATAATATATAATTATTATTATTATTGCTATTATACAACTGAGCAGGTGTCCCCGTCTTACTTATCTCGTCTGAACGTTAAAATAAAAATAATATTATTATTTTTTATTATAATCGCGTATATAATATACGCATATACCTAATATAATAATAATATTATGTAGAGTGCAGATTATAATATTGACCACGCGATCACGCGATATCGAGACGGCGGCATTCCACGCGGCGAGTCCGATAAATCAACCGACTTTATTGGAAAGTGATCGGTGCGAAGGTATACATATAATATATTTATAATATGCTGTCCGCAATAATGTGTACCTCTGAACGCGTTTTCCGTTCGCGTGTTAAACGCACATTAGACGTCGGTCGCGGACAAATTTTCGTACTGTCCGATGTACCACTGCAATCGTGTGCGCGCGCCCGCAGTGGACGTGTAAATATTATAATATCGCCTAAACGAGACCCGGTCGGTCGGATATCCTATCTCCGCATGATATATTATCATTTGCGTTACATTTCATAACAATTATTTTGCTAAGTGGTGGGCGTATATTTCTTTGATTTTATTTTAAAATCGATGTAAACGATGGGTATGCGCAAGACCACAAGAGATCTGTGAACGTTTAGCGTGATGCCTTGCCTATGTCACAGCTCACAGCATATTATATGATTCAAAAGCAATGATGAACAATCGCATTTTCAACATATTATCAAATATCTTCGTGAAATCCGCAGTAGAAAACCAAACACGACCTCTTCAAAATATTCAAAATAGGCCTTTCTGTTGTACTCTGTTTTTTGTGTGTTGCATAATATTATATAGAACTCATTGAGCTTTTCTTGTATATTCACAGAGCAGTGCTTACAGACAATTAGAATGATGTAAATTATATTATATTTGTGTTAAAATTTGGATTATTTCATTGTTAACTAAACAGCGGGATGATAAATTCGATGTCCAAAATGGAAAATACCGATTTCCACGCATTGCATAGTACATATTATATAATATTGTGTTTAGTGTTTACAAACGATTTATTCTGTTTTTCGTCGATGATGTCTTTCAGAAATCGACACAATTTTTTCTAACGGCCGAACGCAATAATTTCACCGCAGCGATAACATCGAAACAAAGAATGCTGAAACACGGTACATGGCGATTCATCTTAACTCTTTCCGGACAGCCAATATTAACAAACAATTGGACAATGCGCTGGTGTACAGACGGTACTTATATAGGATGACCGTCACCCCGATTTATTCCCGCCTACGTAAATAATATTTATATGTATAACGGATATTTTATGGACATTCGGGACGGCTTTGCGGTCGGAACGCCATCATTGTCCTAATAATATATAAAACATTATTATTAAACATGCGCGGCACAAACAACTGTGATAATAACATTATGTTGCATTGTGCGACGTCACGCCCGAGTATATCGGCGTAAATCCGCGACCGTCCGGACGAGACCCGTGTACCGCATCTGTTAACACCGCGGAACAATATCATTATTGAACATGTTCGCGTATAGTGTCCGGCTGATTAATGGACTCGGCAAATAAACGCAGTGCGCGTGCGGCATGGTGCTTTGGTAGGCGGCGGCGTTGTATATTATATATGTAATAATAATAATGTGATAATAGCATACCGTGCTCTTTTTGTCGGGGCGACAGAAAAACCTATACTGAACGTGTAGCAGACATTGGAAAAATAAAAAACTGCGAACGACCACGACGTCCTCGTCGATCGTAATAAATTGCTAAACGTTATATATTATATTATAATGTGTGTGGATGTAATGATGCATAATATAATGAATAAAAAATACAGGGCGATTCTCTGCAAACATGTTTCACTCCGCTTTTTTTTTCTTTAATAATTCAATCGTTGAAATTTTGAGTTTTGGCATTTTTTTAAATATGCGCATACTCAAAGGACATATTTTCAATTCTTGAGAATTTTCCGTAGAGGTAGGTACTACTTAAAGAGAATATCCTGTAGATACCTACATAAACTTCTGTGTTTCAAATGAGAACTCTCACGTACACAAAGTTAAATAACTCAAAAACTATATTCGTTCGAAATTCGATTGTGATATTTCAACATGAAACAATAGAAAAGGGTGGTTCTCATTTGAAAAACAATAGTTTGCATCTCCTCGGTATACCCTTTATGTAATATAAAAACTTCAAAAACTTGAAAATATGTTCTTCGAGTACCTATTCGTATTTTTAAAATTCTAAGAATCAGAATTTGAAAAACTGAATTGTTAAAGGAAAAAATGGCGGTGTACATGCTTCTAAGCATATTAAATCATCCTATATTATTCAAAACAACATTTACACTTAATATATTGTATAAAATATAACGTACGTAGTGACTGGTTGGAATTTTATTTTTTTCGATAACAATTGCTTTTGATAGCGTTTATAATGACATTATCTAAATGATCGAAAGTTTTCCAAGTTAATTAGCTTCTAAATTAGACTTCCGCGAGACGTTAAATAATTACGTAAATTACATTGCAATATGAAAAGCTACAGAACTTAATTTCTTCCAATAATAATTATTTCGGCGTATTCGAACACTTTACGGTCCTTCGTTTAATTATTATTACCTACTGCACGTATTAAATACTAAATTTTAAAACAGATAAATTAAACACTGCAGTAACTACCATACTACCTACATATTATTATGTGTTCAAACTAAGATTATTTTAATAGGCTATTCGTTCCGTTAGTAGTTAACAATTAAAACGCGTTTAACGATAATCATTTTTGTAAACATTAAGTTACAATATATATTATATTGTAGTCTAAAAGTAGTATTCTATAATAATTATAGTGTGTAAAAGACAAATTAGCTTGGCACTCCTTATAGTTCCCATGGTTAATATCCATATTAACTCGACGCAACATGATTAGTTCCGTTTTAACATTTTGAATAACGACTATTTTTTAAGCACTAGTACAAAATATTGTACATTTGAATCTTCCGCTCTGTCGTCACTCGTGTGTAATCCTGCGGTCTATTTTCAGTAGACCATCTCTTATGGTTCCATTACAAGTTTCTCAATTATAAAACAACCTCACTCATCGGCCATCACTTCACACGTTTATAAATCAAATGTTCTAATATTAATTTGTTTTCCGTTCTATCTCTTATACCAGTGTGGAGTAAAAAACAGTCTACCCGAGTCTCGAATGAATATTATTGGATTATGAGATAGAAATTCAGTCGATAACGTATCCATTTAATTTATTTTCAATATTTGAAAACGAATGTAATTTTTTTTTTATCACAATTCAAATGTTGTACTAATGTGCATTCCAATGATTCAAATAATATAATACGAGAAGGTATAACTGTGTAATACAATATTATGTTAAATTATTGTACGCAATTCGAGTATATCAAAGGACGTAATTATTTTTATTTATCACACCCGCCGCGCAGTCTTACTTTGAACCGTTATTGGGTTTCTTGTAAAGTCGAATGCCGTTTTCATAAGATATATCGTTATATATAATATAGGGGTGGTTTGAATTCCAAATACTTCACACCCCATGGCGCTCTTCTTTCGACGCACCCCTGTAACTTATAGGAGTATAATAATTACGGTTCAATTCGTTTTCCATTAAATATCACTGGCAGCAGCTTAACAGCGGAGAGTTGACGAAAAAAAAATAAAGCTGGGAAACTGAAATTTCGAAAACTGAAACACAATATTGTGCTATATTATATGAATCGTTTTTCGGGGCCAAATATTATATTTAGAACGTACATATTACACACAATATAATAAATATATCTTTTTACAGTTTACACACGTAAAGTTGCTATGATCTTTTTTCCCATAACCCTCGTGATAAATTGAATACTTACTTGCTGAATCATGAATCCGAAACCAATCGGTTATAAAAATTATGATTTTCATAACAGCACACTAACATATTTTATAAAATATTTACGTGTATTCTATGTGTTATTTTTTTTTTTTATTATTAATTTGTATCTGTCTTTCTTTTCAAAATACGTCAACGAAAAACTTGCATTGTGTTCCAGCCATCCGGGACGTATAAAAAATTACAATAATAATAACAAAAATAATAATAACACTACAGATATTTTAACGGGCGGGACGACTATATAGATGATGATCTGACGGCGAAGCGGGAAGGCGAAAAAATTCTCAATACATAATATTATAGTAGTTCACGGTCGAGTGGAAGTTTACGTGCAAGAGACGCTGATTCGAAAAAAAATAATACAGAACGCATATTCAATGATGAGGGAAAACTATTATTTCATCCGTTTTACAACCCGTACTATAGTTTGTCACTTTGGAACAAACGTCGCTGACCGCTGCTGTGACCGCAAAGACCAATTATAATTATTATTATTATCATTAATATTTCGGAGTGGTGAAATCGTTGTATACGACCACAATTGTGTGTTCACACTAATGGTAACATATACTAGTAAGTGTGCAATTTGGGGGGCGATGCACGAGAAAAAAAAACAACATACCGCAGCCAGTTCTTCACCGGCGTAGGCAACATAACTGTCATACTGGTATTCACATTGTCGGGTTGAACTACGACATTCGAAACGATAAAAAAAAAATGAACGCACCTTTAATATTATCATGATAATTATTATCTTTGAAAAAAAAATATCACGATAATAATTATAATTATTATTCGCCTGACACGTTACAGAGTGTTATTATTATTATTATTATTTATTTTTTTTTTTTACAAATCAGTTACTCGTTCGAATAATAGGAAAAGTGTTTCTGATATATATATTATATATATATATATATATATATATATATGTATACGCACTATATATCAGATACATTTGCTTATCGAGTTGTTAAATCGTTGGTAAACAGGTTTTACAAATTCTATAGATGGCCCATGAAGTATTATTAAATAGTATTTCCATCCCATTTGTTAGATGCTCCGTATATACGGACATTATACCCCACAAAATATAAAGCAATAAGTTAAAAATAAGTAACCAAAAGCAAAGAAAACAATTTTCCGTGTACATTCAATTTACTACGATTTAAATGCAACGAAAATCCCACAGGTCAATATAATATATGTGGTCGAAATACGTCCATGGTCCATATCTATAGAATACACTGAACCGTAATCGGTTTGTATTTCATAAGACCTTTAAAATTTGAAAAGTCGTTATTTTATAGCTGTGTAATAGTTGTTATTAATACACATTATATACGAATTTGAAATACGTAATTTAAATTGATTTAAGAATCAAAATTAACAATAACGTAAATAAACAAATATAATGAATAAGAAAACGTGAAATTAACGATGCTCGTAACGCTTATACAATAATTAGCTTTCCAAATATCCGTACAAACCATTTATTTAATAAAAATTGTATCATTTTAATTTCAACTCTTTTAAGTATTTTCATAGCTGCAAAACGTTTGTATGCTTAAATGAAACACGAAAAAACACCTAGATTTTTGCACTTGACAATTCAACATTATAAATTCATAAATATACGATTAAATTTCATTGTTCTTTTCGTTATTATACACTCCATTGCATAAATTATTGAATTTAAGTGGCCTCCCTGTATAAAGTCACATTACCGACACTTACAAACTGTTGAATTTTAAGATATCATTAATAATGCATCGTTGGCACAGATCGACAACAATTTCTGAGCTTTTTAATACTCATTGGTCTGGAGATTCACTATACAAATAATATGCACCAATATAAAACATAATAATAAAATATTCTGTATTCCGTGAATTCGAACATAGGTACATATTATTCAGACTGTACTTCAACAATACCGATTTCAAAAGGCAAACTAAGGAATTATTAAATAAAAATTTTAGTGTAGGAAATAGAGGTAAATTACTGTTCTATATTTATGACGATATAAAAATGTACAATCGTTATACCCGTAAATAATATATTCTCTAATATTTTACAGACAATTTATATGGAAAAATGAGATCCTATATATTATGATCTACATTTTATACATCATGCGTGTTTATAACGCCGAATTACGGTATTTTCGTGTAAAAGAATATAATAATAAAAAATACAACCGATAAGCTTTAACAGAATTAAAGCGTTAAATTGAAATCAATGGCTTACGCACGAGCATGTGTATGTGTGAGATGGTCGGTACGAGAATTAAAAAATATTTTGATTGAAAAAATAAAATGTAATACATAATAAAACCCAATGTCATTGGGACAATCCAAGGACGGAGTTTTCGAGCGGAACACGTGGGTTTTTGTTCTGACCGCGTCCTGGAGTCGACGTGTCTATATATATTATTATATAGGTAGGTATGTATTACGGTGCTGTGTACGTATAAAGGAAACATCTGAGTAAAAAGAGCTTTAGTATTTGAGTTCTATTTTTTTTTTCATCTTCTTTTTACGAGTCGGGAATGGATGGATTTCAGAGACGTCAGACCAAAGAAACCAATTTGTCTTGTCTCCAAAACAGATCGCAATAAACAAATTCTTTTTGCTGCAGCCGCGGCCGGCGGGTCGACGGTGAGCAAAACGCCCGGATTAAATTCCAACTCTTGAGACGAGTGAGATTTAATCGAGTACGGCATTAATGCAATAAATATATATATCGGTGTACACGTATATATATATTGTTTTTTTGCGTGAAAAAATATTGCAAAGCTATAACCACCCCCTTACCGTTATTGAAGTATAGTACGACTGTCATCGGAACTCTCGTCGAATCGCAAAAATAATCAATTTACCGTTTGAAAAACGACTATTTACTAAATATTATTTTTCTCTGAAAGTATACCGTTAAGATTTAATGAAATATAATATTTCGATTACGCTCATTTTTTTTTCATTTTTCCGTTTTTACACTTGTATAAATCACGTACCTATACCTATGCACAACGTGAAATATACGTATAACAGTACAATATGTTATAAATGTGACACTTTTTTTAAAAATAAAAAATTTAATTAACGGGTGAGTTACGTGCCGTGTTAAGAGAAAAAAAAAATTAAACATACTTCTGCCGTTAATTTATTATCTAACGTCGTACTCGCGTATTATTATTCAAATAAATAAAACGAAATAGTAAGCCGGACAGGATACGCTGCAGTATGTATATTTATTTACAGCGGAGTCCGGCCATATTGATTGGCCCACCTCGACGCAGGATATAATATAAGCAGTGGTTTAAATAATGATCACCGTAAAATGCATTTCTCTCTAAACGACAATGATCGTGAAACACATAATATTATTAGAGTACAACAACGGGACGACGGAGATACCGTGTTTGTTGGAATTGAGAAATGACAGTGTACACGCGTTGGCAGTTGTCTTCGCACCGCAAAATTAAACGACGCCGTAACAGGAAATTAAAATGTTGATTAATGTTTGTACACATATATTATAAATAAATACACCGAACACGCCTAAACGACCGACGACGTCGTTTACAACGTTGATACTTTTGAAAATGTAAAAACGGCTTGTAATCGATCGCTATTGAAACCACTCGAATTACTTCAAAAACAATTAAATGCAACGATATTATGTTTATGTCGTATTACTATGGTACTTTCCTACAGGTTTAAGACTCGAACACACGATGCATTTCTACGTATCATAATATTATATGACTTAGTATCAAACAGTTTATTAGTTTACACCTTTTTTTTTTGTTTTAAATACAATATAATATACACGATAGAAAAGAAAGTCTAATATTATATAAATATTTCTGTAAGTATAACGTTTCCACATTGACCAAATTAATAAGACACTTAATACCTCAGTATCTATATCTATCTGTATATTTTTATTTATTTGTTTTTTGGTCATCATTGAGATTTTATAAATATACATGCGTGTTTATTATAATTGATTAATCATTAATTCTTTAATAAATACTACCTATGAAATGGCAATAACAAAACAGTTTACACATCGTTTACAATCTTATCAAATATTTTATAAAGTTAGTATAATAATTACAAAGTTTAAAATATAATTTTTAAATTTGAAATAATATATATTATATTTAATATATTTATATCCGATAAAACTACAAAATTAATTTAGTAAAGTTTATTCTAAAAACTGTTGATAATGAATTCAATAACCTAAATTTATAATTTGATATTTTATAAAATAATATATCCACTCTACTTCTTATACTAGAATCTAATAACTATCCATTAAGCTTATTGCTCTACATATGTAACATTTAATCTAAATTAAATTAAATAATAAATCAATGTTAAAAATGTAAAATGTTAAATTCATTATCACTGATATCAGTTAGCTACAACTTAGTATATAAATCATAAAAGTTCAAAAAAAAACAAAAAATAAACAAAGTTGAAAAAATAATTATTAATGAAACTGACAGGTAAAAAAAAAATATGAAGTCTGCTATACTTCAAGATTTTGACTGGGAAATACGCTTTGAACCATATGAAAATCAGACAAAGAATTATAATAATAGAGATAGGTACTTCACTTCTAAAAATATCGATCACGTTCAAGAGGACCAGTTTGCTTATGAAAATAAACTGTGAGAGAGTTAAAAAAATTAATAAACGTTAGTATAAAAAAATTATGTAGAAATAATTATGCGGACTTTAGAGTTTAGTAATAAATCATTAAATAGTGGGTAAATGTAAGCGAATACTGAATGTTTAAATTATATATGTATACAGGGTGATTATTTTAATAGATTTACTTAAAAACATTTGTATTATTTAAAACATGTATTTTGCATAATTTGAAATCAATCCAAAACAACATTATTAAAAAAAATATATTTTATTTTTATTTTTGGTAGTTATTTTTTTTTCAGATTTTCCTTTTTTGAATGATTTTATTCATTTTTAATTTCATGTTCCGAATCAAAAAATTAATTTTTTTGAGAATTTGTATACAACAATAAAAATCAAATAACGAATGAGCAGTCAATTATTTAGTTATAAATATATAACATTTAGATGAGCTTAAAAGTGGATATTCACTGTGAACCAGCATTTCCCAGAGTATAATTTCTGAATGGTTGTAGGTACTACTTCACATGTTCACCTAAACTATAATTCGTATAACTAATGAACTACTTATTCAAAATTTGATTTGTATAGATAAAAATTCACAATAAACTCTTCTGCTTTAGAATATGAAGTTAAAATTGTATTTTGTGATTTGAAAAAGTAAACAATTATTTTGATAATAATATGATTTATTTTCATAAATGTTATTTTGCAATGACTAAAAATAATGTAAAACAATCAAAATTATAAACGTTAAGTAAAATAAAACGTTTATGATTTTGAAAAATGTTTACTGTTAAAAGAATTATATTGTATAATTTTACATTCCCCGTTATATTTCGAGTTTTTTAAAACTATTAAAAGTACTTTTAATCCTGCGATTTTAACAGAATAAATCGTTTGACACACAAAGCATCAAGCTCACAATTGTTTAATTTTAATCATAAAAAAGAAGCTTGGCAGATTATTATATATTATATTATATAATATACAAATAAAAATGTCATTTACAGGCACAGTTTATAAAATTATTAACATTTAATTTTATTCCCATTTACTCAAATAGGAAACAAACATATTTTGTGCGACGCTAATAGGTACGTTTTTACCTGAAATTACTTACGAGATAATACAATATTAATTATTTAATCTTGAATAAAATTATTCTTAATCTTAAAATACAATTATTAACATTAACTATAAATTATATTAAAGTAAAATTTATAAGGTTAACCTAATTTTGGTTTAGTACGTAAACTATTGATTAATATAGTTTAATTTAATAATCGTTGTAAACATTATTTTTATAAATCTATACGTGTTCATAATATATAAATATATACACAGTACACATTAAAAAATGATTAATTAACAAACAGAAGTGATTTTTATACATGAATTTCTCAAAATAGAAATTAAAAAAAAAAAACAGAATTATGATAAATATACTTGATGGTAGTGTAAATGTTTGATACAAAATATATTTTAATATTTTGTGTAATTAGTCATGGTTTATGACGAACAACGTGTGGTAGTCAAATAATAACTAGAAACGGAAGTAAAATTAATAACAAGTTTTAAACGTACATCATAATTCATAGGTAATTATTACTGAAGATTATTACTAATCAGTGGTAAATGTTGTTTTACGAACGGTTTTTAGATTATTTATTTAATTGTATGCATTGGAGCGGTTTATAAATTCTAATTAATTGTTTTTTCTTTACATCAATCGATCTGAATTGTATACGCTTTGAATATTGAAATCAATAAAATAGCAGTTATGTGCAGTTACGATTGTACAAATTACATTATTTATTTACACTCTTTACATTTTTCATTCAAGTGACAAACGTAATATTATGTAAATCGCTAAATTATTTTAAAACAACGATTATTGTTTTATTAATAAAATAAGTATAACGTATTTACTAGGTATTATAATACCCCTACATTAATTATAGTACAATTTGAACGACCGGTTCAATAGTCGTAATACAAAATCTTTTTAACTAATTCTTAGAATTTTTGGCCACTTATTGCTAAATTATCAGATATTTGAAATAATAAATTATACTAAAATAATAAAATTAAATAATATAAATTAAAAATGATATATAGTCATTTCAGATTTAATTCTTATTGGGTATATAAATTTAAAACGTTGTGAGTTAGATAAGAAATAATATTTTAGTGAAATTGTTATAACTAACCATAAATCAAATTTTACATACTTCTGGCACCCCATAAAATATAATTAGGTAGGTTTTTATAATATTTAATATCATCGAATTATTCCAAACTACTTGAAATAAATGGACAATTAAATAAATTAAGTTTATTTATATAAAAAACGGAGTGTAAAGAAACTAAAATATAACATCATAAAATATAGATAAAACCTAACATTATATTATATTTGATTACATTGACATATAATAAAAAAAATAATTCAAATCATAATATTTATAACGTTTTTTATAATTCATACTTCAAATGAAGAGAAACAACATTCGTATAATCGTTGGTATGTAAGTTATATACGTAATAGTCTATAACTTATTTTCAATTTTAATGTATTGATGTGATTGTATAACAAATTCTCAAGCGTAAACAATTAGTTTCTCTTATCAATATTTAAATCTTTAGTTTTATCAAACATAATATCTACACGAATACACCACAATAATTATTATATAAGTATGGAAATACAATTTCGAATACAATTTTAAATTAAAGTAACACAATATTGGTAAACTATACTTAACGAACAAATTATAAAAGGATAGTTTTCAAATGATTAATTCAGACATTGCGTGTAGTAATTTATCATATTAGATACACGAATACATATTATGTGCAATACTGCCAACAATAGACACAATATATGAATTAATATTATGGTAAACTGAAAATTCTTTTCAGGGAAGATACTGTAATTTTCCGAGATGTGTGTAGAATTTACATAATAAGAAATGATTCCCATTTATTGATGAACATTCCAGAATAAAAATGCATTGTTTTGTATTATTATTTATTATTATTATTTTTTTTTATTATTTATTACTATAAATATTGAAAAATTCTAAATGTATATAAAATATTATTTAAATTTGATTTAATATACTTCGCAAATCATAACACGTGAATGTTGTAGGTACACGTGTCACGTTTTTAACCATTTGATTTCCAACATAATCGGTACCAGTCATACATTTTGACAGTGACGTTTTAACGGCACGCTATAATAATTATGTAAAATTACCGTTATTGTTAAATTTCTTTCAATTTTGTTTATTTTTCAAGACCAAAAATTCGTCTTCAGAACACAACAATAATATCTGACCACCAACAACTATGACTGACGTTGAACGATAAGCCGTATAAAATAAATAATAATAATAATAATAAAACGTCGTTCTGTCTATAACATCGATTAGTGTGCGCCGTTGAAACCCGTGTATATATTTACTATCGTGAAACATTTGAATAGGAACTTGATTCAAGGAGTCTCTTGAACGATGTTTGCAGTGGTGAGTCGACAACTACTATATTTGACGCGTTACTGCAATATATTTATACAATAATATACAATATATGGGTATGTAACTATAAAGTTTTGGAATCCAATAGCGTCGGGGCGGTGAAGAACATCTCGTTGAATTAAACACACACATAATCGTGCATTCAATAGTAGACGTATATATATGTGAGTGTGTATGTAAACGCATATACGTAGATGACGAGGGGCAATAACGATTTGTTTCAAAACGGCTGTATGAGTAAAAAACGGAAGTGAAGTCTCGGGGATAAAATAAGTTTGTTTTTGCTTTTTTTTATTTTAATATAACTTGTAAGCGTAGGAGGTACCTATATAGTATTATAAATATATACCACGCTCATACTCGTTTCAGTTTTGTGAAAGTTTAATAAATAATAATTTGTAATCATACAAATATAAATAAATTTATCAAAAGCTTGATTAAAATAATTGCATTGCTTTTGATGTTCAGGTATAAAACAGTTTGTACACTCACTCAAACTAAAGTTTATATTTTACTTTGCTGTAAATTTATTATTATTTATTCAGATAGGTAGTTTTAATTTGTCGGTAGAAAGTTTTAAAGATCTTTTCACGGGTTTTAAAGGACAATGCAAGAGTATAACATTAAACATTTTAAAGTCACTACAGTTAATTCGAATAAAGCTTAATATTTTAATGACTTGAGAATATGACGTTCACAAATCTACGGCATTTAAAAAAATAAACTCGCGTTGTATGAGCACAAAGTGCCCTAAATGCTAATATATAGTATTATGATGATGATAATGAATTAAAATAACAATAATAAATTATGATGCAATTTTATGGTGTTTGACAACATTTCGATGTAGACTTTAATGGACTTACAAAAAAAAAACGCGTTTACCGTCAAAACGACTGTAACAACACAGCTAGTGTATATTATGATGATCACAATGTACCTCTACCTACGTTCTATATTTTATTATTATTATGTAAATTTTTGGACATCCAACGACAGTCGTAATAATAATAATAATAATAATAATAATAATAATAGTACATAATATGTACATCATATATTACTTTGGGGCCCGAAACGGGGATATAATAACGGGCAGTTGTATCTAAGGTATCAATCTCTCGGCCCCGGTGCCGCGGTGTTGTCCACCTCTGCGCGAGACGGCGGGTTCGAGATTTGAGGTAGGTATATTATATTATATAGGCATATCACCTAGTGCGCCTTCAAACTTCCCACGGGGTCGCGTCACTTCGGAGTACTATATGCACATCTATATATGTATATAATACACATACGTCTTGTGTACGTACGTACGACTGTCAAATAATGACCATATAACCATACGCACAAAACCATATATTATATTGGACAACGTGGCTGATGTCCATGACTGTACACGAACTGCGGCGTGTTGCAGCTCTATATTCACTTTTCGAATTTTACCGATCGGATCTTATACATAGGTGCGTATATTACATACAGACTAGAAAAGCCTCGAGCGTGTTGCAGACCGGTGTACGGCCCGCGGATAGTATGATGGCGCGAATATACGCGACCGCGTGTACTTGCATAGTACTCGTAATAAGAGTGATACATAACACTTGTGTTTGTAGCTCTGTAAGACAGATTGCATTCGTCCCACATGCCGCGTAAAGCTGATAACTGCTGAATCAATCAGAACGATTTTGTGAAGCCCCGTGTGATTGATTTTACAGTGCTCGAAAGTATCGAATATGCGATTTAGGTATATATCGATTGATCTATACCAGACGAAGAGTGTTGGAAAGTCATTTAAATTGAAATACGCTCTATTCGAACGGCATACAAAACTAAACAGATGATAACTGAATAGAGTTTATAAAGGACTTTTTTTTTATGGCATTTATACTCAGAAATATCGTGCGGATGGTCGTAGTATAAATCTAAAAAGCAAAAAAATCCTGACTGAAAACCACTGATTACTATACGATCACCAAACGTACACCTATATAGAGCTTCAATTCATATATATATAGGTAGATACGCTCACATGCTTGAACCAATAATCCTCCCTCTGCGTCTCGTATAGGTATATTGTATTACTGCGGCGAAACCTATAAATGGTTAAACTCGTCACGGACACCATCATAGTCGCGTCCCGATGTTATAACTGCCGGGGAAACATATAGTATGCTATGCGATACTGGACGATCATCAAATGTAGGTCGTCGGCAAATGACTAACGATTTGTACACGTTTTTGTGCTCTCGTCTGTGTCCAGGTCGCGCGTTTCCGAGTGTCTGCAGATGAATGGTACGCGCTGCGGGTTCCCGCGCGTGTGCATATAATAATATTTACGTCTTCGTGCGCGATTCTGCGCGGTGTTTGTGACGTTGGCGTCAAAGAGATTGTCCAGTTTCGGCGTGTACACGTGTACGCGCGTAACCCATAGGACGTATTATACTGGTTTGTACATACGTCTTACACACACACACACACACTCAAACATACACACTCATTTACTTTGTGTACACCTTAACCGTGCGGCGGACGACGCGCGAGGGACGACTACTTCTGCTGCAGATCCGCCGGCGCGAGCATTTGCAAACAATGACTTGTACGACTACAACTACAGGCGTCTGTCAAATTTATTAGGCGTTTCTGGGACAAAGGACGTCGCGAAACGCGGACGAGATGTAAAATAAGAATAAAAAATCCGCACGGACTCACCGCGGGCGCGCGGAGGGAATAAGCGGTTTTCCAACCGGTTGTTACGTGGGTGGGGGCGGGAGGGGCGACGATCCTAGAGACACGCCGAAATACCAAAGCTGACAAACGGACTAGTGGAATATGTATTAGCTGTCCTGGAACAATGGTTCGGGGTCGTATAAACAACGGTATCGACGAACGTCCCGCGATTTCGTTTTATTGTTGTTTTTTTTTTTTGTTCGTTTCACTCGCCAAAATTTTGGATCATTATTGAAGTGGGCTTTGGGCAGCAGATATAACCGAATACAAAAAAAAACCATGCGAAATATCGGAATTTAAATACACGAAACAAGGTAACAATTCGGCAACGTAGTGATATGACCTTTGAGACCATTTTTTCCGTAATACATCGCCTAACACGATTTATTCTTTAATATACTTTGGGGTGCTTACAACTATATACGACATGTACCATATACACGTAATATGTGAATTTTACGTTCTTGCATTATTCACATACATACATGCACGGGTTCAACAACATACAATAATATATTATTGAATATTTTAAGAGGTGAAACCATTTATATATACGTTTTGAACATCAAACAACCGAAACAATTGTTTGGAGCGCTATATTTAGGCACTTCAGAACAATAAAATACGGAAATAAGTTATACAGAAATTAAACGAATTGAAATATGTTACTGACAACTTCTTGCCTTTAAACCAACTAAAACGAGTTGAAATAAGTTTTAAAAATTTATCCTATATGTGTAATTGAAGTGTATCGGGTATGATAATTTAACTAGTCAGAAGTCTAAGAAGTTTTACGGAAAAAGTTTAAAAATCTAATTGTAATTTTAAAATAACTTATACAAGAAAACATCTTGGTGTTTCGAATTTCAATATAAATATTAAATAAGAAAATATGCAGTCGCAAACTTATGGGCAAATTAAAAATTAATTCAACGGCAATCATTTTTGACCACGAAATGTGGGTTTTTGAATATTTTAATTAAAAACTATAATTATTTCGTAACATTATGTCTTCATCATTTGTTTGAAAAGTATCCACAGAAGTTATTATCAGCATTTTTTTTCTCGTTCGTAAAAATAACGCTTAAAAAATGCATACTGATTTTAAAACTATTTTTCTACTTATTATTATGCATATATTATTTAGAACACGTTTCGCTGCATTTATGCGACCAGTGATGAAAATAAATCTGTGCACGCACTCACAAACACGGAATAGTTGAAAATATTGTTGTAACATAATATTATACAATATAATAATATAAAAACTGGTATTATCGCATAAAATCATAATGTCAAAAAGCGTTTGAATCACAGTATATTTTATGCGTTTTTAAGACTGATTGCACCCAGAGAAATATCTTGGGTATTTTTAATGAACTAGGTTTGTTAGTTATCAACAAACCAATTATTGTGAAAATTAAAATCATGTTATTGTTTTAAAAAACTGTTCGTTTTAATGATTATATATTTGACTATTTTAATAAACCTAATTTGTTGATTCAGTAAAATTATTCAAAACTTTTCCTCGTGGAAATTATAACTAATTTATAATTTTTACCATCATCTTTTATTGATTTAATTAAACTTCTAATTAATTGAATAAACCTTGTCAATAAATTGTAGAAATATATTAATATTGTTGTTGCGTGATTTTATTACCGACCATTCGAATTAAAACTACAAACCGTTTTATTGTTTCATTATATTTATAAATTAAAATTTTATATATTACTTAATATATTGGTTATTTATAACTTTTATGGATGGGTTTTTCTAAAATCCAACAGAAAGAAACCGACGTCTGACGATAATGCCTCCCGCGTCTCGGCGTCTCGCATACGCACTACGCCACTACGGTATTCGCTATCATTTTGTTAATTTGTTATAAACCACTGAAGTGTAATGTGTATATTTGACATTTGTGTTCTATTTTGTGTTCTATGCGTCGCGTCTTCGCTACAATACGTCAAACTATTATTATAATTTATAATAAGTACAGCAGATGCCACCATCGTTTTTGTAAGGTATGTTAAAACTAATTTATGTCTAATAATACGGCTTTATATGAGTTGATTCTCAAGTAGGTACCTAATGAAGACCAAAATACTTGGGGGCTCGTCTATGCTACGGTATTTTCGCAGTGAGTCCAAAATTTTTCCAGATAACATAATTTCAAACATTTATACTGAGAGAGTGGGTGATAAGTTCTTGAAATTTCGTAGTATAATTAATTAGGTAAGTATAACTTATTAAAATAAAAAATTACTGAAATATTTTTTGAAAACTTCAAATATACCGGTAAGTCGGTACCTAATAATTTATTCAATATTCTTAAATTAATAATATTAATTTGGTGAATTATTTCGAAAAGTACCATTTACTCTCACATTCTACATTTATTTTTATATGCAAAAGTTGAAAAATTATCTTAATTATGTGACCCTACATTTTAACATTATGTTTTAGGATAACTTTTAACTAAATTAATTTTTGAGTAGACTGCTTGTGCCAACATAACTTAATTTTAATTTTATACTATTATGATTATACACTTGTTATATATCTACCTACAGTAATTTATATATTTTTTAAGCAAACATGTAGATAGACGTAGGTTTCTAATTTATAGTGGCCTGAAATTTATCATAATATATACTTAAATATTTGTACCTAGATACCTTATTATTTAGTTAAACATTTTATGGTACTAAATTAATTTAAAATGATTTGTTTTATCTGTAAATCTGAATTTTCATCGTTATCTACATTGGTGGTCCATTTCAAAGTAATACATATGTTAAAGAATTCAAGTACATATGAATGTACAGAAAATCAATGTTCACAGGTATTTTCTACTTTAGATAGTTTTAAAAGACACACACAAAAACACACAAACAATGTTCCAAAAAAAATAAAAATTTACCATAACGAAAATGAAATAGATGATAATACTGTAATATTTCAAGATATAAATAAAGATGTCAATCTTCACAACCCCCTTAAAGAATCTCAACAAATTCAATGTGAAAATGTTACACATAAGCCTAATGATTATGAAAATGGTATTGATTATACAAATTTTAATATTGATATTGCTATTAACACAATACATCAATCAGCAATAAATTTTACAATGTCACTGCATAATAATAATAATTTTTCAAGAAAAGATGTAGTAAATTTACAAAAAGAATTTTCACAGAGTTTGATTGAACCAATTGCTGATGTATTAACTAATTTTGTAAATAATAAAATTAAAGACCCATTATTACTCTCTTCTTTTCATACTCTAATTTCAGCTATTTCTACTCCATTTAAATTATGCAGTTCAGAGTATCTTTTAAACAAATGGTTAACAAATAATAATTTGTATACTGATGTTAATCAATTCACTATTCATAATGAGATTAATTTAGTTTCTACTCTTGGTGAAACCAACTATAATGAGCAAATTACAAAAGGAATTTTAATGCCAATACAGTTTCAATTCAAATCATTTTTTGAGCATGACAATAACTTGAATAAAACTTTAACTCATTATCAATACTTGACAAACAATTCAGATGATACTATTTTGACACATTTCATTCAGGGGGCTTTATGGAAAGAAAAAATATCTCATTATCATAATAAAATTGTAATTCCGTATTTTTTATATATTGATGATTTTGAAGTAAACAACCCATTAAGTTCACACTCTTCTTGTCATTCTATTTGTGCCATTTATTATAGTTTTCCACTAAGTGACCAATCCAAGCTTTCCAATATATTTGTTGCTGCTTTACTAAAGTCAATTGATATAAAAAACTTAGGTAATGATCAATGCCTAAAACAATTAATTAATGAATTAAATAAACTTGAGATCGATGGTATAATTATTAAAACTTCAGAAGGGGAAAAAAAAGTTCATTTTATCTTAGGTTTACTTGTTGGTGATAATTTAGGGGTAAATAGTGTTCTAGAATTTAGTAAATCTTTTTCCGCAAACTATTTCTGTCGATTTTGTAAAGAAAATAAATTGGTTACCCAAACAGCATCCGAAGAAAATGTTTTGTTGCTTCGAAATTATGAAAACTATTTAGAAGATATAAATACAAATGATTTTAAATTGACTGGTATTTATCAAGAACCAATTTTTAACCAATTAAATTTATTTCATGTGACAACAAATTATAGTATCGATATTATGCATGATATCTTTGAAGGTATCTGTCATTATAATATGTGTCACATAATAAAATACTACACAGAAAATGTAAACATTTTTTCATTGCATACATTAAATTTAAGAAAACAAAATTTTAACTATGGAAGTATTGAAATTGGCAATGCCTCGCCACTTATTAAATCAATTCATATTCAGAAATTCCACTTAAAAATGACGGCACGAGAAATGATGACCTTTGTGCATTTTTTTTCATTAATGATCGGTGACTTAATTCCAAAAGATGATCCAGTATGGGCATTTTTCAAAAATTTCTTGAAAATAATAGACATTTTATTATCAAATCAAATTAAAGAAAATACTATAAATCATTTAAAAGAACTTATTAAGCATCACAATTTAAATTATGTCTTACTTTTCCAGGATACATTAAAACCAAAACACCATATTCTATTGCATTATCCTTCAATTATTAAAAAATCTGGCCCTCCTAAACATTTTTGGTGCTTTAGATATGAAGCAAAACACAAAGACCTTAAAGCATATGCCCGTAATATAAGTTCTCGAAAGAATATAGCATTATCGTTAGCCAAAAAATGTCAATATAAATATGCATATAATATAATGAACTATAAAAATAATAAAAATAATATAGAATTAGAGAACAGACATAAAATAACTAGCAATCACACAACTTTTTTAGAGAGAATTTATGGCTTTTCATTTGATACTAATTTATGCAGCTATTCTCAAATAGATTATAAAGGTACAACATACAAAACCGGATATTTTTTAACAAACTTAATTGATGAAGTGTGCTTATATGAGATTTTGGAAATTGTCATAAATTTAAATAATTTAAATGTTACACTTATAGTTAATCAGATTGAAATTGATTGCTATTGTCCTCATTTAAAAGCATACAAAGTCAATAAAGATAAAAATGCAATTTTAAAAACTGTTTTAAAACCAGAAGACTGCAGTGGGCCACCAATAAATATTTCTAAACTTTTAAATGGGGATTTATTTATAAGATTGAAAGAATATTATTAAAAATTATTTTTACTTATGTGTCTATATATTTTATATACCTACCTACAATTAATTTAAGTTTTTTAAACATTTTTTTTTTTAATAGTTTTATTTATATGCCGGATGTAACAGAAATATATGACAAATGAAAAAATTGTATTCTAATCAATATTTTTAATTTTTTTTTTTTTTCATATAATTATATAAAATAAAAAGTCCATATTATACATGTATACAAACGTCTATAAATTATATGAAAAAAAAAAAATTAAAAAAATATTTATTAGAATACAAGTTATTTCATTTGTAATATCTTTCTGTTACATCCTGTATATTGTATTATTACAACATTTATTATAATCGGTATCACAGAAAATGGAAACTTGGATTTCAAATGTTGAAGACGGTACAAACCCCACTGATTTTGCACAACACATGGCATATACTGAAATAGGTGCAGAAGGTGCAATAGGTTTTTATTCTGAGAATAGTGACAATTTATCACTGGACCAATTACAAGCATCAAAAGATGACACAAATATGAGTTTGTCATTACCCATCATGTCAAATGATAAAACTTTAGAGTTGTGGAATATTCTGAAATCTTGGAACCTAGGTTGTGTATATCAAACTTGCATAGGTAAGAGTACTTGAGTTTATCTAATTTTTTTTTAACTAAAAAAGATTTGTAATTAAAAATGTTGCCTGATAAACAAATTACCATTTACAGTCATAAATTATTTACTAAATAATTATAAACAAAAGTAAATCAATAATATTTGTTATAAAATATTTTATTATTTAACCCTAATTTAAAACAATAATTAAAAGAAATATAAATACTGTTTCTTGTTTTAACACTTTTGATGGTAATAAGTGGCTTACTTAACTTATCAAGATACACAAATTGATAATTATAGGTTTATCGGTTTATGTGATGTAAAATTTTTTGAATAGGTACCTACTGTGTAATAAATAAACATAATATATCATTTTTATTTTTAGATCAACTTATAGATACAGATGCATTAAAATATATGAAAAGCAAACATATAGGATTATTATTAACTAACTACCCTCTTGGCATACATATTAAGTTTGAAAAACATTTAGAGGAGTATCAGAAAAACCAAGAACAACAACACAATGTTTCATTGTTAAAATCAAAAATAATAGCCGAAACTCCAGTCCAGAATTTAACCCTAACGAGTACTAAACCATCAGAAATTGGATTTGATCTAAATGAAATTTTAATCAAAAGCACTCAAGGTGCTATGATAATTGATTATTATTATAAACAAAAAAAATTAAATGAATCGTCTCGATCTTTATTGGTAGAGATAATTATAAATGATCTAATAAAAAAAAACAGAACCATGACAATAGATTTAGCCAATAGTATATCAAATGCCATTGTCAAATCATTTCCAACAGAAATAAAGGTAAGAACTTTATAAACCATCTATTAAACTATAAAATACTAATTGATTTAAAGTATTACTTTAATAAAGCTTAATTAATTTTACTTATTATTTTTATCAATTTATAGGATGTATATTTCTTAAAAGATTTTTCTTGTAAAGCACCAAAGGGAAAAGTTTATGCCAAATATTTCAACACAATGAAAAGGCTCAAAGATGTTGGTTTAAAATCTACAAATAAGATATTTGAGAATAAAAATATTTTGAGTAGATCTGAAGATAAATTGGATTGTTACTTAAATGGTGGGTAATTATTATTATTTTTAGATATAATAATTTAAATATTTGGTGTGCATTAACTATCAATTAGTAAATATAAAATAATTTCTAAAAAAAAAAACATTCATGTGAGATACAGTACAAATCTTATTGTTTAGTGATATTGAATTTTAAAATATTAAAAACAAATGTTAGTTAGGATCAAAATAATTAGATATTTTGTTTCTAATTGCATTCACTTTAACTAAGTTAACTAAGCAATCAAGACTGTAGCCACTAGACCATATATAATAATATCTGTCTTGAAAATACTTTTAAACTTAATTTTTATATCTACCATACATTCATGTTTTTTATTATGTTATTATAATCTTAATTATTGTTTGTATAGAAATTGAATCTGAATCTATTGAACTAACTGCCACATTAATAAATGATGGAGACTTATCTTGGCCTGAGATAGAAACAATCTGGAAACAAACAGTTAATTATAGACTTCAATTCATAAAAGAAAATAACACCTCATCTATTTTTAAAAAATGGATACACTATACAAAACCTTTAGGCTACAAATTAGTAAGTCATTTGATATATTATTAATAAATTTACTTGTAAATAATACATATTTTTAGATTGAGATTGACTTTTGCCGTATGTATTCAAAGTTCAAAAACTTATCTGTAAAGTTTGGAGATAAATCGTCAACTCTATTAAATATTTTTGATGACCGTATTAAAGATAGTGGAAGTAAAACCCTACTACAACAATTAAAAGAATCTAACAATTTATGTGACAGTAAGTTTTGAAGTTAATTTCAATATAGACTTTTTACTAACCTAACAAATTATAAACTTTTTAGATGGTAAACACTTAACCATGTTATATTTATTGCATTCATTATTTATACCAACATCCAGAAAAATGACCTTAGATGAAAATGGGAAAAAATCTATGATCAAATATTCTATTAGAGATTCACAGAATACTTTTATTTTAGTAGCACCAACTGCAGTAGAATTAGATACTATCATGGATAAACTAAAAAATCAATCAAATAGTATACAACCCTGTATATTAGTAGTAGGTTCATTATTATATCCAAAACAAGTATTGGTTTATTTTGATGATGTTAAATATAAGCTAATAACTGTTTTAAAAGCCATTGATGTTTGTTTTAAAATTTTTCATGTATTTAATTTGGAATACCCTTTAGAGTGTAGGGATGTATGGTTGTTCTTGCAGGTTTATTTTTATGAAATATGTACAAAATATGATAAAAGTTGTAGCTTAGTTAAACAGATCTGTTCTGAACTGGATTCTAAGTAAATGTATACGCAGGTACAAGACAATATTGTTGTCATTTTTTTTAAAATCATTTTATTATTCAAACTTAACATTTGTTTTTAATACTCTTATATTATCTTTGTTTATGTATTTTATTATCATTTTTTTTAAAATCATTTTAATATTCAAACGTATTTGTTTTTAATGCTCTTATATTATATTTGTTTACGTATTTTATTAAACTATACTGTTGTAAAACAAAAACAATATATTTTTATTATATGTCTAAGGTACAGTACAAAGCAATATTGTTCTCATTTTTTTTAAAATCATTTTGATATTTAAACTTATATGTTTTTAATGCTTTTATATTATCTTTGTTTATGTATTTTATTATCATTTTAATATTCAACTCATTTGTTTTTAATGCTCTCATATTATATTCGTTTATGTATTTTATTAAACTATTGTTTTTAAAAAAACAATATATTTTTATTATATATCTATTATCTAAGGTACAGTACAAAGTAATATTGTTATAATTTTTTTAAAAATCATTTTGATATTCAAACTTATATTTGTTTTTAATGCTCTTATATTATATTTGTTTATGTATTTTATTAAACTATTATTTTTAAAAAAACAATATATTTTTATTATATATCTAAGGTGCATAGTACAAAACAATATTGTTATAATTTTTTTTAAAATCATTTTGATATTCACACTCATTTGTTTTTAATACTCTTATATTATCTTTGTTTATGTATTTTATTATCATTTTGATATTCAAATTTATTTGTTTTTGATGCTCTTATATTATATTTGTTTTTGTATTTTATTAAACTACTGTTTTAAAAATACAATATTTTTTCTTATCTATGATAACATTAGTTTGAATTCTTAATAATTCCTATGTTTTCCCTATATTTAGAGTTAAGGTAACAAGAAAGCAGTGGCGTAATTGAGAGTGTTTCATGGGGGGGGGGGGGATCAAAATAAATTTCTATGGCAAACTTGTGGAGGGATTTTTTGTATAGGTATAAGACATTATATAAATACAGCTCATGGGGGGGATCTAACCCCATATCCCCCCGTAATTACGCCCCTGCAATAAAGTTTATTGATGTGCAATACCAATAATATTATTTTATTGATGCTAATAATACATTTATTAATCCAACCACAGTTGGGTGTAACATCAATTAACGGTTTGTTAACCGTATAAATATTAAAAATCTCAGTTCGTAATATCAACAATTATTTTATTGATTCTATTAATTTGTTCATAGAAATAAATGACAAGGAAATTTCATTGATACAACCACAATTAGTTTGTATTATCAATTAACGGTTTGTTTACCGTATATTAATGGACGTTTTATAGATTCGATCTAACTTTTTTTTAATTTCACCAAGATATTTGGTTGGGTGTGTCTGAAACACTTCAACGAGGCGTTCGTATATAGGAAACTATCGCAGAGCACGCAGCAGCAGCAGCAATAATAAACTGTTGGCACAGTACATTATTATAATCATACGAGAGGTATACTACGCGTACCTACCCATAATATATTATAATAATACTTTACAAGCGATCGTACACGAGTCGTAGTATATACGAATAATGAGATTTCTGTTGCAGGCCGACTGCGCACGGGTGCAGCGTTTTACTGGGCATCAAATCACACAACAGCGGCGTTAATAATAATCACCTCCTGTACGGTTATATTATACATATTATAATGTGTCGTTAACGCGACCTACGCTAAACCCGGTGCAATACAACTGAAACGCAATTAATTTCGGTATGTGCATATATACCGGTCGAAATGAAATAAAAAATAATAGCTTCATTTTTAGATATTTTTATTTTTTTGTATGTGCGTGTCGCGCCAATAACTGCAACATCGTCAGCCGATATTGTATAGTATATTATACATACGAATATAGGTATATACGTAGTAATCGTCGGTCCCGAGTAATAATAATAATTATTATTACAATATTCTCGTGTAATGACGTTCCGGTGCGTTTGATGTGCACATAAAATGCATTTCGGTCTTCGGCGATATATATGTATATATATATAGACGGAATTTGAGATTTTTATTAGTCGGTGTAGTGCGCACAGAGTCGCTGGAAATCGGCTAGCGAATATGATATGCCACGGTAAAATGGAATGAGGTAGTCGTGGAAACGCTACTTCTCTGTGCAGATCGGTTACACGAAATTCTCGGACAAAACAATACGTTTTCTACGTTCCATCGGTATAGACTCTAGACCACCAGCAAAACTATTCGCCCGCACGTTTCGAAAGTCAACCGAAAATTGATAGATCGTTTGCACTCTGTATAAGACGTTACGTAGTCATATTACACGAGATAGGTATAACAACCAATAATCCATATTCATATAATAATGAATATTGTTTTTTTTCTTCTGTATTTGTCTTCTGTGGAACCAAAAACTAGTGAAACGTTATCGATGAAAATTATATCTGTAGATTCCTCGATACTCGGGTACAATAAGGTTTGTAGCTCCGTTTCATCTATTTAATATTATTAAAATCATAACTGCATATTCGTTTATTTCTACTTGTCATTGGTTACGACGGTTACGTGTAAGAAAAAAATTACTTATTACTGTTCACTGCAGGTGGATTGCTCGTCTCATTTTTATTTATCATCCGACAGCTTCGAGTAATGCTTAGTACAGCTATGAATGTGCGCATAGTAATGAAACATAAGCCAATAAAAAATCGATGAACCTATTGCTCACGTCACGTTTGAGAGTACTCTATACGTATTTTAATTTGCATGCGTTTTGTATTTAGTTTGTTTCAATTTTACAGATTCTTATCAATAATTTAATGATGATATTAGTACGCACATATATACAGTGAATGTATACTTATATATTATTAAAATAATATTATGTTGATTGACGCGCGATATCAAATCGATACGAAAACTTGAAAGTCATCTCGAAACCGATTTCGTTATTATAATAATTACAACTCACAGTACACACTAACTACACGAGATATTTGTAATCGGTATTTTCACGATTTTTTTTACAAAAAGGTAAGGTATAACACTAGTTATGTGTGCGCAAACACTGTTTTCCACCTCCAGACCGCCGACAACCGTGTGTGATGCGTGTGCGCGCTGCTCCGGTGTAATAATTGCAAGGTGCAGACGACACGTCATGTCCGTAAACCACTGTCACGTATACGCGTGTACGCCGTGTGTGTCGGCGGCAGACCTTGGAACGTATTATTGTTATTATTATTATTATTATTATTATGATAAAGCGTTCTATACCGACGGGTATAATGCTGTACGGACTTAACTATGATATACGCTGTGCGCTCGCGTATTACAATAAATAAGTAAGCCGCCGCCGATTTACGACGGTCGCAGGCAGCGTCCGGGCAAACCGCTTTCGATTAAAATATTATAACATTATAATATCATAATATCATTGTGTATATCGCACGCGGCACGCAACTAATATTATAGTGGTAGGTAGCCGGTCGCTGCGGTGTGTGAAATACGCGATTGCGAGACAACAGACAGAACGCGAGACGGAGTGAGAGACTACTAGACGGACTACGCCCAGAATTGTCGGACACGTGCGCGTTCGTGTCAACCTCGTTATAATATTATGCACCTCGAGCGTGTTGTAACGATAATAATAATAATAACAATAACAATATTGTCACCCAACTTTGGCCGAAGACGACGACTACGTGTCTCCGACGATGCTGCAGTTGGCCGTATTTAATATTACAAGTATTTTATTTTTCCGTTAGATAAAAAAGCATATAAAAAACAAAAAATGTCCAAACATTAAACTGTTTGCTCTCATGGTGTATTACACATCATATACGGTGCCCTTACGAGTAGGGTACGAGTATATATACGTTGTGTGTACCGACAAAACCGTACCACTAGTCGATTCTACCATATACGTTATATGTACCTACAACATGTAATAATATTTATTAAGCATATTATAGAATATACGCGTGCCTATATACTCTGCGCATTGATGTCATGTTCAATATAATATTATTATTATATACACATAAGCTCCCCACGCGATAGGTGTATATAATATATTTACCGTTTATTCACGAGGCCCTCATCCTCTGGCGCTTGATTACATTTTCAGAGTATTGAGAGTGTATCGTGGGATATATAGCAGAAAATAGGTTTAAACGCGATGCGCACCGGAGTTAAACTCTGTCTATAGGAAACCGTATAGCTGCGCCGAAAACGGTTTTATCCCGTTAGAGCCCTCAGTGAACGCGCCCGGGACACATATAATCCATATGGCGACCGAATAAACCGAACCGAAATTAATCAGGCTAAGACCACGCCGGGAAATTTCTCAATAAATTTAATTAAGAACCCCGATGGGAAACCGGCATCTCGGAGTTCAGACAACCTTGTTCTTAAGAGTATTTTTTTTAATAAGTCCAATATTTTATTTTATTTTTTTGAATTCGGTCGCTTTTATCGTTATGAAATTAACGTCCAATGACAATATACAAGATTCCAATCTAATATAATAACTGGTAATAAAATACGGACATATTTACTTTTACGACCGAAATAAATGTATAATGTATATTATAATTTGTATAAATTAAGTTTTGATCGAAGAAAGGACCTATAGTTATAAATGTACATTTTACATTCATAAAATGTATTTTTTAAGAGTTAAAATAGGTATGTTAAAAATACCGGTATATTAACCGGAACCGTCAATTAAACCTTAAATTCTGGTTCAAACCACGAAATCGAAACCATAACATTATTTTTTTAATCTCGAATCTAAATCATTATGATTCCGTCGTCCCTGCAACTATTTTCAATAAATTTGTGTAAAATACTAAGATACACTGCAGTTGTATCTATTTATTTTTTCGAAATCAACCCGATTTGCGATTAAACGAAATTGCTCTTGGGCATAAAAATAGAATAAAATATTTTGTACCAGGGCAGTTAAAAAAACTAGGTTTATTCAATTTTAATCGAGAATTTCGATTCTGGCGAGTCGGGCGGCGTTTCATTGGACCAAAATAATATGAACGCCAAAATAATCGTCCGACTGTCAACTGTACGATTTATGATGTACACGGTTTTTCTTTCATCACGTGTCTCTTTTATTTGGAAGCGGCGACAAATATAAAAGAATGGTAAACGAATTTTCGTCTGTCGGCAATACCTCGTTCTGGTGGTGGTCCAATGCACTTTATAGCAACAATAAAGATTGTGATAAGTACATAAAAAATAATATATACTATTACTTTTTATTTATTTATTTTTAAAACATCTTCACAAACTTAATAGTATCAACCACGTTTCGTAGAATTGTTCATAGTTTCAGGCATAATATACGTACATATTAAGTACGGCAAATCAAATTTAATGATGTTTTGATTATGTAACGCGTTAATTGTCTTCAAGTCCGATAAAGTTATTAAAAAATAATAAAATTATCTTCTTTCCCACGGAAATTTGAAGACTCGATATTATATAAGCTCAAAATATATGGTGCGATTGTAAGTTAATATTATCACGATCTCATCAATATTTTAGTATGATGGTGGGAATTCGTTTGATCCGAAATACTAACAATATGTCGTTGAAATAAAAAAAAAAATAACAACTACAACACACACACACACACATATATATATAACGTACACTGGATGCATCACAAGACAAACAAATTACACACTATTATAAAGTGTCATCAGTGTTGAAATCGCGACGCGTCCTTACAACAGATAGAGCGTAATAGTAGTAGATGATAGTAATGACAACAATGAGTATCGAGTGACGGCGATTCGGGGTCTCCGATACAATGTATGTCAATTTATAATCGATCTCGCACAGTGATAGCAGTACGAAAATGACGACGGTGCGCATTATTGTAGCTAGCTGTATTGATTTTGTTTTTATTATTATTATTATTAAAAGAACAACCCGCGTAAACATCTGATGAGTCGTAGCGTTATATTGTGTAAAGTGATACAGTTTTATAATACTATTACAATAACGCATAGTTAACGGTTATTAGTTACACCATGAATCATAGTATATATATATATTTATACGATGATGGCTATTGAAGGGACGACATCCAAACTTCAAAGTAGCATTTTATACACTATTATTATTTTGTATAAATAAATTGCATTATGCATAACGTTATTATTTTATACGACCGTATACAGTCTCCGAGGAGAGGGGACGAAAAAAACATCATAGAGCACGTCAACGACCTTATCTCGAGGCTCGCACACACACACACATCTCACCGCCGCCGCAATATTCCATTAGTATCAATCAGAAGTGTATATAATAATATATAAATGTATATATAGATGTACCTACTAACTGAGAGGAAACAATTATTATTATTATTATTATCGGTTTACCCTTACACCGGGGTCACAACCCCGAGAAGTAGTCGTCGTCGGTCGGTATATAAGGAGAAGTGACGCGCGTGTATACGATATCATATATACTAAATACATATATATATACACACTTCATCTCGTACACGACAACAACGACAGATCTCTCTCGCTCACACAATATCATCGGTCGTCGGATCGCCACTCTCTCGCCGGCGGTTTCGGTACCTCTCGGCTCGCGTATAGAACAATGGAGACTACGCTATTATAATACGCATCTGTTTATAAGAATTATTATATATATACATATAAATGTGTATTATAATAACAATCATATAATACACGAGTAGATACTTGTTAATATAATAATAATAATAATAATAATACGCGAGTGTGACGTCGAAGACGGACGCACAAATACAATATATATACATAATATTATAATGTGATATTATTAAGTCCATAACGCTCGTGTAGTGCACATAAACAGTTTATTTTATTTTTTATACATAAACTCTCATCGCGCGCCAGGCGTCGTCCATTAATCAAGTTGGCGTGGCCGATTGATGTGGAGAGAATCGATTTGTTTAATGTCCCGCTGGTTAACTTGTCTATCCGCAGCCGCCGTCGTCGCCGACGATGTGGGCGCACATTTGCACCTCTTCGGTCGGTTGAGAATTATTATTATTGTTATTATTATTATTATTATTATATCCAGTCTGTCACGTCCCGTGTAAATGGGTTATTTATCGCTCAAAGTACGGAAAAAAAACCAACTCGATCGGGTTGTTGGTTATACTATTATTATTATTATTATTATTGTTATTATTACTGTTGTTGTCGGAGTTGTTGTATTATTATATCGTCTTCGCCAGCCATCGGGCATTCGGGCACGATGTGATATAATTCTTCTTATATTTTTTTTTATTTACATCGGAAAAATTACAAACGACAAGGGGGGTAAGTGCGACGACACTATATATATATATATATACTATTCAACGAGATTCTTATCTCAGACCATATAATATTGTATATATGTATTATGTATATTGTATATGCACAATGTACATGTATGTCTAGCCCAAAACACAAGGAATAGGTAGGTTATAGATACATCATATATATATTTTATATATATACTAAAACGATTTGTTCACAAGTTAAAGATTCAACGGAATGATATCTATTTTAACATATATTTTTATAATCCGGAATTCTTAACAAAATATGTAATAATTTAAAATTATGATTTAAACACATTTTTATATTCGAAATAAAATATAAAACGTGTAGGTAATTGATATTTTTTAGCTTGCGAGCATATACCTAATATTATATGTATCCTAATTTGTATGATTCAAAAATGTAAATGTATACCTACTTCGTAAAATATTATAATATGTAATATGAAGAATTAATGTATGAAGATATCAAACTCAAAATTCAAATTATATTATTATATGATATTCAAATTATATCAAATTATCAAAATAAATGATAATTATAAGTATTAAAATTATAAAAATAAATAGATTTTATTGTAAAAAAAAAGCTAATATACTTTATGCTGAATTAAAAATAATATATTTTCACTAAATCGTCATTAAAAATGCGGAATAGGTACTATAATTTTGAACTTTTTTCAGTATATTATGGGTTTTAAATGTTTTAATGTTGCCATTAATAAGCATCCTTTAGGGTTTTTATTTTTTGACGTTACAATAATTAGTAACAATTAAACTATATTTTATGAAACAGACCGAAAGTAATAAGAAACAATCAAACCGAAAGATTTTATTAACAGTTGAGTATTTTCAGAAACTGAAAACAGAGTTTGCTAGTATTGTGCTATTATTTTAAATTTGAAAACGATGATGAATTATCCACAAAAGCTAAAGCTGAATTCTGAGTTAAGCTTACACGGTCAGCAACCTTTATGAAATTTATCACAAAAACTAAAACTAAACCGAGAAATGCTAAATATTATTTAATGTAGGTCAAATTTAAAATCAATAAAAATGGCTAATTACCTAAACGGAAAATTATTGCGCGATGTGACTTTACATTTGTAAAAAGGTTTTACTTTCCAAGTTCCCGACAAAATCAAAGTAAAAACCATATTATAATATCAAATACACGCAATATATATTATTATGTTTTTATACGTAGCGCATTTCGTTTTAGAAATAACGATAGAAAATAGAAAAACTTTGTATTTTCCAAAATGTTGTTTTAGAATGACTTTAAATATTTATACTTTTTGTAAAAAGAAGATCTTATTGTTAAACAAATTAACCAGTATATATTTTGTTTTTACAAACGATAAACCAAAATTCTCAAATTTGTATATAAGTAAAAAAACAGTAAAAATTCTGGAACATGATTTAAAACCTAAATTTAATTAAAAATTATTAGTGATGTTTGAGTAATCTTTAAGTAGCAAAATGTAAAAATTTTAAAATACTAAATTCAAAATTAATTTAACAAAAATAACATTTTTATGGAATTTGTTTATTATAAATTATTTTCATTATTATTCAAAAGTCATGTTTTTAAATTATAAATATTAAATAAAATTGAATTATAAATGTATAACCGTTTATAATTTTATCGTAAAGATATTCTTTATCAGAATTATTTTGAATTAAACTATTAATTTATTAAAGCAGTTCATTATAAATTATTTAAAAATCTAAATGCGGGGAAAATACACAAGCAGTGCATTATTCGCTTAAAAAATAATTATTGTAATATACATTGTACAATGTATAAATATAATTTCATATTGGCTTATACAAATTTACATACGTAATGATTAAAAATAAAAATGTAACTTAATAAAAACGAATGTATTATTTATTGTGTACTCGCGGAGTCGCGGTATCATACCGTAGTCAAATCGATACGGGTCGTGCGCGCTTTGCGAAAAATCATCGAACGGAAACCACTATCCTGCAGACTTGCCACGTGGAATAATAATAAAAAATGACCAACATAATGTGGTTGACAGTCGCCGGCAGAGCGGGTCGGGAGAAAAATGATTTAAATAGAGATTAATTTAATATTCAATGAGTTTTAACAGTGGCGAATTTAATGCGGCCATAAAGTGTGCGAGTGTAAAGTGTTTTCATTTATACACGTAGTAGTGTACCGGTGTACGATATATTATATATTATCATTATTATATACACATACGCAACGCGCGTGTATAGCCGCGGCGCTGACTGAGGAGAAAAAAATGTTAATGAACTGGAAATTATTTCGAAAAAAAAGGGTTTCATATACAGTTTGTGTATACACACAAAACCATATAATATATAATTTACATAAATCGGTGGGGGTAAACACCATAAAGAACTCGCTGGGCCGTTGTTGCTATAAGGGTTTTTTTTTTTTTATTCTTTTTGGATATACGTTTTTAATATACATCGCGGTGTGCACGGGGCGGTATAATATCGGGGCTGTCGTACAGTTCGATAAATTCGTTATTTACAACGGCGATGTGCGTTAGGGACACAAGGTCTGTAAACACACTATTTTTTTTTCGAATTAATTTTTATACATACTATACACACATAACATATATATTATACAATGTAGACGGGTACGGCGCGATATGCGTGGAAGAATAACGAAAGATAAAACACTGCAACGATGATATAAGACTAAAGACAACAAGGACATTGATAAATTATCAGGGGGGTTGTAATACATCCGATAGGCATCTACGGGAGACCGTGGCATTTTTGGCAGGTGGGGAAGGGGTATAATAAAGTTTAGGATGTCGTATTATTCTTGTGTATAGGTAAAAAAATACACGTCAGGTAAACGTGCGACCGACAGTTAATTTCCATTTTTATGGTAGTTTACAGCTGAAGCCATATTATTATTATTATACTATATATATATATATATGAGGTATAGTAAGGGTGCCCGTATTTTGATGGTAAAAACTGAAGTGGAAAAAAAATATTTATATTTATTTTCTCCAAAAACACAGACATTTTTATTCGAAAACGTTTAATATCATTATAATTATAATATGTAAATGCTACACCCCAGACGACTTGTATAATTGTTCAGTTTATGAATCGGACACTTATTATTATAACATACGAGGTTACCGTTAGGATTTTATCGAGAAAATAATTTTTAAAATACATGCAAAGTAAATATTGGTCCCACTGCGGGGAGAATTGGATACCAATAACACTCACCGTATAGGTGTGAGAATATGGAAAAGTTCCAGAAATTCGTTTTCAAGACGGATAGATAATACGATTAGAAGCGGTTTCGTAAATATTATACTGTGGCTTATAAATCGATAAAGATGATTTTTTTAGATATTTATAAAATATACTCTCCGAGTAATATATCTGTTGAACGCATTGAATTATGTTAATATTATTTTTTTAAATTTACTTACAAATGGCTATATACTACACCATTTAATAGTAATAATGTAATATTATTATGATGTCTATTTAAATTTTTCGAAATAACGTTTGTTTTGAATTCAGAATATTTTTATAGTTTCCTCACGCGATTGACTGTACAGTTCACACTTATCTGAAAAATATTAAAATTAATACGCATATTCAAGAGTTTAATGAACGTAACGAATGTTGATTCATATATATAAATATTCCGGAAATGACTATTCTTAAACTGAATATTTTAATCATCATAACTTTACGATTTTATAAATTATACATGATCTAACAGTATTCTTGATATAGTTTATAATATTTTTGATTACATAATATAGTTAACGTATTATAGATGGACTACATAATAATTCTATGCATGACATTTTAATAACAATGATATATACCTAGTTAGTGGATTACATTTTTTATCTTTTATTTTAGTTCAAAGACATTATTGTAGGCAATAATTTTCTTACAAAACATAATAAATACAATACATAGTACCTATTACCGTAGTTCTATTATAATTAAGATTTTTTATTTTTGATGTTTTTACAGTTGATATAACACAATTTCTATTAGTGTTATCGAATAATTATAACAACGGTAAAACACAAATAACGCTGTATTTTACGTTGTTTAAAAATCTGATTTCTTTATTTATTACGGGATGTACCGCCTAGTCATCCAGTAAAAAGAAAATATAATTCATGCACGAAACAGTTTTTACTCGAAAATTTGTTATTACACAGCAACTAATAATAATAATAATAATAATAGTAATAACTATAATATAGAATTAATAATTATAACAGGATCAGTTATATTTTTTTGAAAATATATTTAAAAAAAAAAGAGCTAAATATACATCTTTTTAGATAAAATTTTGTTTCGAACTGAGGATTGAGTTTATCAATTTCGTGGACACTTTTTTTGAGAATTATATTTTAGAATGTATCAACATAATTGAACCGGTCTCACTCGAAATAAATCGAAAAAGAAAAATGATTTAGGACAGTGTTAAATATATCAAACTTCTGTATACGCCGTAAAAACTTTCTGAATGATAAATTAATTATCCAATAATCTCCGAAAATGAATCAATTGAGACGATACATATAATACCAAATATAGCGTGAACAGCGCCTGCCGCCCATGCACCGCCAAACCTAATCTAATCAAAAACCCTGAAATATGTGCGCAATTCGATCACCATGTTTGTGTTTAATATATATACATTTATTGCTCGCAAACGTATTGCGACGGACCGGCCGACTCGTGGGGATGACTGAGCAAAAAAACAAAACATTCTCGTCCGACAGTCTATATATATACGCACGGCCCGGGAAAATGCACATGAAGCCACCGCCGTGGGGCGACTATCGGTCCAAAATGATAAAGTACCTATAGGACTCTTCGCAGCAAACAACGGCAGCCGTCGCGCGCGGTCGTCTTCTTATCGTTATTATTTTATTTTATTCGTTCGCCGTCCGACTGCGGCGAAGAGATCGTCCTACGGATAATTATCATTATATCAACCGCATCACCGTATCCGAAGGAACAAAAGGGTACACTATATTATATTATTATATATAATATACACGCGCTATCTCACCACGACGGAGTATATTATTATTATTATTATTATTATTATTATTATTATCGTCATCGGCGCGTATATAGACTTAAACAATATATTTTGCGGACTGAACAACGTCATGGCTGCCGCCGCAGATGACAGTGCGTATATTCGATCTCTAAACGATGTAATGCGCTCATTATTGTTTTTGTTTTTTAATCGACCGCGGCGAACGTACGCCGCCAGTCGTTTTTAGGGGTTGATTTCCGTAATGGAGTGTCACGGGCAGACTATATAATATTTCTTATAATATATTACATGTAAATACACTCGATCTGCTATTTCTCGGGGTTATCGCTTGTATACAGGACGGTCATCAAGCATATATTCGCCCGTATTTTTCAGTTTAATAATGGATTGATTACAATCACGATCGTTGGTACACTTCAAAACTTTATTTTCAAATTCTTGAGATCTGTTGTACAACTCAGGGATGAATTGCCCTGTGGCTGATACAAACTTCTATCTCGCAATCGATAACACTTTTTTCCTACTTTAAATTAGGTAACAAGTATCTAGATGATTTTCTCTCGAATTGTTCCTCGGTTTTTGAAATATTTTTAATAAAGATATGATTCCTAAAAATTAGATTTTACAAAAATATAAAATAAATCTAATAACTAATCTTGTAATCATTATACTTAAACAATTTAAAAAATGATAAAAGTCAATATATCTTTTTAATAAAATGACGAGGAAAAGAATATTTGGCGAATCACTCTGTATAATACCATACATACTTTGATAAACATCGCATAATAATTTCGTCATCACGTCCCACCATCCCTGCCACTACGACGCCGCAGTATAATGATCAATCGCATAGTACGCCATAATCGTAAGACCGAGAATAACAGAACAACCCGTATATAGTTATTATATAGTACACTAAAGTATATATAAATGCATATTATAGGAGCACCGCGAGGGGGAAGAAAAAAAATAATATTCGAGAATAGTAGATAATGTCCTACGACTAATGTTTTCATAAACAAAGACAGATGCCACTGCCTCTGCAGCACAGTATGATGTCAGTAAAAAAAAAAAAAAACATATAAAAATGAACTACGTCGACAACTTGTTATACTTAAAATGAAATTTATTTACGCTCAACGAGAAAATGACCAAAAATGAAAAAATAACAATCGTTAAACAACCGCGGACAATAAATATACACTATCGTACACATTATTACGTAAACTTACATTCTTCTAATCGTCGCCCAATTTGTTAAATTACTATATTATTATTATTATTATTATTCTCGAGAACGAACGCAACGGAAATAATTGGGTTTAACGATTTTCAATCAACGCGAACTACATCAATAATTTATCGTCAATATATAACATATATGTATATACATTATACAATATATAGCTAGGTATATACTTATATATTTATTTATACACAATATATATCTATATAACTAATTAATATATGGTTATAATTATTATTCAGTGACTAGACGCAAAAATATCGTTAGTACCTATTAATACAGCTATGATTGATGTATTAGAAACAAGTTTCTATGAGGTGAATGATCCAAGGACCAGTTTTTTCTTCGATTTTCAGTATATAATATTCTGCCAAAAAATACCTACTCAATATTATTCCTACTGGCATCATAATATTATAGCAGTATAGCAGACTACTGTATAAGATGCCTTAAATTCGTCTAAGTTGATTTATAAGGTATAAAAAATGTAAGTAAACAATTTCAAAGTATACTTGAAATTATCTATAAATGCTCTATTAAAGTTTTCAAGTACGTATTATAGATATTTTAAAAGTGCCTGTCACAAGATTGTTGGTAACTATAAAACGATGCGAACAAAAAAACAAAATACTACTATCCTAATTAAAATGTCATTATAATATCCGTAACGATAATGATTTCGTTATAGTTTTTTTTCCAAATACTCGATAATTTCATATGGAGTTTATATCTTTATGTTTTATTTACGCCACGCAATATGTAATCAAAATGATTAAATGTATGATAAATTTAGTTATCAATAATGATATACAGAACATTTAATCACTGAAAATAATTGTAAGAGATGTAACCATTAAATATATTATAAAGACTCATAGGAAATTTATATAAAAACCAATAATTATAAAGTTTTCATTTTCAGCACCAATAGACTTTGAACGCATATAGTAATAATGAAGTAAAAAATCGAAAAAAAAAATATAATAATCGGCTCAAAGTGATTTCTTAATTTAAGCTCAAAACTTTGTTTGCGCTTTGATCGACTATCTAATATGTCTATATAATCCAAACAAAAATAAACGCGTTCGCGTATTGAACACTATCAAGTACAATTTTCGAATGCGTTCGTACACTGCAGGTATACTGGTGCTTGGCTACAGGGCATAGGCTAAAGGCAAAACACAATCCGTATAATACATAAACTCAAATCAGGTAATATACGCACGTGTTTCGAACGACATGTTCATATTAATTTTAATATATATATATATAGTGTATTATTTGACGCACTCGTTTCTCTCGGAAGATTCAGAATTTTAGAAATGACACGTTTGAAAGGTTTTTATAAACGCGACAATAGGAAAAGGTAAACGTGGGTCTGTGTTCCGAACAATTATATGATTAGAATGCACACGTCAAATTGGAGCGCCAAACACTGTGTATATATCCTACGGCACACATATTATAGGTATTGTATTTAGTTCGAGATGACAAAACTCGCTTAACAATAAATTTTTATACGAGCACACAATATTATCATAGGCGTACATACAAGTAGGTATACCATATAGGTATAGATGGGTACGACCGACTACCCGTCAACACCTGTACAGTGCAGTCATCAACGCGGTTCGAACGACGTCCATTGTCGCGTTTTCTTCACCCCCGACGAACCGATATCAATCAGGGTCTCTAAGTACACACACCTATATATTTTAAGGTCCCTCGACCGTAATTTGTTTCGTACGGCCGACAGTGATGTGCGCTTAGGTATATACCGAAATGCACGGCCGGGAAGGAGAGAAAAAAAATTAAAATATAAATAAATAAAAGGCCGTCGTCTTTGCGATTTCCAGGAGACGATAAGACGCGCGAACACTGCTGCAGCATCAGCGGCGGCGGCGGCAGCAATAACACTGTGCAGCTGCTCGGCATATATAATAACACGGCCGGTCGCGGCATTTCGCCGATCGATATCGTCGTCGTCGTCGTCGGCGCTGCACAATCCATAATAATATAATATTATAACGCGCGTACTATTATTGTAATATACATATGCGTACGGACGGGCAGCCGTACCGGACGGACGAACGGATTTATTTTTTTCCCCGCAGATATCTATACTCGCGCGTACATAATATATATAAAATATAAACGCGTTATATAATAGCAACACCACACCGGTGTACGGAAATCCGCAAAATTATGGAAAATAATTCAGACTATATCGGGACACACCCCGGCGAGCCACTATACGCACACACACACACACACGACGATGCAATAATAATATATGTTGTGTGCACGCAGTGTATGTATGCGCGCGCGAGCGGTGCTGCGCTTATCTGGCCGAAGAAGTCATATTGTCTTTGCCCCGGATGCTTTATTGCCGTCGCACGCACACGACAACACAATAGTGCCGAGGACCCCGGGGACGTGAACTCTCAGCAGGCACGTTTTCGCCGATAAAATACAAAACTAGTCACAACTATACGCAAAACATCTAAAACGGGCAGAAAATTATTTATTGACTGGACGTTATTACACGCGTGTACCTACCTATATTATATTATACGCACAGCGCATACCTCATATAACGTAGTACATTATTATTATTATTATTATTATTATTATTATTATTATTATTATATATATATATACATCGCGTTGTACGGCGATACATGTATATACTATACATAGATATATATATATAATGGGTACGACGTGCACACGACCCCGTTGTGTTTACAGAAGAATTGCCGTGAAATTGCACGCGAAATGATGATTCTTCTCTGCAGGCCGAACGCGCGCACATACGTATATAGTATGTTATTATACTTAAATTATTATTATTATTATTATTATTATATATACCTAATATGCCAGTTTGTGTGTGTGCGTTACATATTTCATTGCATTCGCTTTCTTTCCGGTGCGTTATTACGCGTACAGGAGACGACCCTGTAATTTTTCGGCCTTTCGTATTACACCACACACACGTCCCTCGGGTTTTTTTTTTTTTTTATTTCGTTATTACATTTGCTCTAAGCCGAGAGGACCACACACGTCCGCGTGACGAATCTCGGATCGCGTTGCCCGATTAATCATCAGCCCCGCGTGCAGAGAGCTCGCTCGTCGCTCGGGGTAGAAATAACGATAATAAAAAAGAAAAATCATTATATTTGTACGTTTTTAACATTCGGTCCACCACTGCCGGCGACTACCGTTCGATATCGCGCCATAACCGTTTGATTGTTATTAATGTCGTCGTATAGACGTATCGAATATTGTTTTCTTGTACATATATATATAGGTAATACATATAAATATATGTATATATATACCTAGCTGACTCACAAGTGTACACACGAAACGCCGCGCGGCAGACGTACCGGAGAGACCGACATACATAATGTAAATAATACAACGTATTGTATTATGTAAATGCGCGACGATACAACGTGGATAAGTGAAATTTAAAAATTCTTTCGAATAACCATCAATTAGCATTTTAAATAACGCGCGTACGAAATGTAGACAGGATCGTTTCAAACGAGACGTATGAAGAGACAAGAGATATACCGTAGGCACGGTATTTTTGTTTACCTATATACATACGCACAGGTTACACGGGTACAATAGATTTACATTTAACATCAAACATAAGCAAACACTATCGAAAATCAATCGGCTCCATACCGGGCGCGTATAAAAACAAATATATATTATGTGTCAACCGCGCTGCAACGGCATACGGACGCATAAGTTTAGAACGTCTTGATTATAATCTTCGGAAGGGTTGTTTTATGTAAACTCGAAACATTCGTCGACGGTATATTTTGTTAGTCACTCGATGTCCTGCTGTAGTCCTATGCCTATATTATATGTACAATAATAACGTTATGTGTATGACTTGTTGTTTGTACACGCGGTGTACGCGTCCAATGATAAATTAATCACTGACAACTCGTAATTCGAGATCGAATACCAAATATTATGTACCTATACATACCTAAACAATAATTATTATTTTTATTATTATTATTATAATTTTTTTTTTTTTTTTACTTAGAATACGCTTGTGTAACTACAACAAACATCGAAGGCATTTAAATTGCATTGCAACCGATTATTAATAATATTTAATTATAGGGTTAAAAATGAGAGTTGAGTATTTGAACTACGCTCCGTGTATGATGGTGCGTATGTATATTACGCATACTGGTTCCTTGTCTAGTTTTTAAAATTATACGGTGACGGGGCGGATTGGGTGCCGGAGCATTGATAGTAGCTAGAAATGTCAATAATCGAAAACGAACCGGTACAGAATATAATATAGGAGGCAACGGTTAGGTCAAACAAATACACCGATAAGATCATAATAAACCGGTCGATTAATAGGTCATTTGTATCTTGTCGGTTGTAATATTCTATTCTATTATATGATATACATATATGTGTTATGTATATAGAAAAAAAAATTGCACGATAATTATAATAATAATGGTTGTCGTTTGTTGCTTCGGTGCCAAACAGTGTTACATAAGTGTAATAATTAGAACCAAATTGATTAACAAATAAAATATTATAGGTTGGGTTTTAGTAAAAATGTGAAGCGTATTATAGGTATGTAACAAATGCCGACCATATAATAAACGGCGTATTGTCCGTAACCGCGTAATACACAATGATAATATTTTGACGTGCCTATATTATAATAATATAATACTCGAAGCGAGATAATAATAGTAATAGAAACCAAATAATAATTAATGTATATACGGGCGAATATAAAATATATTTCACAATTTATTACACATACTATGGCAGACATAATATTATTAAAACCTATACCTGTATTATACATGCCCAGGACAGAAGCGTTCCTAAAGTCGAATATTTTAACACGAAACGAGACGTAATAATAATAGGTATCAACACGTCATGCATTATTATGTTGAGCACGAAATAGCACCGCGCGGAGTCGGATAAAATGTGTACCTATTATACCTATTTATAATATTATGTTGAAGATGGCAGGAAATCGCGCATATTATCTGCGCCGGAGAATAAAACGATCTATTGCCATAAACTATGGTATTATAGTGTATACGTATTCGTGTTTATGATAAATGCCTGCGTGGAAACGATACTGTTTCGATGCATCGCATAATAATATACGTACACACGCATATGGCGTAGGATTGGACGGCTGCAGCACGAACTACTTAAATCATTATTTGTTTATTTTGTTTTCGATGTTCAAAAAACGTCGGCAATTCGATAACGAGTTTACAACAGACATTATATTAATATAATAGTGTACAGTCCTATAGCGTCTATAATACGTCTAACGATCAAACCATAGCGTTTAAATAAATATATAAAAACAATGCATCACAATTAAATACTATGTATATAAAAAGTTATTACAGAAAAGATTTGTGATGAAAGAAGATACGCGTGTTATTAGAATCGAGCATATTGTTATAATCAACGTGGCACGGTATTAGAAAGCACTTTTCCGAATTTTTTTTCAACCTGCTTGAACGGCTTTGTCTGTTTTGATATTTGCGAGCGATTAGACAATGGAAGGCACAACAAACAAAATAACGTAAAACGGACAATTTTTTCGAAAAATCATATTATAGCGTAATCAAAATTCGAATGAGTAATTTTTGAGTTATTTGTATTAATATGACGATGATGAGTCTATATCATAATATGATGATGATTGTTAATGGGTTTTATAGATATGGAGGTATGGTAATTTAAACATTTTAGTAAAACCATTTTTAAGGATTACTTTCCCTAATCTAAACATATTAATAACTAAAAAACTACTCGTTCAAATTTTGAATTAAATGCATCAGTGTTGAAAAATATTTTACAAAAAATAATTTACAATAAAAAAAAGGAGTTCTAGCTTAAAAAAAAATAAGTCTGTAGGTCTACACTTCTACAGGACACCTCATCGTCTTTAATTAGTAAGAATAATACGATAAATCTCAAGAATTTTAAAAACCGGTACGTGGGTGCATTTAAAAGTTCCAAAAATAATAATTTGAATGAACACGTTATTGAATGGTAAAAAAATGTGGGTGAACTTGCGTGGTGAATCACTCCGTATTTTACGGCCTTCGGAACCGCAACAGTCTCGCAGTACTAAACGTAATCGCGAAAAAATATCGTTTACGTCGACCGCAATATCGTAGTCGGTTCGATAAAATAATATGCATTATATTTATTATTATAATATTCGTATCGGGTGCCGTGATAAAACGACAGAGCGCGCGCGATAATTATCTACTACCACTGCCGACGCGAGTTGTAGGTATATACGCTGCAATGACACACACAACCCGGTCGCATTGCATCCAAACACACGCTCACGTCTCGCGCACACACGCTGCACGCAAATATATTATTATAATATGTATAACGCAATATATTATATCATTATACGCGTCTAATATAGCAAACGCGAGGCCGACGACGAGTTTTATTCAAATCGGCCGTTCAATCAAAATAAACCACCGCCACCGTCGCCGGCCGATTATCTCGGCGCTCCGATCTCTCGCCTGCGTCCTATAAAAAAAAATTAAAAAAAAAAAAAGGACGTAAGGACGACATTACTACACTACTATATATGCAGACGGATGGGTAAAGGTGCATTACGTAATGCCGTATAAATAATATATACATAATGTGCCTGCAACACTAATCGTTTTTAATTGGCGATGCGTTTCGTGATGTCCCGCGATGACGTGTGACGCGCCGACGACGACTGCAGCGCAGTACAGACGACGGTAAGTTGTATATTATTGTATAATAGGTACAACGCGTTTGATGTGTCGCTGCAGGTCCTGCGAGTGCCTTATTAATTAATGTACCTACACAATATTTATAACGTGTACGGCGTCGTAAAACAAAACACACGCGACGGCATAAGAGAGAAGAGAAAAAATTGCGGAAAATCACGGACAGACGAGACGTCGTTTTGTTATAATATAATACGATGTCCGTTCCGCATCTATATACCTACAGGGTGATCCGTTTAACGAGAGACGCTCGTTATTTCGAGTAACACTGACGTTTTTGAAAATACCTTTTTTTGAAATTTTTACTATAACTACGTTATCATTTTTTAAATGTTTTTATTTTTATTCTTTTGTCCACATACTATATTTTAATTTTATATTCATAAGCAAAATATTGTTCGGAGTAAGTATTTATTAGATTTATCAAAGTCAAATTTTGGTCAAGTAGTTCATTAATTATAAGTATTTGAACTATTTGAAGTTTAGGTGAATTGAGTGGATGTTTTGACGGAGTATAGGAACCATCATATACCTCTCCACACTCGCTGCTAATTAAAAGTTTAAACACTATACTATAACATTTATAACTCATAAAATATAGGTAGGTACTCGTGCAAAGTTTTATACACCTTAGGTACCTACACCAAAAATTGTTGTCAAAAACAGCTTTAAAATAAGGAATTATAAAAGCATATTGATATTCAAAAAAAAATAGCACAATAGAAAATTTAAAAAAAATTACCTATAATGTTTTAGAAATAACGAGTATTAAACATTAAATGGATCGTCCGGTATTTAATACATAATTTGCATACCTACATCAACTAAATAGTAAATACTCGTAAGAATAATATTATGTATGTACATATTGGCGATCGTATTAAATTATTTATAAATAATAAATTATTATAATAGTGGACGATCGACAGGTGATAAAAAAACTGTAATATTGTCGTTTGCCACCGCCAACTATAATATGCATAAATTGGAAGTGCGATAGACCGCGAAAATAAATTGCTGCTGCTGCGGTCGTGGATATTCTGCATAATCGTTATATTTGACCGCCGACGACGTCTGCCGTGCGACCACCATCTCAGATTTTATTTTAGTAGTTATAATGTAATGGCATTTTTAAAGCAAACCGGACAGGCATCAACATAGTTTCACATCGTAGTCATGCAAAAAAAAATCTCACAAATCCAAACGTTTATGCTACCTTTGTTCGTCATACTGCGCAATAATAATATTATATAGAAAGGCGCACAGTATAGATTTAAAAGGAAAAACGTACTCGGCAAACTATAATAATAACTAAATTAAGGAAGTGCTGAACACCAATAAGAAATAAATTTTGCTCATCCCACAGCAAACAATTCAAAAGTAAATCACCCAAATTTTTACACATTGAGTAGATATACTCATAATTAAAGACCGGATTTTTGTGCAGCTAACAACTAAAAAACGTGCAATTAAAATGTTGAAATGTGCAAAATTGTGCAAAAACAAAATTTTACTATAGGTACTTCAAATTTTATTTTTCACTTTTTTTTTATTATATTATTATTTATTAGTATTGGCATTAACTATCATATTAAAATATAAAATTAAAAAAAAAAATTAATTTAATCCTGGATATTTTTCGATCCAACACTTTATTTTAGAACAATGACTACTACCAATTTTTGGCATTTTAAATTAAATAATTTCAAGTAATAAGTATCAACTATAAAAGTATAAAATATGAGTTGACTACGGCTGCTGCGGATAGACTATAGTACTGTATGTGTGTATGTAATCGATAATCTAATAACTACCGTAGTAGTTATTATCTTAATTACATCGTATTATATCGAATATCAATATATATATATTATATATATATATAATTATTTTATTATAAAAGTCCAATACTTCATATCACAAATAATATAAAAAATATTTGTATAAAAGTACATTTTTATAAAAAAAAACTAAAACGTACAATTTTGTGCAACATAAATCTTTCTTTAAATTAATCTACATCTCTTGATTTGGATTTGTAGCTTGTTTCTGTAGAATTAAGAACATGCAATAAAAAGATGCAATTGCACGGAAATCCGGTCTTTACTCATAATATATTTTTATTTTTACAGGGCCGATCGGGCCGACGACGTGACGGTCCAGAAAACAGTTGAGCAAAAGTACATATTATTCTGACTACCTCCAGATGTTGACCCTGTTCCGATACGGTTATAACGATTAATATGTTGCTATACGTACATAATTAAATCAAAGATACAATCGTCGTCGTATACATTATGCAGTGCACATGTATAAGTAAACGATGTATATTATAGGGAGTTATACTGCAGCACGAGGCCGCGGTAAGTCGTTGAAAATTAATTGTCAGCGTGTCGTTGTTTTTCTTCGACCACTCGTTATTACTCACAAGTCCGACGGAGCCTTTGGTGACAATTTACGACACATTTTATACAAACAATATGTCGACCACCGCCGCCAACGCAGTTTTATTTTTACATCCGATTTCCCCGTCACGACAGTCGCGCGCGCGGTTACTATCAAAACTACTATATCGTCCGGTTTTGTAATTTATTTTTCCCTCCCATATCACGCTATGTATTTTACTATATTTTATGATTATCATCGCAATTAAAATTACCAACGTTATATTACTCATTATTACTATTATTATTGTTGGAATCGTTCCCAGTTGTTAACCCCCGCCGCGATGACAGCGTCGGTAAAATTGACAAAATAATTTTCATGACTACCTGTCTGCCTATAGTATTTACTTACACACACACACGTGAGAGAAGATTCTAACAATTATCGAAAATTATGTCCTTTCGTTATTACTTCTCGGTCTTGTTAATGGTTTTTGAAAAAAATAAATAAATAAATAACAGGGACGTCATTTAGAATAGAGAAAAACAATATAATATATACAAAACAACCACGGCAGAAAACATTTCATTTTGTTCAAATAAAAGAAAAAAAGAAACATTTCCAAAGTAAATTATATTAAAAATATAAATATACGGTAAGGAAATACGAATCTCCTCGAAGTTCTTTATAAAGTTATATTCAAACGCGATGTTCATTTGACCGGTTATTTCATTCGAAAAATATTATTATTGCATTGATATTTTTCATTGAATTATACGTACTAGACATTTGCATAAAACGATTCTCTGGTTGATCATGAATTTTGTATTGAAAAAAAAATGCATTTATTTTACTATATGTACATTGATAAGGAGAATTATTTCATATAAAAAAAAAAAAGGGAATACTGAAATAATTGTAGTTTAATCGATATTAAATGGAAACAAGTGATCCGTGTTCTCAACGAATCCCTTTTCTGTGCGATTTGACAGCCTCCCACATAGTACATTCTGTTTGTGACGGGTTTTGAAATGGTCAACACAAATGCACAGCGAAACGCAAACACAGAAGAAATTATTTTTCGAAGTGGTCTGAGACTTTTAGAAAATATATAATAATAAACTCTTATTTCACAGTCATTTGACCGTATTATTTAGTATGAATAGTACGACCAGAAAGAGTATTACCGACTGACTGATGACGGCCGTACACATATATACGAAGGTCGAACGGTCGTTAAGGGGGTAAGGTCATATTATACCAAGGACAAAGAATATGCATTTGTACAGGTAGTTTGTTATTCGTTTCTAATGTAAGCATCAAATATTATGTGATCGTATAATGTATATTAATTATATAGGGCTGTACACATAATACGCGTAATACATAATATGATGTTTAACTACGTTTTGATTTTTTAGATGTGCGAAATGAAATAAATAATATGATCCGTTCACATCATTATGCATACTCGGAATTGAATACGAATACAAGTTGCACGGTAGTGTATAATTATTATAGACAGAAATGTTTTTACATGTTAAGAAATGGGACAACAGCGAGTTGATGTATTTTTATTCGAAACAGAATCGTTATGTTTTAGATCGATGGTGATTGATAAATTTGAAGAAAAAAAATTCTATCTAATGGCCCGTTAGAATGTTCGGAATGATTTAATTGCTCGGACCTATAAAAACGTCATTTTTGCATATGATTTAAACTAAAACCTATAACGGTACCATTATGATATACACATATATATAGGTAATATATAATAAGAAGCGGTCGGTGTTACGCGTCGCCATGAATTTTTGGGGTTTTAAGGTTTTTTTCTCACAATTATTTATAACGGTCCCTTCTTCTGGTTTATGTCGAAAATTATAATACACATTCCCTTGTCTCGGTAAACATATTTTTGTCTAAAAACACAAAAAACACAGCAATAATAATAAAAACAACTACAGTTTACGGTTATTAAAATGTAAGGAAAAATAAATAAATAAAAATGCTACCTTTAACGAGGCGCACGCACGACACGGGTAGACCTGCAGACGTAGGTGTGTTCAGGCGACAGACCTCCCACTTGGCGCCCGGGGCACTCTACACGGAGTTGTTTACGAGTGTATAGAGGCGACACGGACTTCCATATGGGATGTGCTCGGCTACTGTTTGCCCACTTCACGGAATCGGCGGGACCCAATCTAGTTTTTGGGGCCGACGGGGTATGTGGCGTGTGCTTAGCAGTGGGGGGAGGGTGGATGGGTGGATAAGAGAAGAGATGTTTATCTTGAGAGCGTTTCAGGAATTCACGAAACGTACAGACGACGACGCATCAAGTAGTTTAAGACCCGACGCACAACAATATAATATTATATATAAACTAAAATATATAATATTATTATAATGCACTGCGTGCACAGAATCGTCCGAAGAGATGAACGACAGTTTTTTAAAAATTTCATAACAATACTACATATATAATAATGTAATATACTGCAGTATACACAGCGTACACGCCCGACGAATTCGTTTCAAACCCGTAATTTAAGATATAGAATAGACACATACCTTTATTATTATGATGTACGTAAACGACAATAGTTGACACGCTGACTGGTTAATTTCACTGTACCTTATAATTTGTATTTCATTACTTGAAATGACTTAAACGAAACAGTACGATTAATGTATTGATCGTAGCATAATGTGTATGATATTATATATATTGTGAGATGTCATTCGATATGTGACCAACCCTATAAATTTAAAGATTTCAATTCCTAAAAAAAATACAGAAACATAAAATAATGATTTTTACATTCTCCGAATGCGAGTCACATTTCCTACTTTTCATATCATATTCCCTTATATAGTTCAGAATTACTTCTTTATTTCTCATGCTTGTACACCTCAGTTCAACGGGTGTATTATAGGTAAGTGGCGTACTAAATCATTCGATATGACGTATACCATTATAGCGGTAGCCGTGCAGTAGATAACATAGTAAATGACGACAACCTATATTATATTATGTTAAACGTTCGAATGACAAACGGAATTATGTTAATCACATCGGAGGAGATGAACGAGAATAATTTAAAAAAAGTAAAACTAATTTTTGATCACCGGCCTCACACAACGCACGATTGTAATTTCGAAAGTGATTTTATAATTTATGTTCCGATAACGCGAAGAAAAATATGTTACATTTTTAACAAGTACCTCATATAGGTACATCGACATGACAATATAACTGATTTGGTTTGAAAATCGGTCTGACGTAAGTATATTATAACCACAGTAGTAGATAGAATGGTTACGCAACGCCCTATAGTAATCAGCCAAAAATACTGAACATAAATGTCCTTATTGAATTATCACTTTCTCGCGTCATACTAACGCTGCCGTGGCTGATACTAGCATGTTTTATGATACCAGCATAGATTTTAATAATCGCTTATACATAATTGTTTATTATAATGTACATAGCTCTGTAATGACGCGAGTTTTTCATAAGAACCTATTCATTACATCTTATCAAAGCTCGTTGCGTAACCATTCTATCTACAACCGTGGTTATAACGAAAAATTATCATGTTTTACTTGATTATTATTATAAGCACTTAGTCAGTATACATCTATGTACATATAAATAAATGTGCTCATCTCAGTTTTATAAATCGCCGAGTAATACAGCCACCCAGTTTATGTCGTACTACATTAAAATGAATGCACGTTATGTTCGTATGAGAATTATGGACTTGGAAACTGCTGAACCAGTTGGCATCAAATTTTGCACACATATTTCTTAACACTCGGGGAGTGTTGTTTGCTTCATTTTAGCGTGGGTCACACTCACATGTGCATTTCGTTTTGGTTCACGAAAATCGAATATTTCTTTGTTCATATACTGGTAAGGAATATATATATTATACAATTTAAAAAAAATGGCATAGACTATTTGACCAGCTTTGCGTTGCTATTGGTTTTATTTTAAACAGAAGAAAATAATATTTGATTAATTTTTGGTTATTCGAATGTACGACAAAAGGAAATGTCTGCATAAAAGCTTGTATATAGTTATTATAAACTATAAAATATACACTCGATCAATTTTAAAATTTTTTTTCAGAGATATTAGAACAATTTAAAGATTAGTTTGAACGATGGTTGTAAGTGTACGAAGTGCTATATCCAATCTACCACAAGTGATCTGCCCATCTCGGTCGAATTAGCGATATATACACCAATGCCGATTATAGCCAATGGACTTAGTTATACACAAAAACCGAGTTAATACTTACGCCGATATAACGACGTATTTGACGTTTGTTCAGTTTCTTTCCGGGCGAAGTCAGACAGTTAACAAAATACGATATTATGTGCAGCAAGTAGTCGTATTTTCGTATCGTTCGCTGCCAGCTATATACGCGTAAATCACTCATCATCACCAGGAAGCTGCGTGGATCACCGATTGTACAATAAGAAGCGTGCAGTATATTATAATATACGTTATTGTAGAGTGTACAAATGACAGAGATCAACAATACGTACGATATGTATTATGCATACACTACGTCGTCCGTACGACAATTTTACGACTTTCGTAGGCACGATAATAATAATAAATATTGTGCAACAGCAGCAGTCGGCTGTGCCTCGACTCAGCGGGATAGGCACCCCCAAGTCGACGTGTCTCGTCGTCGTTGGAAACGGAATAATTCGTTTATTATACGAAATGTGCGTTATACGAGCTGGCCGACCTTGAGCCCGTCGGGACAGCAGCACCCTTTGACTATAATATCGTGTAACGCGAAGAAGAAAAGGGTTGCGTCGACGTTTCGAGGTCAAAAACCGCGGGCGCGCGCCTTCACGGTCACCACCACTCGCGCCGGCGGCGTCACGGGGTGCAGTGCGTATCATTTATAGATGTATACGATCGGAATATATATACGTTACACATGCCATCACGCACATGCGACAACAATATACTTAATACATACATATGTGTGTGTGTGTGTGTTTATTGTGAGAAATATATAGACCTAGACCGTATATATTGTACATGGTGTTATATACGTATACACTATTATTTCGGATGGCCAGCTAAACATAACGACGGTTCTCCAGGGTCGTTGACGACGTAAAGTGTGTATACATATAAAACGTCGATGTCTATATTATTTATACGATATTATTTAGCTGAAAAAGACGCGTACACTAAACTACAGATGTCCACTGGAATCACTTAAGTAATAAAATAATATGCGCGTGTCTATATATACACAATATATATATATAGCGTATAGCCGTACGAAATGGTTGTGCTTCAGTGTCGTTCCCGCTGAGAATTTTACGGAACTCAAAGTGTATATTATCGTCGTGCACGGTTCCGCACCCTGCGGGGGCTCACTGCAGTTTATACTCGGAGCACTACCCGGATGATGTAAGGACCGCAACTTCTCGCGGTCCGAGAAACGTCCGTTCGTCTGTTATTGCTGTACATAGGGTCCACGCGCAATGTCCGGCAGCGATCGTGTGCAGTACGTTCCCGCGCGGAAATGAAGTGGTCTGTCCCGGATACAGCAGCGCGGTTAGAATCATAGGAGGAATCGGGATTAGTATTTCGGAGGGTCTTTTCCAACAATCGTTTTTAAACAATATACTATAATCAGCGGGTGGTTTATTTGGTAATCTTTGTTGGAACTATGGGAATCTATTGCCGGTCTTGAATAATATAATGATTATTATTTATATATATATATATATATATAAAAGAGTTATTTCTATAGGCCTTTTTTACAAGAATAAGTGCTCCGACATTTTCTATCCAGATAACTACAAAATAAATAAAGACTAATTATAAATAGGTAGGTAATTTTTAGTTAATTTAAAACCGTTTTTCAAATTACATACATATATATTGCTATATTGGCTTAGTGTGTGTGTTATTTGGAAGAAATTATTTATATAAGTTTTTCATAAATAATATGTACATTATAATTATTATATTAGCCCTTTGTTTTAGAAACAAATCTACTTGTTTAAAGTTTTATAGAGTTGTTCAAAATATATTTGAACTCACATATCATCACTTATAAGTAATATAACCAAATCGCACATATTGTTGAGACCCTCGTCAAGGAACCATGAAATTAGATCGTATGACTTGTATACAGTGGCCACAATTATATGATAGGTCAATTAGGTTCTATAGTCTTTATAGTTCGTTATAATACATTTATAGGTAGTAATTTTATGTTATTCTCGTACGGTTTTTTTTTCATGAGGCGGAAACACAACAGAACTTTTCCAGTTGTGACGGAAAAAAAACCAAGTACCTACATTAAAATAATATGAGTGGTTTTATAATACAGGTGCATACCTAATATGATCGGTGGGGCTAGTCACACGTTCAAGGTACAATTCTGGTAATAGACCTCCCAGACTTGTGGTTAACTAAAGCGACATTTTCAATACCCTCATTTTATATTGAAAAGTGTGAAGAATTTGAGTATTCACTGTATAATATACGTCTCTACACAGTCTAAACAATATAAACAGTATTATTATTATTATTATACACCAGTAAACGTGATCATAAATATGTAGAAAATATTTTTTCTCCCTATTATGTAATAAAAAAAACCTAAAGTATGTATATTAATTAGAAATAAAAATTATATATTATATTTTTCATTTTAATCTTTAAGATTTAAATATTTTAAATTACATAGTACTAACATTTATCTTCGACATTTTTTTATCAACAATAAAAATTTTTTATCTAAAAGGATATAAAAATATCATTTTATACATTATTATATACCATGTTTTTCATTATTATTAAACGTTGGAATTTATAAAAAAAAATAAACAAGGAAATAATTAAAGAATTAAACATTCATTTAAAAAAATATATTTTACTCAAATTAAACTCTGAAGATTATATTTGATGATAAAATAAAGATACGTTAGAAAGTTTACTGTATTGTTTTTATTACATTCTTGTGGTATATTTGCAAATATTTTCAGGGCGTGGTCATAATATAATATGACTCACGGTTGTACTTATCAATATATTATTATAATTACGAATAAATCGGTTAAGATAAAAAGAATTAATATAATTACATGACACTGAGTATTTTAAATCGTCCTACGCGATTATGACAGGTGAACGTTGGCATATGAATTGTAAACTTATGATGAGAGTAAACAAACGATGATGATCCACAGCGGGGAGTCGCGTGAATAATTGAATTTGCTTGTTTTAGAAGTTTAAGAACGAATAGCAATGAATTATACACTCGAGCAAGAGCCTATATCTATGTATAATAGTATGTACTTATCTCTTATATATATATATATATATAATACAATAAAAAGTAAAAAGGGAAGGGATTAATAGATACACAGAACTTTTTTGGACATTGAGAAACATAAAAGTGCTTTCAGTTAATCAATTTGAAATAAATAATCGGAATTATAATAATAACTGAATTCCAAAGACTGAGGGATTGCGGTTATTATTATTGTTATTAAAAGTAACCGTGTTGAGTAACCTTCATTCACATAAAACGTGTAATTAAAAAAATACCTTACAATTAAAAATTAAATATTTGTCGGTTGATAATAATATACAAACATTACTACCTAATTATATTATTGTATTGAACCGGAAATAGATCCGGTAATATATAAATATTGTCTGAAGATATCAAATTTGTTTTAAAAACATCTGTGTCGAAATATCGGTTAAAAACATTATTTATATAAATATAAATTGTACAAAGTATATTATATACACTTTTTGGATATTTAATCAAATGTATGTACACTATAAACATGCAATCATCTCATAAATTACCGCGTTGACTAACGACTAGTCGAGTGTATATTAAATGTTTGCACTCTGAGAAGTTTTTATAAGGAAATAAGGAATGTCTTATTTTTATAGTTTATCAGAGCTTGTCTCATCGAATCGGTAGCCATGTAAAGTGTTAACGAGGAGAGGATAAAAAGTAAAATATATACGTATATAAAAAACCTGATTTCGAACGTTCTCGCAAAACGCTAAGAAGAGAGTAGGTAAACAAAATTATAGTCGTTAAAATATTACATATATATATATATATACACAGATATGAATTTTTTTTTTCGTCCCGGGCTTTTATACCATTAATTCACTGCATTTCTCTCGTGTAGATATAATATTTATTAGTAGCGCGGATGGGAAGCCAGTAGCTCAAATCAAGCCCTTTAGTTCATTAAAAATGGCCGGCCTCCGGTAATTTGAACCGTGACCGAGTCACTTTTGTGTCTTTTCCCTGTTTACACTGCTGTATTATAGGAAATTGTTGAGTAGGTTTTTTTTTCTACTTTTTTTTTTCCTCTTTATACCTCTTTGCTACATAATATAGTGAAATCGTGAAGACGCCTCTATGATTACCGCGGGTCAACTACCTTTTCGAGAGATGAAAAAAATAAAAATAAAATAAATACACATAAGACACCACCGAGATTTCTCACGAGCGTGTGCCAGTAGCAGTAGCCGCTGAGGCCGACGACCCAAATTTCGTACCACAGACCCCAATAACGGCGCCGGCAGCACTTTTCGGAAGTTATAAAGTGGTGAGCTCTAACCGGAAGAATTACGTCACCAGCCCCGCACGCTCGCACAGACGAAATCCGAACGAGAACGAGAATACAATATACCTAGGTATATCGTACACGTATTATCTATTAATTTGTTACCAGCTGTGTCTGTGTAATATATAAATTAGAATACAATGCGTAGGCTATAATATGTTTCTGTAAATTTCACAATCGTATGCAAACCATACCGTGAACAAGCTGGTTATAAAATATTTGTTGTCGAACTTCTCTATCACAAACGCGTGAGAATAAGTCGTCTGTGGTCGTATTATATTACTGGCATTATTTTATACAATTATTATTATATTAAACAGTATATTATATTATAACACGTGAGTACTACTTAGTATATAATATCCGATGGAAGAATATATCATATAATATTATATAATATAAGAGAGAATACAATATTTCAACATTTTTCGTGTAGCGTTTACGTAACGGTTTTATAAAGGAATATTATATTATGTTCTCAAACACATCTCAGACTGTTTAGACTTTGCGAGAAGTATTCAAACAGTTGGGACGAGTTCAGTACCGCAACTAGGTTTTGTGGGGCCCTGGTGCAAAACAATATTATGGGGCCCCTGTTCCTGTACGGCTGTACCAGTACAATGTACTATATAAATACAAATTTTGTTTACATTATTGTTAGTTGTTTCTATATGGCCCATGATAGGAATCAGCCTGTATAACCAAACTTGTTTTTGTTACCTTGTAATTTGAATACTATATATAATTCAGATTAGTTTATTTACATTATTCAAATAGTTCTCATTTATTAATTATTATACACTTTAGCAACAAGTCAAGTAATTTAAAAATTAAATACAAACATTATAATATAATAATACCTAAAATTATAAATATGAATAAGAGTAAATTAAATAATATACAAAGAATCATAAAGCCAATATACATATCTAAATACTTATGTAGATAAAATCTTAAATATGTTCTACAAAATAACTTTTTCTTATATTATCTTAAATATATCAATGATATACTGGAAATTACAAAATTACTTACAAAAATTTTTTTTTCTTGCCTTTTTATTAGCAAAATCATCAATAATTTTATTTACATCCAATTCATGAGTTCTTGAGCGTTCTATATTTAATATACTAATATTTGATAGCCTTTCTTGTCCCATTGAGTTTCTTAGGTAGTTTTTTATTATTTTTAACTTGGAAAATGAACGTTCAGCTGACGCAACAGTTACCGGTAATGATATAAAAATGATACAAGCAGTTAATATATCTTTAAAAAGAGAAGCCATATCATTTTCTAAAATATAACTTGCTAAATCTTTTATAGTTTTCATAGTTAACAGTGAATCAATCATAACTTCCTTTAAAGATAACATCTGTCTTAAAAAATCTGAACTTATATCTTTCTCATAGTACAAAATAAAGTCATAAGTAGCCTTGACAATGTCATCTTCACTAGATTGTAGAATTACTTGTGGTTGTAAAAAGTTGAATTTATCAACTACTTTCTGTAAACCTATAAAGCGATTATTTAGCTGAACTAAAGCTGTATCAATCAATGGCAAAAATACTTTTATTCGGAGGTTTTCTTCTGTAACATCTTGTCTTCTGTCTCCATCTAAATCACCAAAAAATTTTTTTGAATATACTTGACGCCGATGATTATTGTTCACAGATATTCCCCAACTATTACATAAATGTGTTGCTGAGGTAACTAGTTCTTCATAATTCTCCCTCAAATTTTGAATTATTGTAATAGCTGATTGTAAACATTCACAAGCATTATGAAGGTTAGAATCAACTGATTGTAATTTTTTAGATACCACATAAAATGGTCTTAAAATTTGTTCCCATATAGTAAGTATTAGCACAAACTCAAAAGATTCTAACTTCTTTTTTAGACCCTTAGCTCTAATCATTTCTTCTTTCTTGTCACTTGTTAGCATTATATTTGTTAAGGATTTTAAAACATCTTTGTAACGATACTTTAAAGCAAAAACTGCGTTATGTCGGGATTCCCACCTAGTTGTACATACTTTTTTTAAAACTATTTTTGCTACATCATCACCTAGCGCCAAAGAAGTCCATCTAGGAGAACTTTTACTAAAAAATAAAAATATATCTTGAAGAATATCAAAAAAAAATAACATTTTTGATGAACTTTTGGCAACATCAGACAAAACTAGATTCAAATTATGTGCAACACAATGCACATATGATGCATTTGGAATTATATCAGAAATTCTTTTTTGAACCCCAGTGAAGCTACCACTCATTACCGAAGCGCCATCATATCCTTGGCCCCTACATTTGTTTATATCTAAATTATAATTCTTTAAAATAGATATTATTAAATTGACATGATCTTCAGCACTATGCTTATGTAGGGGGTAAAATCCTAGAAAAGACTCTTTACAACATAACTTTTGTTCTCTATAATCAACTACTACATATCGAATAATAATGCTAACTTGATCAATCTTCGTGATGTCTTGAGTTGAATCAACAATTATGGAGAAACATGGAGCAGATCTGATTTCTTCACAAATTAAAGTAATTAAGTTTGTTGATAGTAACTCAATTAGTTCATTTTGAATTTTCCAACTTAGATATTTCACTCGTGTTTTTTCAGTGTAAAGTAAGTTATGTAGTATTGGATCAAATTCAGCCATGAGTCGTACTGATCGGATAAAATTGCCTTCGTCCATACTTGTAGAAGTTGATTTACCTTCATTACCACGAAGGGCTGTATTACCAGCTGTTAAAAATAAAATTATTTTTATTAAGCGAGTTAAAATATCCCTCCATTGTTGTGCTTCTTTGGATATCTGATCTTCGATCGACTGATCAATTGTTTGATTTTTTACCCAGATTGTGCGTAATTTGACAGCTTCTATGTGCTGAATAGAAATTTCGTGTTTGTTAATTTTTTGAGATAAATGTCTCCAATCATTTATTCCTTTGATCCAGTTAGATTTAAAATAAGGATGTGTTCTATCAGAAAATAACCAACAAGATTCGCAGTATGCTTTATCAAGTATGACTGAATAGCAAAGCCAAGATCTAGGTATTTTGTGGCCAGCTAAATTTGTTGTGAAATAATATTCAATAGAAAATTTTCGGCAATTTTTGTTTTCATTATCTTGACACCATGTAGAATCTAATGGAAATTTAATATCTGGTTTGCAAGGCCCAAATGCAATAATTTGTCTTTTTAAACTGGAATTATTTATGATATCTGGAAACCTTCCACGATCTGAAGGAAATTCACAATTTAGATCCATTTCAATATCTGAAAATTCATTATTATTTTAAATTATGAATTTATTCATAATAATTGTTTGTTGACTTTTCATTGTTATGAATGTAATGATAACTTTATTAACATAACAAATAATATAAACATATTAGCACAGTTTTTTATTTTTGCCTATCCTTATTTACTGATGTCAAATAAATAAATAACCACATTTACAGTAAATAAATTTAATTTACAGAAACTTAGTTAAAATACTTAGTAGTAATTTAGTAATACCTATTTCTAATATATTTTATAGAGACATACTATTAAATTATACAAAATATTAATATTCTTAACCTTACTTTATCCAAATAAGTAAAATCAGTATAAAATTCAAAACAACTTGACCAAGAACAAAGCAAATTTTACTATACACCTACTTTTTGTTAATATTAAAAAATAGAACTTACCAAAATTAAATAAGTTTATGTTTTCATTGTCTTGAAATGATGAACTAATGTCATTCAACGTTTCACCTACTGCATTTTCATTTATTTTCACAGTTAATTCATTTTATAAACACATAAATATTATTAATGTTTTGGTACAGGTATATAACCACTAAAATACATCATGTAAAATAAAATTAAAGTAAGTTTAAAATGAAAAACAAAGTTTATTAAATAATAATTTAATAATATATACCTAAACAAATAAACATACATTGTTATATTATATTAACTGATTTTTATAAGAAAAGGTGTTTTAAATTATTGAATATTACCCAAATTAAATTAAATCTTTGATATACAAAGATATTGATCAGTAAATTATTTAGCTAAAAATATTTAAAGGTAACAAATTTACCATTTTGTTATAAATAATAATAATATAAAATATAACTTACCGAAATTCAATGATTTTACATTATTAATTTCATTTTTTTGAGATGATAAAACTATGTTATTGATAGATGTATCTGCTTCTGCTTCATCTATTACATTTTCATTTGTAACCACAAATGATTCATTTTCTAAAAACATTAACATTTATTAATATTATTACTAATTAACACTCAAATTCTTTTTACATTTTAAATCAAATAATTATAATTTATATCTATCCATGCATTTTTGCTTTGCATGATTTAGTTTAAAAAATGTCAAATCTCAACGACTATCATTAATAGTTTTGGAGTTATGACTACATAAATAGGTAGGTAATTAAAATTACTCGGCATACTTACCATATTACCTATACTATACCTATACCGTATTTAGAAACTTTGGGTAGTTATTAAAGATTTGAGAATTTCGAAAAATACTAATTTTAATTTTTAATCCATATTTACCTGAAGTTACTGATGTTTTTCGAAGAAATTTAGTCATTGAACCTCGCATTAAATCCAAACTGGCGGTTCTTTGCTCTTTTGCCTTGCGTTTAGCAAAACCACTTTCATATACTCTTCGTGACGACATAATAATTATACAAATTATTTATTTAAAATTATCGTATGATACTCAAATAATTTATAACTTTACAAGTAATAAAGCACAACCACACAAACGATAAACACAAATGCACAATGCACAACTTACTGTAAAACTCAATAGATTTTAAGAGACTCAACACTCAACAGTCGAGACAGTAAATACTGAAACTAAACACTAACACAGTCACATAATACTTGAATATAATATTATACATAAATGCGGGTGCCATGCCAGTGAAAATACTGGAAATCACATTTATTATATATTCGTCATAATGTCATATCGCACACAAAAATATTATAGTATAGTATAATACTTCATAGAATATTAGAATGTGTACTGTAACCATAAGCCAGTATAAGTGTGTAACCCAGCTGTAGGCTGTAGCCTGTAATATAGGTATATATATATATTGTATTTGTATGTATGTTATTTTTGTTATCGATAGAAATAATATCGGGTTTTCTAAAAATAATTCAATATTATTAACATCAAACAGTCTTATCTCTTTCCCACCGACCACTACGTAAAACATTGAGGCACCACTGCTGGCTAGATCAGACAATTAAAATAATATAAAAATATAAAATCTTGTTATAACACGTCTTATAACAACGTAGTACGTACAACAATATAGATTGTTGACACACAAATACGCAATACTGAAAATCAAATGTAATATTTTGTATGATCGTAGTAGTGTAGTATAGTGTACCTAATTATGTACATGTAATGAGAATTTTTTTAATTTTTTTTTTTTAGATTTCTATAAATTTGGGGGCCCCAATTAATTATAAACTGAGGCCTCTTGGTGGTGCTGTGCACCCCTGGTCCCCCCGCTAGTTGCGGCACTGGACGAGTTTGACCAGAAGTTGAGATGGAACTAACGCGCGCATGATACGCCGTACGATGTTGAATTATTGTTCAAAGCAAGTAGAATAAGACACACAACTACACAAGTAATCAATTCGATCGATTTTTACACAACGACTTCTACACAGTGTTCGAGACGGCGCAGCGAAAAGTTTTTGAAACACTCGAACGGTTGGCTATATATATATATATTAAGTGTTGCTGTTTGTCAAATTCAGTCCGCGCGTTCGTCAAATCATAAGTTTTCGGGCGAAATCGTACGCAGTATGTCTTATATATTCTTATATATAATTGATATTATGATGCGTCTCGAGCGTGCCACACTTCGCCTCACCCCCCTCCTCTGGTAATATAATTGTGCAAAAGCTGTTTGGAAAACGTTTTCGCTTAATATTATACGTACGACGCAAACGTCGTGTAACTGTAATTACGGATGTAATGTAACGGATGTCGTCGGTCGACGGGCTCTGTCCTCGTGCCTCGAAGGGCTGAAGAATATTTCAATTTTTGTTTATTATTATTATTCAGTTTTCAAAACGTCGACTTTCGTATACTCTTCCGACGTCCGACGCGACCGTAAACCGCGAGGAAAGCGGCGAAGACATCGTTCGGATTCAATTAGAAATATCCCTCGAAACGCATAGGGCCTACCGTAATACACGACGTTCGCGCGCACACAAAAGGACTATCGTCGTGTGCGCGTGTATATAAGTATATAATATAATATATAGTTTCACGCGATCTGTATATGCTTTGCGAGTGTGTGTGTGTGTGTGTGTGTGTGTGAACAAGCCCACGTCCGTATACAGGCGAGTGTGTGAGTGTGTATGAAATTGCTACTCACGTCACATAATATACCCATCGGATAACTCATATAGTTTTTGCTTTCAATTAAAACAACATTTCTGTGTCGTTTTGGCCTCGACTAAGACTTGTTACTTTTTTCTTTTTTCGTTTTCTTATAATTTTATTTTTATTTCTTTACACGTATGTAACGTTATATAATGTGTATATATATGAAACGTGCGAGCGCGCGCGCGTGTGTGTGTAGGCCGGTTTGCGTGTGCAGAATCTTTTGCTCCTCGAGAGATATCTTCCGTTCCTGGTGTAGACTCGCACTCCTTTCCGTACGTCCATCTCCTTCTTGATATTCCGCAATGTATCATGCACGTAATAGACTCGACGCGCTGATATTCCGGTCACGTCCGGTTCGGAGATATTTAATAATAAAGCTCTGGCGCGTCGGAGTGGACTCAAAAATTATATCAGCAAAAATGATAAAATCCTAACGCTCGCGAACCCGGCCCACGCTCCGTTAAAAGTGATTGATTTTCGTAAGCACTCGCGTCTATATAAGAGGAAATAAATAGAATCGCTTTAATATATCTTATTATTTCGTTTTATTCGCTCTTTTTTTTTTTTTTTAAATGCACACGTTTTGTTTGCTAAACCGTCGAGTTTCTTATAAATTATAATTTAATATTAAATTGGATTTAAATTTTTAATAGCATACGGTTTATAAGAAAAACAGCTTCAACAATAAAACTATAATATATTATGCATTTACGGAAACCATTCCCGTTTACTAGTGTTGTAAATAATATTGAAATTCAGCAGTACGCGCTATTATTATGTCGCTATATTAAAAACTAATTTCGCCGACATTATATAGCATATATTATACTAGCGCGTAGTTCAAAACCACCGTGTTTTTGAAATATTGAATAATTCATAAGATGCGTTTTGAGCGGAACATGTTGCAGTAGTGCTTTTTTCTCTATTAGTTTGATTTTATTTTCAATGTTAAAAACATATTTAATTTATACGTCATTAACTCATAAACAAAAACTAGTATCGTACTATAAATATCATACGTGTGAGTAAAATATTAACAAACTTTAACATATTTTGTGTACCGACAAAAAATACATTAATATAAATGGGCAAAATTAAAGTGAACGTCGCTAATCACTATACAGTGCGGTTCTTAATAATATATTAATATAATTTAAGAAACTCAACGAATCATATAGAACTCGTAATATGAATAAAGCAAAATCGGTATGGATATATTATAATATCATACAATATGTGTGCAACTTATATACCTATGATACACTGGAGTGATACAGAATGACGAATTTATGACCAACGCATACTGCATTTCATATGTTTTTAAACGTCCATACATTTTAAGTTTTGCATTCGCAGAGAGATAACCTTTAACCATTTTTTCTAGTGAACGACGATCTCTGATAATTTTATTTTTTTGTTTTATTATATTACCAATCACACACACACATTAATATAATAACAATATGCGTAAACGCTGATTGCAGAAGACGATTCTATGATATATAATAATATATTAAACACATTTTTTAAAGATACGGTAATGTCTGTACACACAATTGCATTACTATAGTTCGATATACTATAATAATTCAAAGTGGTAAAACATTTGTTTACAATTCCTAACATTCTTATTCCTTTGTCAAGTTTACGACTAAATAAATACAGATGCCACGGAGCCCAAGAATTCAGCATTTTATTATATGTGGCTTCATTTCAATTACGAGGTCAGCTAGTTAAGGAATTTGAGTATCTAAAGGTTTTTATTTTATTTTATTTTAAGAACACTTGATCATATATTATTTATATTATGTAGGTAACATTTTTGTCCAAGACATTGCATTACAAGAAGTCCATTTTAAGGGCTTCTTCGCATACTTCTCTCCAGACCAATTAACAAGCTACGGCTTTAAAAAATAAAAAATAAACGTAATTAAGATGTTCACAACAGCCAATTACAATCATTATTTACCGGTAGAAGGAGATACAGCAGTTTAAAATATCCATTATTATATTATTATTTCACGCCAATTTCTACAGCGACCTATTTGAAATGTGTACAAAACACATATAAAATACTAAAAACAGTTTTAAAAATTAAATTATATCTTATCTTTAAGATTAAACATAATTTAAATAAAGTTGTTTAAAATAAATACAGCTGTGTTATATTATAGTGAAATCTATATCTACTATAAAAATAACAATTTATAAACAATCTAAATAGTATTGTATTCTAAAAGAATAACAAGACATAAATGACGCGATTAGAAACTTAATAATAATTATTAAGAAAATTATAAGTAGATATTAAGTACTGTTTAAATAAACAATATAGGATATCTCAAACACCCATGAAGATACATTATTATTATTATTTCAAAATCTGATTAAAAATACAATTTTAAATTGTTAAAGTTTTTCAGCCACAACCAGTAAAATCATAATTTATTTTTTTTTTCATTCTTAGAACTTAAATTTATTATTCCATTTCTAACAAAGTTTATATTGGATTAAAATTTAAAATTCATTAAATCTAAATTCTATTCAAATATACAGTTGTATAATGTTTATGTAAACAAAATTATTATGACATACTTTAATCAAAGTATGTATACTAAAAAAATACATTATTAAACAAAATAAAATTTCATAGTCTGAAATTACTCCTATAGAATAGTATCACTTAAAGTGCTCGTTACCGATATCTCGCATTTACCTCTGGTTTTAATTTTAAACCAAATAATTAGTAAAAAAAATAAAATCTTAATGTTTTTTTTTTCATTACAATTTAATTACAATACGAGTACAAATGTTACGAGTTAAAGGCGGGCTGTAGTAATTTTTATACTTTCAGATAAAAAAAAATGTATCAATATTGTAATTTTTTAGGATATATTATAAAGGTAAAATATTTACCTCTATTAATTAAATGGAATATGATCAAATTATAGGCGATTTCACAGGGCACGATCATTATTCACCCAGCAGTGTATATTTAATACACAATAATAAAACATTAAGTAAGTAATTGATATCATAATAAAGGTTTTTATATACATCTTATCATAACTACAAAACTGATAATAATATAATATATTAAGTATTATAAAACATAACATTATTCTTTCCGAGCTAAATATTTTCGTTATCAATCCCCGTAAACACAATTGTCGATTTTTCGCAATTTAAATATTATGCATTGCTTTGTATAGGTAGGTTTTGAATTTCAACGTTTTATTGTAAGTCACGAGAGGGTTGTAATGGGTTGATTGGATGATAATTGCATAAAAAAATTTATGATTAAGTATGTATATGAGATGTACCATCTGCTGAATGCAGCTACTTCTGATTAATCAAATTGTTTGAATATGCATCATTTCAAGAAGAATAGTGTGTAACGTATACATAATATCATCGTTTTAATAACGTATATTCAGAGACGACCTTCTTCAAAAGGTCAGGGTTTATAATTATATTATTATTTATTTCATTATTTCAACGAAAAATTGGCTGCAATTAATTAATCATTTATATTATCATAGACATTTGAATTCAAATTTACCGAGTACCGGATAATTATAATGATGACTTCAATAACGGATTATGTTGTTCATCTTTGTAACGATATACAGTTTTATGACATTCTGTTTTAAAATAAATAGATATATTTAATTGGTATATTAATTTGCTATTATAAATGTATAGACAACGATTCACAAATTAATAAAAATAATTTATCAAAAGCACTAAAAAACTTTAGAAGTACATCTATATAATTATAAACTATATAAGGATAGATATAGGATTTTAGAAAATCATTACATTTAAATGTAATTAACCAATCTTAAACGATAATTATATCGAGTGATAAAGTTACCTACAAAAAAATAAATCGTTTTTATTTTTTAATATATTTTTGGTATGACATTTTTTATAAAATGTAATTACTTTAATATTATGTGATTCGAGTTAATTAGGTAGTTGCCAGTTGGTAACTAGTATATAATATATAATAATTATATGCAAATCATAAAGTAAAATGAAACGACATTAAATTTTACAAGGTTTATTTAAATGAATATATATTTATAATTTAATAAAGTAACATGCGGTTTAATAAAATATATTTTTATTAGTATAGAGATTAATTTTTATGGTACTTTGATCGGTCTTTTAATTTGAACATAAAATCATTTTTATGCATCTAACACAAAAATTTAAATTATCAATTAACTACAGGATCATGTTTTCAAATAAGCACTAAAAATATCTTATAATATTTTGTATAATATTTACATAAAAAAAATTATCGTAAAACAATGATTTAAAAATCTAACCTTGTCTACATAATATAATAATATGTAACATGATGAAAATCTCCGTAACCTATATCATTTTTGATCCATCTAAACTATCATTAGTTTTTCATTGAGAAACGGCTATTATTAGGTATAACTACATACGTATTTATAATACAGGATATTGGTATACTTCATATTCTATAATATATTATGGTATAGCACCTCCTATAAACGTTGATTATTGGCTACACAATTTTATAATGTGTATATTTTTCCATCGTAGACAATATATTTTAGGAATAAACTATAATGTCTGCATACCTAATGGCCGTAAATACACATTTGAGGTTGTTATAACTTTTAAATTGTATTTCTGTTTAAAACAACGATGACCGTCGCGGATTCGAACCGCGGATTCCCCCCAATAATCAACGTTGATCCGATCCGAAATTTTGCTTTTCTCCCGCTCGCCGGCTCCCGTTAATGAAGACGAATCTCTCATTTGTATATTATTTTAAATCAACAGATAGTATTATAACTGTAAGTAGGTATTGTACAGGCTATATGCGCAATGCGTATACGAACGCACGGAGGTATGCGTATTACGCGTAGTAGGCGGACACATTAGAGAGAAATTATCGCGTTCATATTATGTAAATATTTCTATTATATTATACAGAATGATTCGACAAGAATAATCACCTCCCTCCCCACTAATTTTTTTCTTTGGATAATAAATGAATTAAAATTATGATGTGTAATTGGAATTAGTAAATCACTCATAAGACAACGACGTTTTAAAATTTTAGAGATTTCGAGATTTCTAGAGAATCGAAATAAAAATGTTGATAGTCACTCGAGCTTTCAATAGTCACCATAGCGCATATAACAGCTTCCCGTCACAATATCTCGTAATATTGAAGTGGGTATACTTAGAAAATCCAAAAAATAAGATTTCGAACAACTGCTGTGTTGACGACGCCTGTTGAAACATCCTGTATAAGCGCATAAAATTAATCATGTCTCGTCCGGGTTGTGTACATCGTTTTATTAACGAACGCGATGGACAGTGTTTCGGCTAGGTGGTTATAAGCGACGCGTAGCTATATTTATATAATAAGTGTATACCTACACAATACATAAATACAAGAGGGATATAATATTATTATCAACATTACACGCATGCTTATACATGCTTAAATACATGGACATATATAAGTATAATTACCGGGTCCCCGACCAACATCCCCCGACTTTCCCCCCGCGGGCCCCGAAGACATGCCGAAAACAGATTTATTACACGAAACGCGATCGCTGTGTATATATAATATGTTACGCGCGTACATGCACAGCTGCCTCGTAATAATTATTATATGGTCTTCTTCACCATATTATATACGAATAAATCGTGTAATCTGTTATCATTTCATAACCCTCTACATTTTTTTTTCCTATACATCTTTAATGTAAATATACACGGGCGGCAGCGGCCACTGCTGCCCGAGGGAACCGAATTCTCGAGATATTATAATATTATATGCGCGCGCGAGAAGGGAAAACGAAATATAAAAAATTATTAAAATATAATATATATATATATATATATAGCCTAATGACTGTACTATGTACTACGCGTAACGGCGCGGCAGCTACTTGCGGACGTATAACATTATATATATTGTACTGTATATTTATACATTATTATAATATTCAAAGAAATGTTTGGCTAATGGTAAACGATTCGTTATAATATGTACGTGTACCCCTCTGTAGCAGTCGGTTTCTCAGTAATGTAAATATGACCCTCGGGCGTCCCCAGGGTACGCGTGCGCTTACATTCAATCGACGACGACGACGACGACGGCGATGACGACGGAAGCTGCTGCAGCACGAGAATATTCCCGCGGGATGACGAGCGGAAAACGCGGACTGCAGGAAACCCTCACAGATGATGATTATGACTACACCAGTGAAATATTATGTTTCTGTAGTGGAAAAAAAATACAATTAATGAAACCATAATCGTTTTCGACGGAAACGAACGACCCTTAGATACGCATTACCGCAGTGTTCATTATATTATGTATACATTATAGTAAATATTAATAGAGTTCAAATTGATCGACGACCGCATAAAAAAAAATAACAATAATGCTCCTCTATAGATGTTGAAAATTAAATATCTGCAGGTTGTCATGAATAATTGTATTAATGTATTTTTCATCTATACCTACTAACAATCTAATAATATTATAAATATAAATATCCGTTTTTGTTCAAAATATTTAGTTTACAAACGCTAAATTCTTACTAAAAACTAAAAAGTATAACGCGATTTAATTGAATAAAGATAAATTTAGTATTGTATTTCATAGTAAAGTGGATTTTTCCGACGAATCTAGTTGCGATTTATTTTAACAAAACATAATTTATCCAGGGACGGCCAAACGGCCGGTCGATCACGGACAATTTCAAAGTCGATCATGTTACAATTTATTTTTAGAGCCACATGCACAAAAATTAATCGAGGTTGTAGTAAACAAATTCTCGATAAGTTCTATCAAAAATTTTCTATGGAAATTGATCCTCAAATAATATGAAGTATATTTTTAGTATATATCGTGACCAAAAAAATTTGGTACTGTACTATAATATACACACCGCTTACAAAAGTTTTGAACATTTATTAATACATTTTACTAAAAGTAACCAACGATTAAAAAAAACGTGTTGAACATTAATTGACTTTTAAAATTTAAACTATAGCGTTTAAATCCCGGCCGGTCCTATTCACAAAAAATACAATTGCGAAATATTACAAAGCGCGTCGACACCTAGCGTTTAAGTCACCGATGACGGTGACGGGTTGCGACGATTTCGTATGTATAACTATATCTACACGTTATAACATTTAGGTATATTCATACGAGGTAAGTCGTGTTTCGTGTCGTAATAAAAATACGATTTGTCCGATTGACTCGTGTATAATGTAATGGCGGCGTAGTTATACGTATACAAATATATATATATAAATCACACGAGTAAAATCCTTACGACGATATTGTTATTGTATTATTGTACCCATCGATCACCATTAACGGGCGCGGACAAAAACCGACGTAAATCGGTATCCTAATAAATACGACGACATGTAATAATTTAAAATACATAAAATAATATAAAGGTAGGCGTATGGCGTACATGTATAGGCACGTACCTATAGGCGTTCAGATTTCGGTTTTTCGGATCAATCGGAAACGCGATACATTCATCGTACCCTATCGTCACCTTATACGTCACGATGTATATATATTATTATATGACATAATATATTGTTAGTAATATTTATATTACCTATATATAGGTATACCAACTACGGCCGTATATACAGAATATAGTCGTGTATAAAAGACTGCACCACGATTTCCGGAAATCGGTTCGTCGTGTGCAACAATACGATACAATATATATAATATATTAATGTATTATTAGTATATATAATGTGTATATTATATTATTATGATATGTGGGAAACCGTTACCGGCGGCGGCGGCGGCGACGACGAGGTTTCGGGGAGGAAGAAAATGTACCTAATGAGGTGTAACAATTACGTGTATATATACGCGTACCCCTCGTCCGGGGCGGCACCCGAGTGATGTATATATGTGCCTCCATATACGAGACCTACCCATATAATATTATTACATATATTTTTATGACGGAATTGGATTTGTTTGTTTTTTTTTTTTTTTTACCTCTCGCTACGTTCACGCGGCTTTGGAACTCGGAAACATATGGAAAAAAAATACTGTAAATAAAACAAGGAGAAAAACTCGATTTTAACGAGCGCCGCGCAATGTTCGCGGTCATGTATGCGGCTTGTAATAACAGTACCCATATAAACCTATCTATATAATAATATAATTGTACCCCCGCCGAGATAAAGCAAATTACGAATCTCTTTCCACGACGAAAATCGCAGCGTATAAGTCACGAGTTCCCGCTGTATAAATATTATACATATATACATATATATATATATTACCTATACGTAATTTATTATTATAACTATAATTCGTTTTATTACGATTATTATTACGCGACGTCCCGCGGGGGAAACCGTTTAAAAAAAAAACTTATTTCGTCCGATGACGTCGATCACTATTAATTTCCGTAGTCGTTGCGTTTTTTCATTTTTTTTTTCTTTATAACAATGCGGTTTGAACGTTTGAACTTCGAGTGCATGCACACACCAAACGTATAGTACCTCATCTATACACAATGTATATATATTATATATATATTATAAATACACGTGTCTTCGGTTGCGGTTTTTTGTGACGTGGTATTGCATTTGACAGCCTGTAATTTAATCGTCGTCTCACAAGCGCATCGCCGTGTAGCCCCGAGTCATAATCGGTCGGTCCCTAATATTTGTCCGTTGCCGTTAAGAGAACGATTTTAATTTGCTTGTTTTTGAGTTTTTAATAACACTAATAAAACAGAAAAAGAACAACAACACGTGGGAGTTCGGATTTCATTATTCAATTTTAGTGTATTATATATATACTACTTATATACATACCTACTGATTTAACGTTGGTAGGTACCTACACATAATATTTTATTATATTATATATTGACGATGATGACCCCGAAGGTATATCCGCCACCCGGGTCCGGGTCTTTATAATATGTAAGTACAACGCGTCACAATAAACATTAATTTCGACGACAATTTTATGGAAATTCTAGTGCGGGTTCGACGAAAAGAGCGGTCGACGTGTGAGTTTTCGAATCTTACTCGTTCGATGTCCGGCACCGGCACGTAATTTAATATTAAATAGGTATATGTTTAATGTTTCTGTGAAACTGAATGGTTATAGGTAATAATAATATTAAGGTCTACCCGTGGTGTGCGCACGATTAAGTCTCCGACATACCGTAATAGGTAAATAAATAATATGTGTACAAGAAAAGGCTAAATTATGGTGACAATTTTTTTATTATCAGCTTGTTATTACGAAGGTTGTTTGGTAAAAAAATGTACGTGTGACTCACGAAATAACGTTGCAGTTTTCTTGTTCTTGTATGTTTCAAATGATGCACGTATATAGAAAGGTACATATTTTAGAATAGTAATCACTTTTTAGTTATTTCAGCTGCGAATGGCCGTCCCAGTATATATGCACATAAAAATCAACGACATCATATCGTTGTGTATATTATAGTCAAACGTTTTACTTTAATGATCAAGCTAGAAAATACAAGATAAACATTTTTACATATGCTTAATCGGCTTATTTTATATGCCATAATCAATAACACCGAAAAAACCATAATTTTAATCAGCTACATATCTATAAAATTAAATTGATTTAATCGATTGATAATAGTTTTAATTTATGCTAAAATTTGATACGAAGATAATATTATTAGTTATCATCGTGTTTCGACTGTTGTCTGTTGGTTTATCTATATAATATCGATAGCTGCTTGCAGTAAACGCCATAGTTCTAATTGTACTGATTTACAATTTATGTACTAATATAATGAATAATAATTATATTTTAATACGAAAAAATCAAGTTCATAAAAATAAATAAATAATAAGTCATATAATTGATCTCGCGTGTAAACGACCTGATGGGCCAAGGTTAAAATGGTGTACTCGTACGTGTATATTTACAATTTAACCGCAATCAAAAGTGTCAATCAAAAAACACGGTAAGATTCGAAGTGTAAAATAAAATGGGTACCTATTATAGTATAAGTACTCGTCCGAATATTATTATTAACCCGTTAAGTGGAATACGTTAAAACTATTTTTAATTAGTCATCATCGTCAAAAGAAACTTCCTAGTCAATTTAGTGTCTCGTGTAACGATTCCGGATGTTTTCGTATTAAAATATTTTTTTTTCCTTTTGTACACGAGTGTACTCACAAAAAAAACTCTCGTTTTCTAAAATTCCGAGAAGTATATAATATTATGACTATAAGAGGACTAATATTATCTACTTCTATACTTCGATCGACGTCAACCGAGTGTGTCGTTAAAAACAACGAACGTTTCGCGGAGGCAAAACCAGCTCAATTATGCACGTACACTATATACATATTATATTTTATAAACATCCGTTTTTTTTTTTTTTTGGACGACTCTTCGTCAAAAACAAAAAAAAAAAAAAATACGTGATTGTTCTCGTTGTACAAAATACGCGACGAGAAAAAAACCGTCATCTATCCGCCCAAGACGACGACGACGACGACCGTCACCATATTATAACATGTATACATGTTTATGGGTTTTATCTCAATCCGTGTTTTCGAAGAAAACGCGCGCTCGTCTCTTTGGTTTAGTGAGTGACTTTTTTTTCTCTCGTTTTTCGTATACGGTGGCAGCGGCGGCGGCGGCGGAATAATAATATAATACCTTCTGCGCGTTCGGCATTACATAATACACGGCTACCAGTGCCGGATTATAGGGATGTCATAAGCTCCGGTTAGTCACATCGCTTTTTTTTCTATGCGATCCAAAACACGCAGCTGATTATCTCGCGACGCTACTCAACGCCGCTATATAATATGTATATATAATATCTTAAAATTTATAATAATATTGAAATATTATAATAGTATAATATTATTATGTCCGTTTTTCAATCGAATACCTCAAATTAATAAATTCTTTACGCCGTGTATTTTTTTTTTTTTTCAAAACCACCGTTTTTCTATACACATACCTACACCCGCTCTTCGCGGTTATATTATGATTACCGCCATCGATCATTATATTTGTGTTGTCTATAAAACAATAATTTGTTAGGACTAATTCGTTTCGCGGGCCTTAGGCACAGCTCCCATACATTATGAACGGTAACACGGACCTGGCGGTGGTCATTACCGCGCACTTGTACTCATCATATATACATATACATATACATTATATACACACACGGCCTGCAACGCTGCAGCGTAGATAATATATCATATTATTATATTATATGTCCGTTTACACACGCGTCGTATACCTACAATATGTAATATTATAACATCGGATCGGAAGACCTATCTGCAGCTCGGCGCGCTCGGCAGGAATGCTGCAGTGGACGACACTCGCGAGTCGCGACGGTGACGACGACGGCATCGGAATTACAGATTCGATCGGCGAGATCGGAACAATTATTGTACGTAGAGCACATTTTAAAGTCATGACGTGAGGAAAGAATGAGATTGGGGGGAGAGTAGGGGAAAAACCGATCGAATGCGATCTGTTGCAGAATACGTATTATATTATTGTTGTCGTCGTCGTCGTCGTTACGTGCGTATACATACCTATGGGTATATATAGTGACGATATTATGGTGGGGCGGAAAAGAAGTCTTCTCTATTCGATTAAAAACAACAAACGACCGACCGTCGACGGTGACGTCGGTAAGAATGAAAAATAAATAAAAAGAAAAAAGGAAACAGAAGTCTGCCGCGGCCGCCGCCCTCGATGCGATATAGTAATTGTCACCGGACGAGAAAAAAACCACGTCGATACACTTACGCGTATATATTATTATTATTATTATTATTATTGTCGACTTACAACTGTGCTCGACTTACTATACATATATATATTATATAATATCGTGTTTGATTTACACACGACCAAAACAAACGGATGCGGTTCACGTGATGATGGTCGGTGACTGCCACTACGCCATGTCCGGACGGATACTACATATAGACACACTTGTTACGCGTATAACCCAACTTCGCTCGAGAAATGAACACGAACAAATAATATAAAACGTGTAGCTAAATAAATATGGTGTTTATAGCTTTTTAGTGTACCTCTGCCACTGCAGTTATCAAAGTCAAATCGACGGCAGTTTAATATATACGGACGCGGTTCAAGCTAAACTTGTCCGATATCTGTAAGGTTGAATAGTTGTCGAGTCTATAAGCTAACAACATACGGACATAGTTTTTTAAATTTTACATAGATTATAGAAAAATCACCTTATAACATTTTGTTTGTCTATTTCTGGTCACCGTCGTTGGTTACATAATGACTAGCGCAAAAATACTGCTAAACAAAAATATATATTTGATGTTTCGTCGTTCAAAACGAAATTCGTGCACATTAGCAACCGCCAACCTGTTTTATAGGGATTGAAAACGAAGATTTATAAACACTCTCCGAGTTTCGAGGAATACATAGTGTATGCAACATATTTGGTGACAATCGGTTCAGTAGAGTTTCCAAATCCAATAAACACACCCAAACACATTAATCTTTATTTATAAAAAAGATAGATATTATCGAGAATAGAACGCGTACAGGTGTCAACCAGACGAGTGCATATATAATTTGCTGACCAACAACACCGCCACGACAATCACGTATTGATAATGATATTATTCGTTTTATAACGACCTAGATGAATGTCGTGGTACCATACACGACATGCTCTGATTTTGGTCCTATGTGGATACTATATAATGTGATGAATCGCTTGAGCTTTTTATTCATTTTATATACTTAAAACATGTGACGCGTCTTTGGCGTATTCTAAGGGGCTTAGTATAGGCAATTTTCACGACACATTTTAAGAAAGATTTAAATCTACATAATATATTAAGGTGTATGTTAAAGTATTTTTAAGTGGGGCTTTTAGACTTCAATCGATTGGCACTGAATTTTACACATACATTTTTTGGAGACTTGGAAAGTGTTTAAATAGCTTCTTTGTTTAATCCCTATACTGCAGGTTGCCATAGGATGACTTACACGTGAATTTATTTAGTTTTAACTCACAAAATTTGAGTATTTTTTTGTATAAAACAACACTCGAACAATTTTTATAAAAATATAAGAAATTGCTCTTTAAATGATTGAGAAAAGTTTTATGATCCGAGAATTAAAACGAGTAAGTGCCCTAAAAACGAGGTACACTTATTTAACGTTGAGTTTTATGTTTGTTCAATTTTTTGTTGTTAAATTCGGGTTATACAGCATATCTAGTACATTTTAATATAGATTAGTGTTCAAAGCAAAACACTATCCATGTTCATGATGGTTATGATAAAGCGAAATCGTATAGGTTCATTGAAACATTCCTACGCATAGTGTATTTCAATACACTGTATTGTATAATATTATTGATTCAAATGTAAATATCAAACTAAACACTAACAATAATGTATGTATAAATGAATAATAGCAAAATAAAGCATTTCATATCATTTTTTTGTTATATTAAGTTATCTAGATTTGTTATTTTCTCTCTTTAAACGACTGTAATTTTATTTCAACAAAACATGAGATGTCTCAAAATGCTGTTATCTCTCACTTTCATAATATAAGTCTTATGTTTATAATCGATTATTCATCGCTCAATGAATATTTCTGTGCCGGATATTCGCCAGCGTGTTTACAAAATACGTTATGTATCGAGAATTGTAAGGAAATGTCTTCTAAATCACTTCTACTCAAGAGGTAAGTACACACATTTATATAATATATAATACAATATATTATATAGGTATTATTATGTTATACTTATATTATTACCTACTATATAATAATGTGAATGGAGCATGCATTATTATCTAATAAATCTTAACCTCCCCTCCACCTTATAAAAAATATTATCATTATAATATACGTATACCATACTATATACTATGCATTTAGTAGCATAAGTCACAAAATAAAATCATTAAAATAACTACGAATCGTCAAGTCACCTGCATCATATTATACTCGTACAGTGACTCACGCCGCTCAGAATCTAAAAGCGTCATATTTAAAGATTTTTTTTTTATAGTGAGTACCGCCATACATACCCTGCAAATCCCTAGCTCCGCATGAGAATAAGTTATCATTATACATTTTATAAATAAGAAAACAATGCGTTTAAAATGTCACGACAATGACAATAATAGTACGGATTCAGTCTGCGTAAGTTTGCAAAATCTGATGGAATTTACGCAGCCAAATATGTTCTGTTGTGCAGCATACCTATATACCCGTCCTACCTATTATTAAAGCGATGCGCGCGAAACTATTTTCTGCGCTTCCGATTCGGATGAACATATTATTATTATTATTATATTGTTTACGCATTCGTGCACTCTCAAACATTTCGAAACCTAATTAGCATAAAATATTAAGCCTATACACAATGAACGCATCACACCGTATCATCGCAATGCTATTACTGCAATATCGTAGGTGTTATACGTATATAAAAATATATAAGTACCTATGTAATGGACGCGAAAAACAATAATGTTTAGACTCGAACGCAGACGTCGGTATTTAAAAATACACAATAAATATGCGTGCGCGAGTCTAAATATACGCTGCTGCTTTCTAGCCGGCGCGAGATTGATCTCTCTGCAGAGACATACAACTACTATATACTATATACTACGTATAGTATATTTATATGTATAGGAAGTTTTTATTATATGCAAATTTCCGTGTGTGTGAAATTGTTTCAGTGGCCAAAACGCGCATCGCGTCGCGCCATCATTGTTATTATTATAATTTCCAAGGCGATTTGCATAATTAATCGTGGAAAAAAATACGGCCGATCTCATACTTTTATTATCGTTATATGTGTGTTATACATATATGCACATGCGCATAATATGATGCGAGATGTGTTATCTCGGTTAATAAATAATATTCAATCACGTAGGTGAGTATATACAAACAAGTAGGTAGGTATATACACATGATTATACACACACACACACACATACACACATAAACGAACACGGTATATAAGCACAGCAGTGTGATTCAAATATACCTACAAGCGCTATTTAGATACGTGTCAAAAGTTACACGCCTGAATAACTTTTAACCCAAAACGCATCAATCTACACATCACTATAATAGTATAATATAACACATAACGCACACACCACGCTGCACGCACGCGCAGACATAAAACACACACACTAATTATTAACGGAAGACTATAAATTATCGACTTCAATATTTTCCCGATACCTACAATTACGCGTGAGCGCCGAATAACTTTTCGACCTTTTCGGGGGAACTTTAATTCAATTGAGCGACCACAGTGTGTATTTTAGTTAACCTACACTTGTAAAACTACAATTTTTCCGCGTGTTAACCGTTGAAAACTATATATATATATCGTGGTATCATAGCCGGTAGGTTGGGTTATAAATAGGTACTTACGTTGTGATGTAATATTATTTAATACTGCTATTGTATTTTAGCCAGCACTCCGACGCTGATTAGTTTATAATATGCGTAGAAATGGACACTTTAATATGGTAATATCGTGCTGTACTATATAATATATTGTTCGCCGGTATATTTGAATTATATCGTTGGAAAGCAATACAAACAAACGACCGAACTATATGATGATTTAAATATTTTCTATCGCGCGCTTGATATCGCATTATATACACGTAAGTCTTTAAAATCAAAACTCGTCGATGGCTTTAAATTACAGAACATTGTTGGCCAGTTGTGTGGTAAAGGTAGTCTTGTAAATCGATTTTATTAAACCTTCGAGTTGAATTTATCTTTACAAGCATATTATTATAAGACGGACCGATGCGTGGTATCTATATGTAAAAAAAAAATAAAAAATGTAGGAGAAGGAAAAAAGAACAATAAATATTAAACCGATCGGAATGCGTTCGTTGAGCCATTATAATATAATATATAATATATAATATTAAGGGCACAACGGCTGTCGGTTTGCACAATAATTTGTATCGTAGAGTAAAAAAATACTTCGACTTTAAAAAGGTACGTCCTATATAGGTAAGTATATAATATATATAAAATGGTATTTGGGCAGTTTAACAATAGACGTCGATGTATATTAATATTAATAATATGCGTTGGTATAATATTATTTCAAACGCGTTATTTACCGGCGTGAACATCTCTCGACGGCCGTAATGGAAAATAATAATATCGCGGCATGCAAGAACGCGTATAATATGGGTGCGAAATAAACGCGTTGCAGCCGCGTCGACATTGAATCGTCTTCCGTTCACAAGGTGACCATCGGTAATATTTCATAAAAATGAGATAAAAAAACAATCAGGCAGCAATGGACATTCTGATAAGAAGGTGTACAACTGCAGTGCCGTGCCGTGTCCTGGGGCGGTATTGCTTCCACTAGTTTTCTCTCAGACCACGCGACACACACACACTAGTGATATATATGCCATACATAGCAAAATACAATATATCGATGTGCATTTGTATTATTTCACGTCAATCGAAATTATTCTTTTCGATAATAAAAAAGTTTTGAATGTTAGATTATTATAATAGGCTTCGCGAAATGAACACGTGAACATTATTAAGAATATTATATAGAAAAAAAAAAAATGCTTTTGGTGTATTATGTGTGACGCACTTCAATCGTTTTATGTTCGCAGGGCACAATAGGTCAGTGTTTATTGAGTGGTTCCCCGAGAGCGTTAGTAAAATATATGAAAATAATCAAATAAGGTTTTTATTACTTATGGTGTACATAAAATATAATTGCGCTATTATCTAAGGACGTTAAAGATTGTTGATTTATGTGCGTACAGGTAATACTTGTGCGATATAATTAAATGGTATTAATGACTATTTGAAATTTAAATTCATGGCCAACGATTTGTATTTAAGAAATCAAATGATTTTCTGTATACATTAAAAGCGGGTTTTTTTGTACACTTTTATACTTTTATATTACAGTTTAATACATTATTATTATGTATTATATTATTATAAACACGTACGCACTACTCTCGGGCGTGCGCATATAGGAATGGTAATAAATTACGTACATTTTTATTTGAATATCAACTGCAGTTGCGTATTATTATGTGTACGAGATACAAACACACGCGAAATGGCACTGCTCGGTTAACGGATTTGGTAAAGTATTTTATTTTTAAACGTTCCGCAATGTGCGGAAGCGTTGTTATTACAGAGAAAAAATGGGAGGGGGAAAAATAATAAAACAAATAAAACATTTAAAACAATAAATATCATTAAATCGGATGGGCCAAATACGTTTCCGTGTAATCCTCGTTGTTATATATATATAGGTATACAATATACATATATTATATACGGTTTGATCCTAGGTAGAACAACAATATATGAATACAAATGAAAAGGGAGTATTTTTTTGTTGTTGAATCTGTTGCGTCATAAACAACGTGTGCTTATGTCTTGGTAAAAAAATGTAATACGCGCAATCTACTCGATATATTATTATTATTCCATAATATATAGTATAAAATATGCGTACCTGAAGTACTGCACACATATAAACGCATATATATAGACGTACGGCGATTTTATGTAAAGGGATAAGGATAAATCGTTTTTTTTCATGATATATTATTCTACTTATTCTACTTAGTATAATTAATTGTTACATGCGACAATAAACATTGAACACGATGTGTATTACAATAGGCTAGTTGATGTTGCACGACGTCGACGTTGTCGGACGTCTCAAATCCGTCAAAAGAGTTGGAAATAAAAATTAATACTTAACTAATAACTAATAATAGGTAATGCATGCAGGTCACACTTACTCCGCTATTTATACTGGTAAAACATTATGAACGTACCTGGAAACAAAAAATTAATATAATATTAACATACATAAAAAATTAAAATATTAAAAATTAAAAATCGACATTCACATCATGTCACATTAAGTGTAATCGCTTATTATATTAATTATAATATTATCATAATGTCTGGTATACTCTACACGGCGTTGCCAATGATGAAAAATTTAATAGTATCTATCCTGGATTTATACCGTTAAATGTAAACTAACTTTTTAAACGTAGACGTTTTGGTAGTTTTGACCAAATATAAAATATGGGTTTAAAATTGTATCCAATAATAATATTCTAATAACTATTTTATTCAATATAACCAAAGAATCAATAAAGCGAGAGTGACCCGATACAAACAAAACGATAACAGTTTCTCGTGAAACGACACATTTTTGTGCAAGTCCCTGCTTAAAACGTCAAATCTTAAAAATTGGCTTAGAAGTGCACATCTCCGAGTATAGGATCACCTATAAATAACGAATTTAAAAATCACAAGTGGCTATAGATTACTCTTCATCTTTCTCTCTCCCGACACACACACACACACACACACACACACGCGCGCGCGCGTGCATTATTATATTAATATAGATGCAATGATATAACGTGATTGACGACCGTAAAAAATCGTATAAATGTATTTTTTTTGTTTTACGATACCGCGATGTATCTGTGCGTTACGTGCATATTATTATTATTATAATGTAATTATAACGCGGGCCGCTCATACGTATAGTACACATTGTAATATGCGTAATGCGTATATTGCGGCACAGTGAGTAACAGCAAAACGTACGAGGAAAACTTTCCGCGGGCCGAGAGTACACCGAAAACAGCGAAATATATTTGCTATAATATTATGTGGTACACAAAAAGGTGAATACGATTAAAAAAAAAAAAATCAACAACAACTAAAAACCGCTTCGGCGACCGCGACGTACGCGTAATATGTTTTTAATATAATATTATGCACGCGTCACGTGATTAAATATCGTATTAAACCGCCCGAGTGAATATTCACACCTCGGGCCGCGTAATTCTCGATCGAAAGAATACATATCATGTTATTATAATTCGTTCGGACGTCGCGTAATATGCGAAGGACGACGCGCGTGCTGCCGCGGCCGTCTTCGGTCGGTCGTCGCGTTAACGATAAGCTCGCGGGTGTTATAGGAAAAAAAAATCGTACGCGAGAGAGACAGACGTATATGAACAGATACGGACGTACCACAGAGACAGAGACACGCGCGTATAGAGACGGACAGACGATGTGTATAAGCGTGTGTGTATGTGTGTGTGTGTGTGAGAGAGAGAGAGAGAGAGAGAGAGAGCAAACGAGAGAATATCAATCGTCTAATGAGGTGTCGGCGGCGGCGGCGGGCGGCGTATTCGGCGAGAACAAGGCCCGGGGGGAGCCTCCGTTATAAGAGTCGCCCACGCGGTTCGTGAGTCGACGGCTCGCGGCTCTCGTCCCACACACACAACCGCGATATTCCTATAGGTGGTGATCACACCCGACAACGGCCGGTGTACCGCACACTTTGAGGCTACCGGTACCATTGTTGTGCGAGTAACCGCGGCGGTTACCGCGTGTGGGACTCTAACCGGGGTTCAATTAAAATCCGATATACTCATTATCGCCATCACCTGGGCATTATATAATAATGTAGGTAATAGGTATATTAATAACTATGGGCGAGTATGTCGATTCGTGTGTGTTGTCCGTATACCTATAAATGGACGATTCACCGGAGACGGTCATCCAGTTTGTGTTCTTCCTTAAGCAGAGCCACCCTTTTTTTGTTTCTACTGTAAATTATTTATCGGACAATTTTTTTTGAAAACGTTATTTGATTTATTGTACTTGCTGAGGATTATATGTTTATAGATAATGCATTTGTAAGTCAATAAATTATCATTAATTATTAATTATTTTATATATTTGAAAACTGATTTTTAAATACTATACTAATACCTCAGTAAAGTCATTTTAATAGCTGAAAAACTACTCGTTCGAATTTTGAATTAGGCACATCAATATTTTCAAATAATTATCCATTTAATAATTTACAGTAAAATAATGGGTGCTTATTTAAAAAAAAAAAAATGAAAATTTATACTGTTACAGAAGTACAGGACACTCTCCTTGAGTAATTCAAAGAATATTAAGAATTTGATAATACGATCTCTAAGTATATAGGCAACAGACATATTCCAAAGTTCCAAAAATCATAGGGAGCGAGCACACTTAGTGAATCGCCCTGTACATTACAATATTACGTATGTATACATAATAAATATATAGATATATATAATTTAAAAATTGCAAATTATTGTGGATAGGAACGACGAGCGATAATTTTTAACCCGAACCCCGAATAGAATGCAATTAACGTTCATATACGTGGCAGACGATGAGAGCGGTGGCCGTACCGCCCGAGGGCAGACGACTTTGATATGTTTTAAAATATAAATACTTATACACACAATAGTTATACGCAACGTTTTCTATTCATATCGAGAACATTACAATTTTTACCCCGACCCGTCGTTTTTAAATTCACGCAGGATCATTTCGAGATCGGAATCCGCCAATAATACACTCGCGCGCCGCCGTCAGACGAACGGGAGATATCGAATTCCACAATCTTATAATATATTATTATTATTATTATTATTATCATCGAGGTGGCATTCAAATAACGTGTTTCGAAGTGTCGAATTAAAATAATAATTAGCGTAATATGATATAATATTCATTGTCTGGAAGACGATGTGATTTTCAGAAAGGCGTATGAGTTAACTGCAGTAGGCAAACTCAATTTATGCTGAAATTTGAGTTGTACTCGACTCATGTGCAGCTGAATATAGGCGCCAAATGTTCATAACGCAAACTCGTATAATTTTTTAAAAATTTATAATTTCATTAAGATTGCTAGAAAAAGAATTTAGTTTCTAAATAAAAATGTATGTAAGAGTTAAGTAATTAAAATCAAAAGTCGATTCTTTATGGGTGGATTATAAGAAAAAAATTTGACTACAATACAAATAAGAATAACATACAATATTAGAATTACACGTGACTATAAAAAACTTAACGTTTTCCAAAAATGTTAACACTTCGAAATAATGAATGCTAACTATATTATATAGATTAGTATACTGATTATATGGTATTATAATATTTTATAAAAATTCGCCGACTTCGATAATACTGAAACTAGAGCAGAAAACGGATTATTCGAACCACCATAAAAATAGTATTTTTATATCTTTATAATAGTTGGGTACAATATTATAATACAGCAATCATGGCGTTAACTCGACAATACAGATGCTCAGCACTCTTGTTATTTGCGCTTAGGATAAGCAGCAGCGAAATCCACAGTGTGTAATGCGTGTCAAAATTAATTATCCGAGAAAGCAAAGCGTGAAAATAAATCTTGTTTTCGCATTAAAATTTGAAATTCAAAAAAAGTGACAACTATATTATTTAAGCTTTTTAATTTGGTAATTGTACGTCGTAAAATCTGTTATTTAATCTGTCGGTACGACTGTGTACCATAATATACATAATATTGTTCATCGTCCTATTCGCCGTGTCACCGTATATATATAATAAAGAGGCTCCTACGGTAATTCGTCGTTCTCTCGCGTCCGTGATTCCTGCTCCTGCAGTATAACATATAATTATACGATGTAACTACGCGTTCACAGCGCCATAATCTAATCCGAGATGTAACCGGGGCCCGGGGGAAGGGGACAATATATATTCAAATCAAACTCAGCGAAAATAAAAATAATTTCATATCTATATATACCTACGCGCGCTATTGTTGATATGATAATTATACGATTCGGTGAATATTGTGGTAAACGCGCGCGCCGGCTGAGCATATATCCACAGTGAACATGATGTGTTCAACAAATGTCTTCCAAACAATAGCTTTTTCAATTCAAAAAATTACTTTCCGCGTCAATAAGTCAACAAAAAAAAAAAATAAAAAATTCGCGTGGAATATAATGTAAACCACGTTCGGTCGACGTGTCTGTTGTAGACATAATAATAAGGACAGAAAATATAATATGTTTCCATCGGCCAGTTTTAAATTTTAATGCATTTAGAAATCTCAGGTATGTATAATACAAACGCTGCGAGCGTAGGCACTGTACCTATACACACGGTTAACAACAAAAATAGAATATATGGCTATTACTATTCACCATTTACGAGTAAAATGTATATAAAAAAAAATAAAAAAAACGCTGAGAAACTATATTTATTATTATATTTACAATAACTACGACACTGCTCCGGTATACTACGAAACCGACTAAAAAGGAACATATTTCACGTATTGTTGTTTTCATTTTAAGCTATTTTCTAATAGTACCGACATTAAAAACCTATAAAATACCAATTTGATTTGTCTTGGAAAACAATTAGCATTACTATAGAAAATTAGGGACCGCGATTATCATTTATTATTCAGTAAAACGAGTCAAACATAATAGGGTAATATAATAAACATAAGCCAGCAGCAGCAGCAGCAGTAGGTACAATGAGCAGAAGAAGAAATTTTCAGATAAGTTAGTTTTGTTTTCAGTCGTGTATTAATAATAAATAGGTATAGATACCTTACAAAACGCTGCTCGGCGTCTGCTCGATTCCCCACGATTCTGCGAAATATTTCAATCATAATACACTATTCATTTACTGGAGCATAAAAACAAAGTAGTGTGCACGATGTTCGTATTGTTATTATCTACACAGACGCTCGCGCATTAAATTATGCATTGAATATTTAAAAGTTTTTTTTCGGCGTTGAAGATTGTTTGTTGAATCACGTAGTAGGACGAGGGAAAAAAAATAAAATGGACAAGAAAATATTATATAGGTAGTCTTTGGCGGGGAATAAACAATAATAAAATATGAATTTCGATACGCAAAGTAATATTGTTTTTTATTTATTTATTATTATTATATTTTTTTTTTTTTTTGAATTATTTCCGAAACGGCATGTGTACACACACACACACGTATATAAAACATACAGATTGCCTACGATGACGACCTACCAGCGTGATGGTACATATAAGTATATAAGTATTATACTGCAAGTAAGAGAAGCACATATTATATATATTATAATGTTTCATGCCTCCGTGACGCTTATCTGGCGAGACCGTAACAAATGGGCACGAGGTCTTGTACATGTGTAGGTACATGTATAGCGCGGAGCGTTCCTCGCGATTTCACACCGAATCGTTGACCGTACGGTACGGAAAGGCGAAAAAAAATCGTACAAAATAATAATAATTCAATACATCAGCGGTAATAAAAGTAAAAAATTATTATTATATTATCATATTGCTTGCGCATCGTGTATTTTCGTTATAGTTTCCGTGAGTCTTTCGTACGTTGCCAACAACAATGCCGGAGACTATAACGTCAGACCTCCTCCACAACCGTATAATTAAACATTACATTAAATTCCTTATTTTTTTTCACCCTCGTCCGGGGATGGTTTCGTTTTATTATATTACATTTTTTTTTTCTTTGACCTACTCTATTATATATATATATATATATATATATCGTATAATACCATATTATATACATAACCCGGTTGTACGTGGATGCACAAAAACGCTCAGCTGCAAGCACGCACAATAACAATACGAGACTGACCTCGGGTGTATTTACAAAAGGGACGACAAAGTGGACAAGGGGGAAAAAATGGAATTCAGTCCCATTCAGGTACATATATATATATATATATTATAACATAATATATATATTATATTATTTATGTGTATAGTAGAGGGACCTCGGGCGCTCGAAAATGTCACTTCCTACTCGTGATGCAGCACTTATATTATGTACCTACGAGTTACGACCATGTGCGGCCCGCTACTGACGACGAACAACATACAACTAGAACAGATTTTTTTTTTTTAAATATACGTCTAGTCCAACACAAATCCGAGTTTGTATTGTACAAACATCAATGATTATAATATGCAGTATGCGTGTTTGATAAAATTATGACAGCGCATTAGAGAAACATGATTTAAATTTTGTCGTCGGATATACTGCAATGACAAATTGAAATTCGACAAAAAGAATGCACAAAATGTATACAAATCAAGAAGTAATTTGAATTTGTAAATATACGAGAAATTATATAATATGATAACATCTCGAAGTCCGTTTTTAATGAAAAAAATAATTCACAACGCACGTCTTAAATATTCATGATGAACCAAAATTTTAATTATAAAAAGAGCATAAAAAATATCGACTTGTTTGCATCGACCTACAAAGGGATAGTGGAGTATTGAATAAAATTAAGTTCGATTTTATTATAATATATTATAATTTAAATCCAAGAGCTTATTGTAGTTAACCATAATATTGATTATACTAACCTATTATCTAATTATATTTTTGAATAGGTACACATTCCGACGGCATATTAAGTTGAACATATATTATTTTCTTCGACATTTTTGTTAGCGCGCTAGTTTTACTTTCGAAATTGATTTATTTACATCACCGCACATTATTATATACCGTATATATTATGCATAAACGCATATGTAAATTTATTCTAATAATATGTTATTATTTATTAATAAAATGTGCACAAATGATAACTACTATAATATAATGCAATTGTTTTAAATGGTATAATTTAAATACAATACGCGCACAATAAGTAGGTATATAATGCTGCTGCAGCGTCGATGAAAATCAGAAATTGTTCATTCAAATTGATATTTATACAAAAATATTGACTTTATTTGTATATATATATAAATACATAATACGCGTGTGCTTGTGACATAATATAATATCTGTTTAAATAAATATTGATAGAATATTAATCTATACAATTTCAAAACACACACACATATTTATGTATATATATATGTGTGTGTGTGTGTGTGTACTATATATAGTGGTTTTCTCTGTATTTTACTTTTTATATGTATTCTATCGATTTGCGAACAACATTTTGCGCACGCCGCACATAATATTATATATAGGTGTATATAATACACACCGACGACCAACGTCCGAGTATATATGTAAATAAATGTAAATTAAAGGACGTTTCGTTTGTAGAATATAATATAATAAAATACTGCGAAACTTATTATATCGATATCGCCTTGAACCTGATAATTGCATTAGGAGATGCCCACCATCCCGCAGTCGGGTGCTATGGGAATTTTGCCAGACAGTTTGCGTCAATATTTTACGATATAATATAGGTATACGTTTCGCAGACCGACGACGAGTATATAAAGAAAAAAAGTTATATATTGTTAACGGAATAAAGTGTGTACACGGTTTTCGTTATAATATCGTGTTTTCGGTCGTACGTACACGCATTATGATAATATATTGTCTATATCGAAACGGACGTTATTCGGAGCTTATTTCGCGTATAATGATATTTGCGACACGTCCTGCAGCCGAATAATTAAGACGTTTCGCATGTACGTTTCGACCGCCTCGCCGTACATATAATATAATATATATCATGAGAGATTTGTAGGTATAAAGTACCTACGACATCGGTTGTGCCCACGTACCGGTCATCTCGACGTGTTAAATAAGGCGCAACGCTGCAATCTCGCCCAGTATATATATATATATATATATATATATAGTATACTGTCTAAATGTTATATAGTATAAGAATAAAAGCTATTATTATTATTATTTTTTTTTTTTTTACTGAAATTTCTCGAAACGCGCTTGTAAATAATAAAACTACAAAAACACCAACGGGCAATATCTGATTACTGTAATTTCGCAGCGCATTATTATGTTTGCAATGCGCGCAGTACGGGCGGCGGAAAAATCGCGAAAAAAAAAACAAACATTTACTAACTCCGATCTTTACACAGAAATACGACTCGGAACCGCACTGCAATACGCGAGTGTATATGTGCCGGGTCTCTCGGAAACGGAAAAAACGCACGCCACCGAAAGCAAATAGTAAAAAAAAAAAACGTTGCAATGTTTACCGGCGCCGGTGAACACGACGGCCCCGAGACTGCTGTACACGCACGCGTATGAGTCTGTGTGTGTGTGTGTGTGTGTGTGTGTGTGTGTGTATGCAAGTACGGAAACAACGAGCCGTGTATTATATACGGGAGTAGTAAAAAACAACAAACAAAAAAAAAAACTCGGCGAAACGAAATAACCTGGGAGGTCCTGAGTAACTAGAAAACGGCGGAAAAAATGCGGATTCACGAGAGTAAACCACCGTCGCAATGGGTGATTAGCGAAAAATTCACCTCAAATAATAATTAACGGACGGAGACGTGACGGTTTTTCGGGTCGTTGAGCCTGTGCACACATAGAGATGCAGTCGCGAGAGGGACTCGCGCAGAAACCTGTTTTGGTGATTTAGTGGCGCGGGGAGTAAATGGCTTTTTTACTATTATTATATATTTTTTATTATTTTTATTTCTTTTCTGGAATGGGTCCAACCGCCGCCGTCCGCCGTCATCGGACAAGACGACCGCTTGACATCGGCGCGCGCGATGCCGGACAGATAAGATATCAATTATTATAATACACTAAACACAACAACGACACATAATGGATGGGTTACCGGTGATTCAGCAACTGCAACAATCGGTTTATCGATAGATTACTTTTTATGCTTTTCCACGGATGACTTTCACCGCCGAGAAGCTGCACACAATAATAACGTCGATCGGTCATCGGTCCGCGCGAGCCGTTTGCAGTAAATAGGTATATTAATATATTATATATATAATAATAATAATACGCTCGTATATCTACCGGCAACAGTCCCGCGGACTCTAAAATACCGAGTTCAGCTGCGTGTAACCTTCATATATATATATATCCGTAAGTCTTATATAGTATTGGATGCCCGGCGGCCGGCGAACCGTGAAATCGATGTCCGACGGACCGGGACCGCGGCCGGCTTTTGGTGGAAAAATGCTTTTGCGCACACGTCCGCCGTAAAAGGCGCTCGCGATCACAGACGTCGGTTATAATACAACAGCTATAGCTATGTATGATGTTCAGTGCGCAACGAAACGACTTTTGGACGTTGCCGGACCAAGAATGCGGGTAGAGGACCTCTCGAAAATAATATGCGCAAAGGGATCCGGTGAACGGGCGAAATGACGAACGCCATCGTCGTGCAGATGCTATATAAATAATTGTACTTACATAGTACAAATAAATACGATTCGATGAACCGGACGAATTATAAGCGAGCTGCACGTTTTTTATCGTACGTGAGCGTAATTCTCGTTTAAAAGTTAATGAAAATCCAAAGAATAATACTCATAATATTATTATGTGTGTTAGCAAATTCGAATTTGAATATAATTGAAATATTTTTGATTTGTGGTAGAGTCAGACGAAGGGCGGTTGGGACGGGCCGGGAACGGGGGTGAGGGGCAAACAATGAGCTGCGCGGAGGAATATTTTAAACATTACATATTATTATAATATATCCCTAGCTACGATAATACGCAACTTCATCTCCCCCCGGCCCCAAGGTGCACCACCCGGTCGGATCACGATTTTATTTAAATCTCCCCGTCTACACTTTGAAATGCGGTGCCGCATAATATTTGCCAGCGAAAATCCATTATCATTATCGCATACGATATTATGTTCCTGTTTGTATAGCAATAATATTAATAATATAACAAACCGGTCGTCGTTGTGGCATAATATAATAATATGTAACATAATATACAATATAAATACGCTATTTAGAGAGGAAAAACGCAAACGCCCTTTGTGTTATCGCTGTCGACGGGCTTGTAAACGTAGTATTTCATAATTTATATGTTTGCTACTGTTGTTTTAAAATACGAAATAATTATAATAAAATTCGTATTTTTTTAATTAACAACAATCAACGATGTTGGGAAATATACATTTTATCCGAGCAGTTTATACTTTTATAGTCATTTAAGATAGTAAGGTTATCACTGCGGGTAGCATCGAGAACTAGGTTAAATCATTATTACTTGAAATAATAACGATTAACCTAAAACTAGTAAAACTCAATTCACATTCAAAGCCCGCTGCGGTATAAGTGATCTGGTTCGATGTAATAATGTTCATGAGAACACAACTACAGAGACGTTTATTATATTATTCGTAAAAAAATGTAAGCGATCACAGCAAGCGACGGAATAGAAGCGATCACACACGAATACACAATGACGGCAAAATGTTGTATTACAGCCTTTTGCCATCATTATGATTTTTAAATGTTCAATCCCGCGTACGTATAACACTGCCAAAGTAAGGATTTGTCCTTTTATTTTTATTTTTGACATAGAGCGTCAACGAAATAAACAATTTTCAAAAAATTCAATAAGTACACGTAGCTGCATCGCTGTCTGACAGGAACACGGCTCAAAACAGTGTAAAACCCCTTTATTGTGGATAGGTTTCACAAGGAACGACTTTGACGGGGAAAAAAAACCATTTCATACTCAAACGGTTTGTCTTTTTCTTTTTTTAATCCACCGACCCAAAGTGTATTAGGGTTGTAAAAAACGTACGCTGTGCGATATTCCTTTTCAGTTTCCCTTTACCTGCTGCAGCATTAATGAACACGCCGCGAGTACGTATATACTATATACATAATACGTATAATACGCGGCAGCTGATCTCTGTCGCATGTATATACGAAAAGGTTTGATAAACACCGAGAGCGCAATGTTTGCGCCGAACACACCCGGCGGTGCTCGTCCGTAAAATGGTTCTCGTAACATTATTTATAAATATATACCTATTATATATATATATATTTTTTTTTTTTTTTTTGATAAATGTATGATATTAGTTTAATTTGTTTACTAAATAAACATCCGAACCTTATTCTATACAAAATCGAACTATATTTTTATTATTATTATTATTATTATTATATTATTTTTTTTTGCAAACCCCACTTGCGGTGCTCTTTAAACTCGAGTGGAACCTTATTCGAGTGTATATTTTATATTTTCCAATAACGGATAAACATTGACAAACAATCGATTGAAATTCAACCCCGACAACCGTAAAATTTAAAAACACATTTCCATGTATTGTAACAGTAAAGGTATCATTCAAAAAGAGTAGTTCGAAAAAATGAACTCAACACTGAATATTCAATACTGATATAAAAAATAAGTACCAATTTATAATACACTGTTATTGTAACTATAATATACCTAATGTATTTTATAATTTCAGCTGATATAACGTCCTGCCGATTACTATTTAAATGTAAATTCTCACTCGTATACTATCTACTTATTACACGTTTAATATGTCTATCGTAAATGTTTACCCGTCAAATGTTGTAAGTTGTAACCGACTGTGTTAATTGCAGGTGGGTTATAATGGTTATAATATACAATAACAAGAACAACAAAATTAACCGGATGAACGCAATGTTTCCGGGATTATAATATCGAGCCAATTTTACTCGTTATACACACGACACGGGTATACACGTGTATGAGCATTAATGACGGCTCGTTGATAACGACAACGACGACTGCGACGACGACGACGACGACGACTCAGTGTCTGGCATCCGTTTTTCCCATGGAATTTAACCAAACAGCGAAACAACCCGGGGCCACCAGTAGCGATAATTGACCGGCAATATTAAAATGAATTATTTTTCTGAAATGTAAATGGAACAATGAGCAAGCATAATGGTTTGAATGTGGATAGAAGAAGAAGAAAAAAACAATTTTTCGGGCTCTTTATATTATGCTCGTGGCCGGATGAAGAGATGATGGACCCGTTGGTGCAACGGACCAGTGGTCTTTCACAAAGAATACCTCCGGCGCGCCGACGACTGTCTAGAAACAATATCGCGGGAGCCCCTCTGTCAAATCATCGTTCCTCGACGACGAATACACCCAGACACACACACACACACATACACGGAGATACATCATGTGGTGCGCGTGCGTGAGCGAGTGTGCGTCGTGTTGTATAAAGCGTCTATATAAGAGAGATAGAGCGTACTTGGTATGAGAATATTTCACATGTAAAAATACACTTTACCCGTCGTATACATACACATATATGTATATGCGCACACATGGGTATGCGTACCCCACCCCTTTGACAATAATTCACGAGGCCCCGTGACACGAAAAAAGAAAGTTATTCATCCGATTTTCGTGTTATTATATTATTATATATTAAGTATTATACGTTTTTTATTTTATTTTTTGTTGAACTCCGTGCTCAGCGACATCCACGCAGAACGGAGTTAAACAATGGCATATTCTAATTTTTCACATTAGTCACACCGGCCCACTTAAAATGGGAAGGTGGCTGAGGGCAGATTTCGGCGGTGGTCAAAACGCCGTTCAAATTCAATTCTATAATAGGCGACACACGTATTCATCCGTTCGATGTATTTAAACACAATATGACGTGTTACAATACTTCGTGTTCAGAAAATTAATATTAATAATAAGTAATAAGTAATGACAATAACGACACGACGTTTGACACGGGTGTATGGAGAATATTTTATACGTACGACACTATCGATTACACGATGCGTAAAGACAATTAATATCGCTAACATATCATATTATGTGGGAGTGCGCGTATCGAGTACAATGAATAATGACGTTTAAATCAAATGTTCAAATACCAATAATATATATTTATATTGTATTAAATTAATATTGCCATCAAAATTAAAATAAATGTATGCTTTATACCATACAGCAGGGACGAACAAGAGCAGAGTAAAAATTCAACAATGGAATTGTATAGTTTAAATTAATTTGAATTGGCGACTTCGATGTTCCCAAGTTAAAATACAAAAAAACCGTTTGGGTTTAAAATAACACGTTTTAAACGTCTTATTTGACTATTTACTGTATTTAGATTAAATTACATATCATGCATTCATCAACAACAACAACAACAACGACAAAAAAACATGACTGTGCGGTTTTAGACCGTTTAAAAATACTCAGGGATTATTATTCGTCCCCATAATAGCGTGAGCGTTTGTATTTTCCCCTAATATACGTGTTTTTCACAAAAATACATCAAAATTCGGATTTTGTCTCCGTGTCGTGCCGAGACACGCCTAGAAATATAACAATTTCTCAAAGTTTCCCCTCCGAATGCGGTAAAATAATATACACGCCCCGATGCGATGATTTATCGTATACGATAAATATAAAAAAAAAGGCACACAATTTTCTGGTAGTCCCTTTGTAGTCGTTCGGTCGACCTTAGTTCCTCCGACGCGGCAAACGCAATGTAATTATTGACAAATTCATTCTCGATACAAAATATACGCGTAACACATATTATACCTCCGTATATACATTTATACCAATATATATAGGTTGTTTTTTTTTTTTGTGATTTCTAAATAAACGATAGTCAGCTCTCCGTCTCGACGAAACGACCAGGTGCAGCTTTGTGTATGTGTGCGGAAGGGAAGAAGGCGGCCAGCAGGAGTTTCGGAGCCTTCTGTTAATACGCCTTTTTATCGCAATCGCGGCGGCGTACGCGTATATAATATTGTATTTACGAGAATAAAGACGTAATGACCGAAATTCGATTGTGACGACGTCTCGACTGGGCGTGAATTGGGTTGACCACGGACGCTTATACAAACGCACATTACACGTCAAACGTAGTTGACACGGACGTCGAGAAATACGATCGATTTTGTGTCTTGTTAGTTCCACGACAATATTATAAAGTCTTTGAAAACGCGTCCGGATAACGTTGTTGGTACCTGCCCGGCCCGGACTATATACGCCAAATGGGATTATTTGTCCTCTGACTATATGATATATCCGTATAGGTATAACATAAATTATGTATATGGCATTGAACGAATAACACACAAAAAAAAACACAAATGGTGCCTAAATAAAATAGGCTTACATTATGTTCCACGCGGTCCGGATCCACCTACGCCGATTTATAGTGACCACAACGAATATTTTTCGATGCATTTAAACCAAATGAAATTATTATGGTTTTTGATTTTTCGCCGAATCGGAGATACAACCAAACCGGTGTATTATAGGGGTGTAACACTGTAATTTAATAATAATTTAACATTATTATTGTGTATTTTTTAACATTGGTAAACCATGTGGTGTAGGTGACGATATCGAAAATGACACATCCGAAAGAAAGAAAGGGAAAAAAGGTGAATAAAAACCTATTAAAATAATATTAAAAACTAATAAAAAAATATTTATTTTATTATTATAAGGACAATAGAACTGATAAAATGTAGAACCATGTAATAAATCAATTTCAATTTATATTGTGCGAGTGTAAGATAAATCAGTTACGACCAAAGTTTATCGGAACGAAAAGAATTATTTGTTTATGATTAAATTAGTACCTATAAAGATATCGTAATTATTACTGTATTTTTAATATCATTCGAGCGCTCTGTCTTTTACCTATTATTTTAACGATTTCTCCCTTGCAGCACTACGCGACATACATTTCGATAATAACCTATAGCGTACACAAATTTCGTCTATATTTCGTTCAGCTTTTATTTTCGGTAGATCCACTGCCCACGGGTAACGTAAACATTTGACGCTAAAAGAGAAAAAAGAAAAATAATATACAATATACGGTTATTGCGGCAACCGCCGGCCGTGCGAATCCACCGCTGACAGGGAAAACATGTCTGAACTTACTGATGTGTACATTCAGTAAAATAATATACGCGAGAGCGAAATTTCGGAACAAAAACCACTCAAATTAGCGTGACTATAATATAATATATAACACTGCGCTGCAGCACAGCACATAATACTGTTGAAAGTATTATCCTTCATCCCCCCGCCCCGCACTGCAAATTGGTAATACTATTACGGGACCGTCGGTAATAATATTTTGTTATGCGGCGTTTATAATATCACATATACGACGATGTTTGGGGAACGGCGTCGAACATTCTCGTTTTTAAGAGCGTATCATCAACAACGGTCGGAATATTACGAGCCATATGCGTATTATACATACATCGTGTACCAAATGGCCACCATATAGCGCTATTATCCGATAATGGACGGTGATTTTAATATATAGACCATAGGGCGAAAACAGTATGTATTGTGACGTTTACTGGTGAACTGGTAACGATTGTTTGCGATGCGCGAAAAAATCTCATACGCTAAACAAGCATAAAATGTATATTTTAGGTAATTGAAAATTATTCGCAATAAATTGTTATCAATAATATTGATCACCGTACAACGATACAATACCGATTTATTATATGTCAAACGTGATCGCTGCACAGTCTTTGCGTCTACGGACACGCATATAATTATCGAGGTTGGCCGTAATCCAAATGTTAAGTTTTGAGTTACTTTTGGCTTTTTAGTCGCCTATTACTATGCGTAATACCAAAACAAAAACCGAAAACGAATCAGTTATGAATTGATTAAAAATAATTTTTAATCTGAAAAAATATTATGTTCTGCAGTATTCGCCCTTAAAATAATTACATATTTTATTTTGATTATCGTTATTTGTCGGATCCAATACATATCTAGATTTTATTCATCACCGATTTGCTTTTCAAGCCGCATTGTTAGGCATTTGGTGTGGTTCGACTATCTTATATTATTATCTTTTCTTTTTTTTCAACCAAACTAAACACTCATCATCGGAGTTAATTTTCGGTTTGTTCCGAAATTCCAACAGTTTGTTACATAACTAATTTACACTATTTTGAACTAAAACGGATAGGATTAAGGTTGTTTGCGAACTCGTGCAAGGCATTCTTGAATATTACTAGACAAATCCAACAATCGCGATTCAGCAGCAAGACTATGCGGTTAACAATAAACTTTGCATCGCATCACGACTAATAATAACAATAATCTTCAGTAGTGGCGTTGTTCCAATACAGGCTATATACATTTTTCGTCCGACATGGGTTGTATCGTACGAGAGGACAAACGAATGAATTGAGTACGATACACCAATACGCTGCAGTATTATAGCTAGGTGATCTTATGCATTACAACGCGTGACGGAAATTTAAATGTAAAAATAAAAGTGAAAAACAGTTTAAACGCCGACTCGGTTTAATAAATTATATTAGCGTTCAAACAACGCATACGGCATGTGCGCTGCTATGTATACACACACAACAGTCGGTGCTGATAGAAATATCATATTATTATGTATACTGCAGTATAATATGTATTATCGTGTGAGCACGTCGGCGGTGTCTCCTACTACAATACGCCACCTCGTCATCAAATAATTACACCGTCGCACCAGACGACGACGTCTCGGCATGAGACGATTCGGTAGCGACAATGCGGGGCATGCCGAGTAAATATACGTATAATACGTACGTATGTATTATTATATTAAGGTATTTACCGGGGGTCGTCCCTGTGCAGCAGCGTAAAGCGTATAACTATATATATAGGAAAACAAATTAGTCGCTTCGAGTGTTTGTAGAGCGCGGCCCATATTATATATATATATATATATATATTGGGATGCGTTATTGTGTTTATGACTATATATATTATATATATACAGCTTACGGAGGAGCGGGGCGTGGGGTGCACGCCGCTCGTATAACAATAATAATATTCTGTTTGAAAATGCTCGACAAAAACATCTCGAAGAAAGGACACCCGAGAAACAGTCGGTCGGCCGGGCCTGGCTGGTGGCGAAATGTATCGAATTTTAATCCAGTTATTCCGAGCCTCCCGGATCCCCTTAATTTGAACCCGTCGCCACCGCCGCCGCCGTCGTCGATTATTATTGTGTATACTACGTATATAAATGTATATAACGTACGGAACGCGCGCGTATACACGCACTGTATACAAATATACAAAAGAACCGAAACAGCCTAAGGCCGCGATTTTAAAGGGATTACCGCCGGTAGGTTTTTTTTTCTCCTCTTTTTCGGGTGTGCTCATTCAACCGTCAATCACTCGCGCGCGCGGGTAGGAACGGAATATTATTAGCCGGAGAGCACTCGCGCCCGCCACCCCGCGCACCGTTTTCCACCGCCGAGCACCGGGACCAGAAATGAATGTTTTTCGCATAAAACCACCACCACCGCCGCCGCCGCCGCCACGCATCGCTCTTCCTCACCCCTACGGAAGGTCCGTGTCGAATTTGTCGCTATCGAAAAATATTATACATACGCCACACACACACATATAGTGAGGGATCGAGGGAGACTGCACATACGCCTATTTAATAAGCCGCACGCACGTCTCGTACACGTAAATCGCGCACTCATTTGCCCTCTAATGTGTCCTCCCCCCCCAATTTTTCGCCGTCATCGGCTGCAGCTGCCCTTCGGCGGAGGCGACGGCGTCAGGTTTCCCTTTTGCTGCTCGCGTTATTCCGTAATAGTAGTGACAAATCGATTTCCGCGTGATCCCTTTTATTTCAACGGACGCTCCTCGTCGCTGATTACGACAATGACTGGCGCGTGTGCGGTGAGTCTGCGCCGAACAGGTCGCACACGCGGGACGGGGAAAACGCGACCGAGCCACGTGCGCTTAATACACTTCGCGTCCGCAGCGGACCGAACGCGGAACACGGCCGGAGGTCTCCGACTACACAAAATAATAATAATATTAATAATGCCGTGTACAATATATATAATATGGTATCATAAAAAAAGAATTAGCCGACTCGAATTGGGTTTTTTTTTTTTTTTAATACCACCTTTAGACGCCCGCGTTCAGACTTTGCACACATACGGTACCGTATATTGACGTAAATAATCCCTGCACGGCGATCGAGTTTCATAACGCGACATTTGGACGATTTCGCGTGTACGTGTTATACCACGACGATCGTCCTCTCTCAAGTCGCAGACACACGGCGGGTGTCGTCATATACGGTTCTAGTGGTTCTATACGGTCACAGCACCGCAGTGCACATGATGGCGATACTCGAACATCTGGTTAATGTTAATGATAAAAAGGCCGGACGGCGTATATACATATAATATTATTTTCATGTACCAGATATACCCAGCGCCGCAGGTTATGGACACTGCAGCCTCTGCGATATTTATATACACGATGTGTATTTACGTATATTATATGATTTCGAAACCAATGATATGATAAACGGTCAAAATATATTATACGAGACGTTAAATTAAATTCGACTTAACTGTCGTATCTGCGAAAACTTTTGACAACTGTCTCTGTGTTAGTATACTCCTCCGGAAACAATTGACAGAAATGTAAATTTCTATTCGCCAAATACTATTCAGACTAGTTTTTCGATATTTAAATCATTACACTCGAAGCTGGTTTTGCTCCAAGTCTAAATTTATTACGACTACCGTTTTTAAATCTACCGGGGATATATTATAGCCCCCGAAGGCTTGGACGATGATAAAAAATATTAAAAAATAATATACGTGTATAATAGTGTCGGGTTAGATTATATTCAAAACCATTAAACGGACGGGGATAGAGCAGAGGACGGCAAGGATTCATAAACAGCTTCCACCATTAAAGAAAAGCCCGATCAACTGCCAAATAAATAAATTAAATATTAAAATCATTTCATACCTATACCCACCGATCTACTATATATATGAACATTATTTTATATTACGGTCATTTGGGTTTGATATATATTATGTGTAATATGTATTATATTATATATTATCGAAATTAAAAATACTTTACGCGCGTGTCATAATAAATTACTATCTATAATAATAAATACACATTTAACTTACTTATTTATAGTATTATACGATGTGCATACGTATTATATAGTACGTGCGACATATGCATGCGCGTTGAGTATATCACATAATAAAAGCTTTATATCGGAGCCACGTCGAAAAATATTAGTCGTCGTGATAAATACCTACATAAAACACGGTCACAGTAACTATATATCGGAATATACGAATTTATTATTATTTTATATTGTTTTAATATAAATATATATACGTATAGCACCATATTACACAAAAATATAGGATTTATTTATAAAATTAATTGTCAAATAACAGCTGTTAAAGCTAGCTTAAAGGTCTAAATGAAGTTTTAATCAATTTACAGTCGACAAACCTATACACATTACACAGCTATTATTTATAATAATCATTATTTCACATAATTTGAATAACAATGCTGCGTTCAGGCCTTCAAGGGTTAATATTAAGATTATCCATGTACAACCTTAAACAGATGGCGCGGCCCCTATCGTATTATCTTCGACTTTTTCCAACTCTCGAATTTACTGGCTATATGTATATATTTAATTAATTGCCGTAACATATTGAAAAATCATCAGTAATTGGCTAAAATTGATTCACACTCGCAACGAAAATCCATAATAATAATATCAAATATCAAAGGATGATAAAAATAAATAAAAATGTACTAGCCCTAAACCTCTGCAAATGACGGGATTTTCTTTTTTTAAAGACTAGGCAGGTTTAAATTATCGTTTTTCATCTAACGTCCCTCCTACGTAAAATATTGTGATATCATAACGAGAAAAACACATTAGAAAATATATTTACAAAAAATTCAAAGCATTAAATTCCGAGACAATTCAATTTTATTATATTCCAGCGTTATGCAGACATTTTATGAATCGTATTTAATAGATTATCTCAAGCATTTTCTTTTTTTATTTAAATTTAAATTTCAAATTATGTATTTTTATACTACCAGTAGTAATGCATTCCAATACAAAATTATCATAAATGGATTTTTTTATATTAGATATTTCATTTATATTATGCATAAATATTATCATGAATGTATTGTAATTCTGTATATAGTGTATACCTTTATTCATATGTATTTATGTTTATATGCATATTATATATTATAGTTTATTTTATACAGTTATGTTATCGTATAAATGATTATTATTTGTTTAGTATAAAATGAGCAAATTTATGTTTTAATTTCAATGATTTCAGATTATTTGTTGTTCGTGATACATTATAATGTATTTCAATAGGATTTTCATTTATAAAATATTACATTGTCGTAGAAAAAATGTTGAAGAGAATTTTTTCCATAGAAACAAAGGCATTTTCAAAATAATATGGGTTTGTATGTATATATATATATTTAACCTTTTGAAGTCCGAGGAAATCCTTCACAGATTTAAATTGATTGAAAATCTATTCCGTCGAGGAGAAACTCAAAATAAAATGTCATTCTAACAACACACACGGCGCGCGTACAATTGAACACAAATTGTTATTTTGTTCCAAGTAAAGTAGGTAAGCTTCTTTCTGGTAACCGAAATAAAAATAAACACAATTTCGAGTAGATATACAACAATGGTGCACAGTTTCCCACGGAATAAGTTTAATATTTTCGTTATTATTATTTTTCATAATATATATACAATATATATCGTGTACCTATACAAACAAGGCGAGCTCGCGCTCGGAGCCTGCTGCAGACACAGCACCAAACATTTCTAATTTGTCGCGTTCGCGTCTGGTGGGCGATTGGAGCGGCGGTGAGAGGAGGGGCAACGTTCGTACGATTGTCGACTTGTCACCGTTTGCAGTCCATCCATCATCGTCTTCGGGGTGAAACGGGGAAAAAAGAATGTACGGCGTATATTGTCGTACGAAAAAAAAATGTGATAATAATAATAACAAAAAAATGTCTCGGATTACGCGTTATTATCATATATTATTATTATTATTATTATTATAACATTATTGTGCGGTGGACGACAAAAGTCCGAAACGCACAAACCGTGTCCACCGCATGGAATACTAATATAGACCCGCGACGGAATGACTCGTCGATCGACTGTCCTGGTGCTATTATCATAATATTATATATAGGTATATAATATACAACATTATATTGTTGTGATGGATCGGTTTGCCGTTTTATTTTTATTTTTTTTTTTTTTTTTGACCCGTTTCTTTTCTCCTTTCTCGATAACACCTCCTCAAGTCCAAATACGCATGCATCATCTCTGCGGTCGTCCACGTACGTCCGTATATTCCCCGCGGGGACCGTCCGACGCGCCTCCGACTCGGACCTCCACGGGCAGACGGACATTCGACTACGACGACGACGACGACGACGAAAAGATTTGGGTCGAACAAACGGTGAGTTTTCGAGACTATGATGTATTATATTATATGCTATATAATAATACACCGTCGAGACTCGCGCTAAACGGATTTGTACGATGTATATACATAATTGAACAGACTTTCGAGTATTTTTCACACGAGATTTGTGCGAACTCATCAATATTGCAGGCGCGCTTATTACACACGCGTGTATACACATAATATCGTAGAATTCGACTACAGTGCTGCAGTGCAGTTCGAATATACGTGTCATAATATAAAATATCAGCAATATGTAAGCAACAAGATTCCCAAAGGTTCCGTCAGTGTTCATATTTTCGGATCGATTTTGAGCAACCGCGAGTATTTTAAATATACGTGTGATAACATATCATATATTACACTGTTTATTTCATATAATATGATACAGAGTGACGAAATTTTCCGCGTTTTTCTCGAATAAGAGAGATCGCAGAAAAACGGTCAAATACATCACAGATTTGATTATTAACATAATATGTGTACAGATTAGAACACGACAGTTATATAGATGGAACGATCCTCTAGAATATTTTTTTTCTTGACCAAACGAATATCACGCTGCCGCGATAGGACCACGCTAGTTTTTACTACGCAGACGACTGTTAGTGTTTGCCAATTTAAACTGTCTACCGGACGAAACCATTCCCAGTGGAATGAGCATTTGTAATGCGAGAGGACAAAAATACCCATGCGAATTGGAGTTTACAAATGATTTTATAAATTAGACCACCTTCCCACTGCAAGTTCGACCGGTGCGTATATTTTATAATTTTTAAAACCCTAATTAACCTCGTTAGGTATAATGCAAATAAAAAAAATTAAGATAAAATAAAGTCTAATGTAAGATGAAAAAGAGTAGAGCTGGGATGTTTATTTATTTATAGCTGTTTAGTCAAAATGGCGCGCAACTCCCGAGTTGACAGTCTTGTTATCGTCAAATGATATATTTATTATTTTGTTTCTCGTTTTCGACGTTTTCAGTTCATCACTCCGTTATATAATGTGCCACCGAACTTTAAATAAAAATGTATATCGTCGCATGTGGTACTTACTCATATTATAATGCACTACCGCGCAGAAATTCGTGTATTGACGTATTGTAATACGAGAGTAAAAATGTCGGTTTCGTCCGACCGACAGCGTTAGAAGTGATGACAGGGATATGATATTTTGTGAAATGCATGCACAGACAAATTTCTCAATGAAAATTTTAAGAATCGTTAACGTTCGTACGTCATCAATAATGAACGAATTCGCAACAACACTCCAATGGTTTTACTACGTATAGTGTTACTTATTTTTTAATTAAAGCCCTAGAAAGTGATTCATCATATATTTAAATCGGTTACTGATACGGTCATAACTCATAAGCAATTATTGCAAGAATAAAAAACTAAATTGCTTGTATTCTACAATTTTTTTCTATATTAAATTCCGATTTTATTCATATTGCAAAAATTAAAACGCAATAAAAAAATATATTTATTGTTTGAATATAAAACCGGAAACATATTATATAAAAAATATTTTAAAGACGTTATATAATATGCATCAATGCGATGTATTAATTACTCCATTATTCCCAGAAACTTTGTAAATATAATTTCGTCGTAATTTTTTTTCTTTAGTTTACATTCCTAACATTGTATATTTACAAGTAAAAAATATGAATCTGGCGTGACGCAATCAAATTAAAATTAATATTCTAAAGTAAATATTTATATAATACCTACCAATAATTGTATTTATACATAGAAAGCAAGTAAATCGCATTAAAATATTGTCTAAGTCTATTATAAATTATATCGTTTCACTGTACCGTTCTAACTGTTTAAAGCATTTTTCGTTTGAAAATATGAGTCACTCGACTGAAACGACATATTGAATTTTCACATTTTTTTTACCACATTAATTGCAGATTAAATTTTTTTTACAAATGTGTTTCACCATCACCAGTTTTAGAAAATCATAAAAGTAAATTGTAAAAAATCAACGCACCTATAGGTGCAGTAATAATGAGGATGTCAAGTCCAAGAAAATGTTGTAGTGTAACATATAACTATGGTATTATCAGCAATTAAAATAATATACTGCAAAAATGAAATGTTTTTGTTTTTGGAAAACGCACCTGATCGAAAATCATCATCACTTATTAAATTATTATTACTATAGCCATATAGGTTCTTCCTATATTTGCATAATATTTGTGTACGTACATATAAATATTTATGCATACCCCCTATATATGCATTGTACACATATTGGTGTAAGTAGGTTATTGTTACATTTCAGCGGCTTTTCCGCATTACACGTGAGCCGTATAATATTTCGTTCAGCGCCACTCAAAAAGGTTTTTTAGGATTTTCAATATGCTTTTCCACGAGACTAGCGGAAATTGCACCGCGTCTATCGTAATAATAATACACTGTTTCTATACATATTACTATATATATGCTTCAAGAACAACACTACTTTTTATTACTTTCCTAAAATAACATTATGCAAAATACCTTTTTACGCGCTAGAGAAAAAAAACATCCTGCACCCCTCTCCTTATATAGACTTATTCACACGTCGACGGTTCACAATGAAATTTTACGACCTTGTCCGGTGCCCATAACGCAGTACACGAAACGGAAGATTTTCACTGAGAAATTATTTTACGACTTTTTTAACACCACTGCCGGGATAGTTCAGAGTCCTAGCGGATAAAAATTGTAGCATATATATATATATATATCATTTCTGTATTTATATTGTACGAACCAATGATTTCGTGGCGTGATCACCGCGGTGGACACATTAATTAGCGATTTGCACATCAGATAAACGTTAATCACGATTTATAAACGTATATAAGTACAATATCTGTTTAATAGTGTTTTGATTGTGCGACATCGTTTTTATGGCTTTACTCGGAGTTTTTCATTAGATTATTTTTGTTACATAATATGCACACACACACACACACACACACACACGTCACCTATACTCTCTAGAGGTGTCTTGTCCGTATTATAATATACAGAATGGTCCACCGTGTTTTTCTGCCGTTCCTTCGTAAAAACAACACAGCCAAGCAGGAAATCACTTGACTTCGTCCTGTATATATAATACATAATATTTAAATAGTTCTAAAAAAACGAAACATTGTCGTAAACGGTAGAAGTATCAAAATATCAAATCGACATACAATAGCTGAATTTATTGACCATTATTTATCGTTAAAAAATGAACGTATACGACGCGTATAGTGTAGTATACGTAAATAGTATAATAATTTGACGTTATTTTATAGTAATACATATAACATCCATCGATCGAAATTCCCCCTCATCGCGTACGTACGATCTTGTATTCCACTATATTATATGATCACAAATATAATAATATTATGTATATGTATATATTATACATAAATAACGATAGAAAATATGTTTCCCATTCGAATTAGAACACTACTACACGATATTATAATAATATACATAATATACACATTATGCATGACACAACACACGAATTGAATAATTACATTATTATAAGCTCGTACCTATACGTTGTATCGGTTTAATGGTTTGTTTTTTTTCTAATACCGTAACAATATGTAATTAGACATTTAGATAGCATCTGAGTTGATTGTCGCGTGACATAAGCAGTCATGTTAAAAAATAAACTGTTTGTTTGACTAAAAAGGGAAGATAAATATAAAAATAATTGCTATTTATTCCTAGAATTTTCGGTCATAGCAAGTTTGATAACGTCTGTTGTCGTTTGAAACGAGGAAATTACTTTAGACACGAAAATATCATGTAAAAAATATATAAAAAAAAAAGCCTTTGGGTTTTCGCGTTACACATGTATTGGTATCCCGAGAAACGCGATTTACGAGTACAATTTATCGGGCGATAACCAGTGGAAAGAGAGTTTAGTTTTAATTTATAACTCATAAACATAATATAACGTCATTATTACAATATATTTAAACTAATTGATGATATTCGCTGTACTCAAGTCGTTTTATTTAAAACGTTATTGTTTTTTTTTTATTAAATAAAATTATCAAATAGCCAGTAAATACTAATAAAAAATTATATTTAATAGGAAAAAAATGTATTATCCGTTTTGTTTTTTTAAAAATATATACCGTCCTGCAATTCAATTATATTCCCAAATCCAGTCTTGAAGAGAAATATATATATATATTATCCTGTTTAATTCTATAATTCGACTAAATGCCAAAGTATAAGTAAACCTGCACATGACATGTATACACATTATTAATAATACCCAAAGTACGTATAGAAACACGAATGGCCAGAACTGATGACGTGGTGAGAACTTTGATTAAGAGAACGTCTCACTCGGAGCAGCAGCTGAAACCATAAACGACATAAACTATTTAACAGATTCGTGAATATATTATATTATTACTGTGTGTCGACCAGTCCGCGTCTTGGTAAGATTATTTACGGTAATCGAATCGACAGAAACAGAAATTCAAATCGAAACGTTTAGTACAAGTATACCTAATGCAATTTATACATAAATAAGGTAATATAAAAAAAAAATGTCAACATAGTATTGCTTAAATGTGTTTATTTTGTTAATTGCTTGTAGTGAATTGTAAACCGCGAAAACTAATTTTCACAACTTTTGACTTTTGAAGTATTGAAATTCAATATTATTCGAAGGTATTACGTAAATTTTGACACGCGTTGATATCGCCCCAATAATGGGTATGGTAATTTTGGCGCATTCGCGGGGTGAATGTGCCAAAACTATGTCAAAATCCGCTTGTATACTCGCTATAATGTACATTTAACAAATGCATAAAAAAAAATTAATAATAGATTTTTGATTTGAAATTTGACGTTTATTCCTCTTCCGCGGAATACTATCTAAATAATGATTCCATATAATATATTTTATCTATAGGCTAATAATCAAATTTACTTAAACCTTCTCTGGTTATCATAATATACGATTAAAATAAATCAGCCTGTAGTACAAATATATAAACGTAAATTGTATAATCTTAATTGGCATACAAAGGTCGTCACGAGAATCTGTTCGTCAATACATATATATAATATATATATATATATTTATAATATAATATATTATAATGCGAATGCCATAGCTCTTAATTTGCGTTGGCGGGACAGGCGTGTGTCGGAAATCTAAAAGCGTTTCACAGCGAACCAACTATACACACGTGGTGTTCATATAAAATAATATGATATTATAATATTATATAATATTATAATCAAACGTGTTATCATATTATACACGCGAATATGTTAATGAAAAAACGCGTAAAAAATTAAACGCAAACGTACATTTTATAAAGAATAATGAACACGCGGTATATTTGCAGCATGTACAATATTGAACGTGTATAATATTATATTGTATAGTAATAGGTATACACTATACCAATGACGCTTAGGAACATAACATCATATTATAACGCGGTTTTTGGCATTAACGCGGATCCGACCATAACTTTTTATTTCGTCGGCGTGTTAGCAATACAAATATTGTATTCATTATATTTTGGGTTCTCGACGTCCTGCGCGTTACCACTTCATGGCATAACATAATAATATCATCATCGTTATATTATATTATTATTTCGCGTACAACACACAATTATATTTACGTGCAATAATGTGTGCACCGGCATATTAAAACATTCGATCCGCAGCCTCAAATTGAGATGATGTCTTACAGAGCTTTTAAAATACTCGGTTTTGCAACGACGGCAGCTTCTATGATTTAAAACTAAAAAAACTGTTAGCGCGTCGATTGATGTCCACGTACTGTAGGTCGCTCAACGCGGAAAGAGCACTACACAGAATTCTTCGTTTCAGCACTGGTTCTTTTTATTATATAGGTGTTTCCCGCGCATCTCGTGAATATGCGTCCATTTCCGATTTCCTAGAATCAGTCTTACTATATAATATAGTTGATCGCAGAGGAACTCCAGAAGTTAAATAATTCTTGTTATATGTGGTAAAATGTCTGCTCTTTACCTTTTATCGTTATAATTAAGTTTAAAGTTCTACAAACACACGCCGGATATACCGCACTCACTATTATTTATTCCAATTTACATCACCAATTATCTACCAAGTGAATAAATGAGACGCTTTATATTATGTTTAATGCAATGTGAACATCCATTCTGTGCGTTTCCGTAAAGTATTGTATTACTTATTTTATTTTCCTTATTCTTTTATGTTGAACATAATTAGTTTGTAATAAAAATGCGAAAAGAGTTATATAACCGTTTGAGTATAATAAATAAAAAAATAAACAACGTATAATATTATACAATACGCGTGTATAATACATGTTTGAAGCATCAGATTATGTGAACCACCGCCAACCATCAACTTTTGACCGTTTAATCGCATCATCAATATAAATGGAATTTTTCCATATGATGTATTGCGAATCTCTATATTCTACATACGTCCGTAAAACTTTCTTAGGCTAACTTCTTCATATAAAACCACGTACAGCGGTGCAGATAGGTAGATTTCTGTGTATGTATCCAACGCACGGGTTCAGTGTGTATGGGAGATAACAATATATCTACCCAACTAATTGCATTATTTCGGAGTTGCAAGAAGGTGCACTAATTGCAACCCCTGCAAGTAGTTTCACGGGTCTCGGTTGCCTCTCTCCTTGTTTGTTTATAGTTTTCAAACTCGAAATTAAGTTGAACGAAAGTATAATATTATAGTTGTTATCACAATTTCAAATAGTATCTTTAGTCTGTACACATATTATGTCTTTGAGATTATAAAATAATATAATATATGATAATTATTATACTATGAGTGATTTTTTTTATTATTATTATTATTATTATTTGTCTTCGTGTAATGTAATATATTCCCAGTAAACAAGATTTTTGTGGTTTTTGATTGAAGATGTAGTTATCAATCTTTATGACACGCGCGGAAAAAATAAAAACTTTTATATTATTTTGACAAAAAAGACTTGTATGACATCATGATTGCCATTTTCGAATCAACCGACAAGCCATACAGTACTAAGTATATATTTATTTTTACAAAAAACTCTTGTTACCTCAACATATCTTATTTCCATGCATTATTTTGTATAACGTCAGATACGATTAAGAGTAGATTCATGGATGACTTTTTTTGAATTACCTATTATACCGTTTCGTCACGAAATACAAAAAAAAACAGTAAGTTACTGATAGGACGACGAAAACAGAATTTTCTAAAAAGATTCGTAAGTAAGTAGATATATCGTGTTGTCGATTAGTATTATGCTAGTCACTAAATAGATTTGATAAAATATCGCCAAATTATGGCATGTACAATAATCACAGTCCAAGAGAATAATATGCGACTACGGTGATGACGTGGCTGTGTGTCGTATAATCTAAACGTCGACGATAACGATGTTCAGCGATTAAGTGCTGTGGATCATTGTTGCAAACACGCGGTGTGATGGGATTTTCGTCGAACACGATTTAATATTTTGTTTTTTACAACGACAACTAGCGATCATAAACTTCAATGATCATGATGGGAAAATTACTTAAAAATTGTATAGTCGTAAACGTCATTGATGCGCATGTATAAATGTATAATAATAACTATATAATAATATTATAATACCTACTATATAACATATTATTATAAATGAATAAATGATAAGTATAGCCGACGGCTTAAGCGGTGATCGGAGGTACTTGGGGGAGGGGTGGATTAACCACCTTCTAAATAGATCAAAATCCCCCCAAAATTATTGAACATTTAAAAAAATATAAAATAGGTGCTTATTTTACAACATTAAATATAGATTTGAACCCCCCCGCCCAAAAAAAAAATGCAATCAAATCTCCACCTATGGTCGACGGTACAGCGGCGGTGTAGGTATATAGATTTATCATGTTACCAGCTCCGCTTGCAAGTTTCACTCGATGGCGGTGGTAGTTTTTTTTCTCACTCTGCAGTTTAATATACAATACATAATACCTATATAGGTACAGGTCGTTTTTGTCTTAAATTCTTCGGTAGATCTTCACGCTCAGATACGCGGCGGCGTTTAGATCACAAATTTTTTCCACGCAGCCCCTGCTGTCACCGACGCGAAAAAACCAGCTTTTCCGCGTGCGTTTAATGACCACTTATATATTTACATAAACGGTCAATTTGCGTGGAATAATATTCATCGTGCTTTGGTTTTTTTTCACCGTATCAAATAGTATATATAGTAGTCAGTATTATACTATATTGCTTATATAATATATTAACGTAGATATATATAAAAAGTACGGGCGCTGCGTCGGCCGGGACGAAGCGGTGAGCCGACGTATATAATATATTATTTTATATTAAGAAATGAGAAAGAAAAAACGAGGACATTTATCAGCGGCGTGTTACCGGCGCGGATCCGATAGGTTTTTAATGAAAATTGATGAGTTACTAATTATTAGTTACGTTTGTATGTATGCATAGTGGGAAAACTACCAGCAGACGAATTTCCGTTCGTTATTTGTTTAGATCGAAATCCTAAGAAATACACACGAAAAAACTGGTTTTTTTCTATTTTTTATTTATTATTATTTTTTTTTGTATATATTTATTTTGATAAAGTACTTGTCGTTTGTATATTATTATCATAAGCAATAAGCATATTATCATTTACGCGCTCGCGCCCGTGTGTGCGAGTGTGTATATCTGTTGTTTTAATCCACATTGACGTGTACGCCGGATTGCTATGGGTATTATGTACCACTGCAGTTACAACAAGCGGTAACAGCAGGTGAAATCTGGCCACCCGGGCGAGCTCGTTAATATTATGAATAATGGCTATTAAAATGCATTCGGACGAACGCGCGTGGTCGCTGTTGCCACTATATATATATATATATATATATGTAACAAATATAGGCGATAATATAATATATATTATATATTATATACGAGAAATATATTTGTCGCGTATACACACTAATATAATATCATTATAATATCATTAAATTTGTAATGTCGTGATATTGTGGTACAAGTGTGTGTGTGTCTGTGTGATCGACTCGATGTGCGTCTGAAAACAGTGAAAACGACATGAGAATAACGAGCTATCGATAATACATGTATAAGAGATCGTCAACAATGACGTTCGCGATTTTTTCATCATCGAAATGTTCGTAATCACGTTATTGCCGCGATAGTAAAATAGCATCAATTTTAAATACAAACGGTTAAAATTTACAATTTATACGTACAACATCATATATATTATTACATCGCTTTATTTGTCTCGCCGATCACAAATATATGCTTTATCGATCAGCCTGATAATATAATTCAAATTAATTTAATATCAATAAACGTATACAACACATTGAATACTATGGTATACTGCAATTATTTAAACATATCATTTTTTATACTAAAAAAAAAAAAAGTAATAATAATTGATTTTGTATATACTGTTGTACACAACGCGTATTGTACGGATAAAAATATACGTCGCCGCGTAATATATTATGTACACACGTAGCGTGTTCAATGGTTGTTGTCGAGTTCAAAGTAGCGATTTATTATGTAGGTACGTAAACATGTACGATGGCGTAGTAAGTATTAATACTAATGCTTAATAATTATTTATGAAAATATGATAAGTTATAAGTTACAACCTATAATACATTATAAATAATAATATACATATATACATTATAATACATTTGTAGTTATTCCTAATACGATTTCCAACATCGTGACATATTTAATTTTTTAATTTTTTGCCCGTTGGTCACTTGAATGGGCAATAAAACAAAAGTCCTACACACCGCTGCATTATGCGGTTTTATTACTTCATAATGAGATATACACTATTCGAGAGTGCACATTTTCACGACGCCGGCCGATAGTCCATTAAAAAAATAAATATTAACCACGAACCGACCGCGCTCCAAAGGTCAGAGGTGGGTTTTTGCGGTCGAGTTAAAGGATGGGAAAAATAGATACAAAACCCAGCCACGCAGTCTGCACCGCCAGCACCACAGCCACCACTACTACCGCCGACACCACCACCCTGTACAGTGTATATACGAGTCTATAACCTCGCAACACTCGCAACACCCGTATATATATATATATGTATATTCAGAGTTATAAAGGGCTTGGCGCGAGGTTAATGAGTCTATTTTATCGCGCATTTCTTTCTGCGGATCGCGAGACGACCGGTAAAGAAACTCATCGCCGCGTGCGAAATAATATGTGCGCAAAGCAGTTATATACCTATGCGAATACGGCCATTATAATATATGTATGCGAGTACACAAGTGTATGTAGGTGCAGGATGTGCGCGCGCAGAAAACCATTGAAAAATGCGTCATTACGAGCTATTACCCGGAGATAAGACCTATTAAAACATGTGTGTGTGTGTGTGTGTGTGTGTGTGTGTGCGTTTGCGTATAAATATAATATAATGTACGCATCTCATAATCTAAATGCGTATTATAATATTAAAATATAATAATATTATGTAAGTATCAAAGTCTAACGATTGGCCGCTGATTAGCCCGTGCGCGCCTAATAACACGGGATTGCCTAATATCAATTCATATTAGTTTCTAATATGTGTATGTGTGTGTATGTGTGTGTGTGTGTGTTTATGTTTGTTCGTGGTAACCCGGCAGTTATTTGAATAATACGCCGAAAATGGCAAACCCGTTCGACGGGATGTGAAAACTTTACACGAAAATCACTAATAACACCGATCGATTACGATATTATTAATTATATCGTATATATATTTTTTTAAATAAAATATTTAGTTAGTCTTAAACCCGTTTAATCAAATCGCGAGTACGAACCGCGTCGTGCCAACGGTATATATACCACAGCAGTAGTATTCAATAATTTAATAAGCCATCAATCTCTGATGCGTATGAAAAAATATTAATGATTTGATTTTTGATTCGAGTAAACGGCGGCGTCGAATACATTATTATTACATACTATATAGCCGTTATTATGATGGGCGATGACGTCTATGTTATTCTGAGCAAAGCTTCCTATAGAAATATGTATCGGATTTACAACGATGTGAGTGTTTCTTTTTTATTTTCACGCTTTATTGAAGCTTCACGTTTTTAAGCAGAGCATTTGTTCTAATTTTCAACTTGAGAATGGTCTCGGGAAAAAATGTTTTCCAGTTGGTAATAATTATTATTTATTCTAAGTAGTTTTCTTCATGAATGGTATAAACTATACTTCGATATAAAAACTTCAAAAAAGTTATTCAAATTTGAAAAACACAAAAATAATGGATTTTGAAACGATAAAAACTTTATTCGTATTTATAATGTTAAAAAGTTAAGTACGATGTTGCACAGCCAATGTTCTTCTTTTCATAGTGTAGAAATGTACTCAACTTGGTCACTTGGACTACAGTCCGAGTGGTTTCTTGCCCACATGAAACGGTTTTTACTTCTCGTACCAGCGTCGGGTTACCCTACAGGCAAAATAATCAGGTGAAAATTTCAGACAGCGGCAAATAGCTTAATCCGTCAATGATTCGTACGTTGTATATTTGTAAGACACTAAAACAACACTTGCAGGCAGTGCTCGAATTGGAAAAAAAATTGAGGACGGACGCTGGTTTTAGTTCAGATAACACCGTTTCATAGCTAATAAATTGTAAAGTAACCCGTTGTAGACTTCGTCCCCCGCACCCCCTACACTTAAATTAAGGCACTAAAAAGGTAGTATTATTATTATAATATTATATAATATTTATTGATATTACTATAAAATTATTTTATAAAAAAATAATAATATTAATTACATAAATAAATATTATTCTTTAATTAAATTCCACAATGACTTGTATACATTGTCTTCACTAGTTTTTATCCGAGGTCGTCGACGATAACCGTTTTCTGGGAAAAAATAACCATTACTTTGCAGTATGCTATAGAAAATACAAATAAACGAAAACAAATCCAAATACACTATTCAAAAATTAACATTTCTATGGGGGGACGCGATTTTAGCGTTCCTCGCTTAAGTAAATGAAGGGGGACGCTGAAATCTATGAAAAAATGAAAGCGGACTCCGTCCACCTGCGTCCCCCCAATTCGAGCACTGCTTGCAGGTGACTAGTGAAGCGTACTTTTAAGCAATAAAATACTTTATTTTTTCAGTAAGCAAGAATAATAGTTTTAATATATACGTATATATACTTTCATATACAGAGTGTAACTAGTCTATTTGACTCGTCTATTCGTCCATTTGTACTATTATTAAATTTGTGAAATAGACGAGTCACACCCTATACATTAGCATATCTGAGCATACTATAAATTTTGACTTTTTGAATGGTAGTTTTAAAGCTTGAACATTTAAATAAATACAAGATTAATACTAGATTGATGCTATAGATATTTTAAAATATCAATTATTGACTTATTTAGTTATAAGCGTTGAAGTTCAAATTGATGACGAAATTGGATGTTTAAGCAAATGTTTCTATTAAACTGTAATTTATTTGAAACAATAACATATTGGTAAAGATTTTAATCATTTTTCTATTATAACTTTCAAATATTTAACACTAATTTTAAGTTACGTAATATATGTGTTTACCTATTATATTTTGTATACATTTGAGCTATAAGATTTGAATTTAAAATAATATTACCTAGTAATATAATATAACTATAATACAACATGAGCAATTCTTAAAAATGTATATTTATGAACCAGCAATCTGTTTTTCTCAAAATCGCATTTTCCTGTACAATTATTTATTATTAAATTCAAATTTTTACAGTTTAACATGTTTTTCACTGCAATGACCTACTCGACGATGCGCGAGGTGCACTCGAAAGTTACACTGCGATTTTTCCGTTTCTTCGAATTTAAATTAATATTCGACGTTTATACGTCCATCAGTGTATAAATAAATACAATACACATATAAAAAAAAGGTCCGCAATAAATATTTCAATGGAATTATTGAAGTGAAGCGTAATACTAAATGCAGATCGTATATATATATATATATGGAACGGACGCAGTATACGATAGAAAACAACACGAGTGAAAAACAAACATATTTATTGAAAAAAAAAACCGGACAATAATGACTGAAATGAGGATGAAAATCATAATTTTTTTTTTCGTTCACTTATCTTATTTACAAACCGTCCGTTTGCTGTTTGTTCGTTTAGTATGATGATCAATAAAATATATGATAACAATATATAAAATGCACCGAACAGAACACGACGACAATAATACACAATAAATATATTAGCAGCTAATACGTACGTATATATATATATATATATATATATATACATTATATTATTATATTATGAATACGCGTAATTTCCCCTCGTATGTTATAATAATATAATATAATGTACAGGAGCTATTGTGTGTCGCGAACGGAGACGTCAAAGTCACCGCGCGATAGTGTTACAGCGCGACGTCGGTGTTTCTCTTGTATAGTATGTACAGAGCGCAGTACACCACTTCACGCCGGAATGACGTTATTTTTGGAAACCCGAGGGTTACTCGATTACCCAAAATAATAACGCCCGCCGGCGACTAATTTGCCGATTGCCACTCATAGGACGACGGCGGCAAAAGTCCCCGTAGACGGCGGCCGCGCGCGCGTAATAATAAGCCTTTTACGCACGCATGGCCGCACGCGGACGACCCCCACACGCCATTCCGCTCACAAATCTGATTTGTCGCGAAAAAAGCTAATAATCATAAACATAAATCATCCGGTTCGACGCATACTGTCGCCCTTCCATATACGTGTACATATATTGTATGACAATTTAACAGTGTTAAACTAAAACATCGTCAATACATATACATATTATATATTATAATATTGTGTAATATAAAACGATTCGTGCCAAACGAACTTCGCGATATTTGATATGTATAATGATTATTATTATTACTATTACTTGACACGCCTTCACACTTCACAGGTATGTATATTTGAATAATAATATAATTGTAGTTACGCGAACGCGACAACCTCTGCACGTAGTCTCAAGCCGCACAATGGAGGTGTTCGCCAGTGATTCAAAAGTCAATTCAAAATTAGTTGGATTCCTATATTCGTACATACATATGATTACCGATGTATATTTTATAATAATTTATTGATATTTGATGTATGAAAAAGTTATGACCAGAACTAAATAACAAAAATAATATAATAAGTATCTACTACAGCATAGTTATATGATTTATCCTGATAGTTTTATTTTTTTTTGGGGGGGGAGGACCAGAAGACCTCTTCGTAGAGAGATTGGAACCTTATATTATCTGCAATTATTTTAAGGCTGAATTATCATAAAAATATATTTATGGAACTCTGTTAGTGACTGTGATAGGCTACGACAGGCGCCCTCTCGGTGATTCCGATATATTTTATAATATATATACCGATAATCCGGTAGCTTTTATATACAGCCCTCGCCGACGTTAAACTGCTTGAAATCGATTTTAAGTTTTTAGAAATTACATTTTCACCGCATGCCGCACACACGCACACCAATTACTTGACGACGTGCGGTTAAAATTCAATTTATAAAAACTTTAAATCGCTCTCCAGCACAAAGTCTTGCATTCATTAATGCTGTTCAATGACTGAAATTTATTTAAAAAATATATCCACTTATGTTTGCAAAAAATGATATATTCCTATTTAATATTTTAAAGTCAGCCCCCAAACCCTCAATCCCGTAAAATAATGTAAACGAAATAAAATATTTTACATTTTATCATTTATAGATGTTTCTAAAAAAAACAACTTCCTTATTAAACACTATTCTTTGTTTAAATATTTATACTAAAATTTTATTAATTTATATAAATTATAAATTGATGATAATATTTTGAATTACCCTGTGTGTGTTACATTAGGGGCAGAGGACACAGACCGCCTGCACGCTTTCCGCTGAAATATGATTTCTACAGAACCTACTTAGCGGTTAACAACTGCTTATTTATCTGGGTAAGGTTGAATTGCACTTACTTAATCGAATTGCGCTCGGGACAGAAAAGGGTAATGTTCGAATTGTACTCGATTCAATCATTACATTAAATATATTTATTAAAAAAAGCCAGCTGATATTCCGTCAGAAGAATGGTTTGTATTTTTAATGTCTAAAGTTTATTGTTAATTATTAAATAGGTATACGTGTAACTTAAAAATATTTCTATTTAAAAAAAAAATACTCAAAACGGCGAACACATAAATATCTTAATTAATGTTTTAGCTCGAGTGCGAATTGGTGTACTGAACACCGTTATAGTATTATATAGATGCACTTCTACAGACTACAAGTATCTATAGCAGCTGTTTTGTTACTGAAGTGGAATGAATAATAATATTTCAGCTGCATATTAATTTTGTTATCGTATTGATAAATTTAGTTACAAACTCATAATATTTACATTTACCTTCAGTGTTCGTGTCAACAATTATTATGATTCAAAATTGTTTTTAAATAACATTAAAATCGGAAAACGTTAAACTAAATTTAAATATAAACCTAATTAAAAAAAAAAAACAAATATCAGAATTTATCAGAAACGCTGAACAAAAACAAAAACAAAAAAAAAGTAATATTAAACATATTATATATTATATAATCTAGATATATGATTATACTAATGAGCTGAAATATTTCTCAAGATAATTTTTATATATGTGTTTATCATATTTTATATATTATTAACTATAATAAGTATAGTAAAAATGGAAACATTAGAAACTATAACCTACAAAATGATTAATAAAAAAAAATTTTTTTTTTTAAACTAAAAAATTCAATAAGAGTAGAAAATAGCCTATGAAAATACGAACAATACAAATTTACAAAATGGGTATCTACCTGTAGGTATGTATTTAATGATCATGTATATCTAATGTTAGGTATATTAGTACGTGGACATTTTTAAGAAAACCTCATTATGTATTGTCTAATATACAAACGTCGTGTGACTAAATTAATGGTATATACCTACTATAAACGGCTTTAAAAAAAATTAAACCAGCCAGTATAATAACTGGCTAATTGGCGTATACCGCGAGCTGTATGAGCTGGGGGACATTTGGAAAATGTACTTATACGGGTGAGATAATGAAAAATACTTATTATACCCATAAAAAAATGTATACCGACTCGGTCCCGGTCTCGGCGTGAAAACGCGCGTATATATGATTAGGTAGCAGTTGCATAATTTATCTTAATTGGCTGTGATTTACCGATGATGATGATTCGAATCGATTCAGAAACGCGATAAGATTTTATTGGGCAGTGGTGGCGAGAAGAAAAAAATAAAATAAAGTAAAAATAAATAAATATCTGTTATTTTCTTTTTTTTTTAATCCGTCTCGTTTGCAACACCCACGTAGTTCAAGTTCAAGGCTCCCCTCCGCGCGTATATTCCGTGCGGCTTGCGCGCGCGCACGTGTGTGTATATAAATGTGTGTGAGTGTGTGTGTGTGTGTGTGTGTGTGTGTGTGTGTGTCAAAGGTTAATTGGAACGCATCCAACGCTCCTCTACAGCTGTATATGTGGCTGTTTAGCGTCTATTTAAAAAACGGTGGAAAAAATACGTATTATACACATTTCGTACAGGACTGTATTATATTATTCCTTTTTGTTCCTCATCTCGTTATTATTATTTATTTATAAGTTTTTTTTTCCGCCCGACGCTTATAATATAATGTATTTAATCGGATTCTGAACTACACCGCTAACTCCATAGCGACGAGCGACGGTGACGGAGAACATAATAAGACGATAGTAATATTATAATCGCTCTCCGCAAAAATTACATTTGTAATACGGCGGTACTTTATTATGTATATTAATTGTAAATCGTAGTAATAATAAAACGTGCCATCCGCCGGCGCGTTTCAACACTTTGGCGCGAAGTGACACGCGCGAGGGGGTTACGATCAAATGCACATTTAGAAAACGAAAACTGACAAATAACAAATGGGGAATGCGGCTGCATACTTAATACAATATTTATAATATAATATATTATATTGTGCTGTTATGTTTAACAACGTGTTATTTTTTTAATAGTAAGATAAAAAAAAAATACAAAAGTGAAGGATTGTAATGAGTTTAAATCGCTGCTTACACGAACGAATGTAGGTATATGCATAATATTATAATATGTAATATCATAAAATATAATACATTTATTAACGCGTGTACACTTGACATACGCACATAAGTTTCATACGAAAATAATTTATTTAAATGAATCGCATAATAATAAGTTATGCAAACCCTACACACGTATAATAATGTCTATAAGAGGTAATATTTGTTTTTTACCGTATAAAATCCATAAACGGTGCTAAGTATAAGTATTATTATTTTATTTTAATAATTTTATTTGCCGATATCTATGCAGTAAAAATTATGGATTATCTTGATTTCTAGTGACTTTTTCACTGGTAGAAACCAAATAATTGCCGATTTTCTACTTTCTATAGTAGCGGTACAGACGGATAATAGTTATATAAAAAAAAAAAATAGGTTAGGTGCAGCCAATCTACACGACTATTTTAAAATAGGGTTTAATTCGATTGAAAAATAACGTTTTTTTCATCCAATTCAATAGTTAAATAATTAAAGAAGGCTAAACCCTCGTATAATTAAGACTCGAGCACTTAAAACTCCGTTGAAAAATAAAATGGATTAACGATGGAATATTTTCCATCGCACTTCATTATTAATATATACATATATATATAGGTATCTATATAATAGCCTAAACACAGCAATAATATTTCTCACGGTGCTTATCGAGAAAAGTAAACAATACCGAAACCTTTTGAAATGTCTAAATTCCACGAATTAGTAGATGGCCAAATATTGGTATTATCAATATTCGCCCGTCTTTTAAAATATGAGTGAATTGTATACATTACGTCATACTCGCGTTATTTTGTATATTAAACTACACTTTACAGTTACGAGTGTACAATATACCTCTGTGTATGATTAGCCACTGATGCGTTCTCACGGCGAGTATTTTTAGGGTCGCACGTCTAATCCGATATGTGATATATGAATAAGGTTCTATGTAAAGTGTATATTTTCGAGCGTGTAACGGAATTGATTCCCAGGTACCTGTTTACCTCGACGGGGTCGGTGAGTTGATTCCCTTTTTGATGTACACTAGCAGTAGTGGAATATGAGGAAAATGTGTATTTACGAGTGAAGAGATCAATGAATATAACCAAAAATACTACAATTTTTGAGAACGACGTGGTTAAAATGTTTATCTTCCCCTCATTAGTCTCCTATGATATGCAAAAAAAATCCAAATCTGACAAAGACAGTTAAGCTTAATTTTAAATAGTCATTATTATAGCATATTATAATGAATTAAAATATGATAATTGATCGAATTTAATAACTAAAAAAAAATTGTATGAAAGACCTATCTGCCAATTTATCTATGGTGTCTCCTGTGTTGGGTACACTAATACGTTGAATTCAGGAATCAACTAATACTAATACATTAAGTGAGTCTCAGAAATCAACTCGCCCACAGCACGTGTAACGACTGGACACCACTTGTGGTTTTCAGTAAAAATATATCTATAGTTGTATATTTCCAACTATTTCTTATAAGTCATTTGAATAACCAAATTATTATTCTTTGTCTAATATTATACACAATATAATAATAATATAACCGGCCTGTGCTCCAGCGGTGGAATTATTACGCTTTCGACACGTCAATTGAAGACCATTACCGTATATATATATATATATATAATATATATAAGTATAGGTATTATATACGTGTGGTGTTGTCAATGAGAGTACGTTTTATTATCATTATTATTACATTCTATAGACGCTAAACAAATAGAGCGCATTATATTTTATTGTATCGGAATGGACGCGAAAAAAAAATAAATAAAAAATAGCCCGGCGATTCTAGCCTTGGGATCGTTGTTGTGGGTGCTGCTATAAGTACGTATATGCCGGACCGGACCGGATCGAAACGCACCGCGGACAAAAGGAATCTATAACCCGTTGTCAATTTTCTAAAATCGATTTCCGATTAAACGCTCGTTTGTAACGTTATTATTATTGTTATTATTATTATTATTATTATTGATATTACCTATTATTATTAGGTATTGGTGTGGTATGTATACCTAGCTATACGTGTAGGCACATTGTTGTGCGCGTTTCGTTATGGAAAGTCGGCTGCTGCGGCAGTCTATACGTGCGATAATGTGTACACAAAGCCGGAGTCCAATGATTTTTGAAACTGTCGAAAACCTCCGGTGACGGACAACATAATGCGATGTATTACAGGCGTAGAAGAAACGCGTGTTTGTGAACGAATCGTGGTAAGATGGAAAAGCGACGAGCAGCCGTGTGTGTGATCACTGCACTGCACTACTTTGGCGAGTTTTCCGAGTGGTATTTCTTATAACGGAACAGCGTACAATTTTTTATTTCGGGTGACTATATATGTATATATACTCGACGCTATAACATACGCGTATATTTTAGGACACAAATCTGCTGGGTATCGTTTTTTAGCGAAAACCGTCGAGGCGTGTGGCCGGCTGCTGGCACGGCGACCAACTCCCGGGTCGTTATAAATTATGGTAAATTTTAACACAACGCTATAGTCGTAATTATCGGTTGAATAGTTTTCGATAGTTTTCACAACGAAAAACGATCATGCTGTACGAGACAATCGAAAGATATATCCCCATAAAAATTTAAATTTATTTAACCTTAAAAACGCTATCCACATAACTCAAACGTCCACTCTCGAATAATAGTGCGTATATTTATTCGGAGTACCATTTTTTTTTACAAAAATAGTGTTGGTAGAAAAACAGTTGTGAAATCAAAAATACTTTATACTCAATCTATTCGGTATTTATATATTATTTTACAATGTTAACTTTAATATATCATGGCCCATACTTAGTTCATGACTTATGACTTATACATAAAAGTTATAATTATATACGATAGCGAGGTGTGTTAACAATTGTAGAATGAAAAGGAAAACGGGTAAAACAATAAAAAGTTTTAATGTCGTTCATATATAACACTACTCATAAATTACTAAAAAATATTATGGTTGTGTTAAAAAAATATATATATACGTATTATGTTATTGAGTAAATCATAATGTCATTCTGTTATAATTAATGATACTTTTCTTAATACAATAATATATATTTTAGAATACGTATTTGTCAACGAATATAGTGCGTAATGCAATCCTCTCAATACGACTATTATTATCTAATTACTCGGTCTATAATGTACATATTGTAATATTTGTAATCGTATATCACTTTTTCCACGATAATTACTGGTAAATTAATGTGTCCATTGTTACTTATAATTAGTAGTTACTAATGACTTACAAAATAAATTACAAAACAAAAATCCCATAATACTGCAGCCCATTACGTGTACTGTAGTAGGTATCTGTAGTTCCCAATTCCCATCGACGGGTTACAAATTTCCAAATACGAGTAAATAAAAAAACATGATAAATAAGGCACAAATAACATAATACAGGCATTCCTTCGATCAAGTAATTAATAAAGACCATTTGAATTTCTAGAAAAACTTAAAATCACTTATCGATATAATTTATTCAAAAAATATTTTTTTTAAACTTATATACCTAAACGCCCTGAACATTAATTTTTTATTAAATATCTGGTTCTTAATACAAAATATTCGAAGAATAATTTATTTTTGTTAAATCAGATTAGATAAGTCACGGAGTTCTCACTTCAATTTTTTCAGTTCAAAACGTATATCAATATTGTACCTACATTTTTTTAGTTCAAAACCTATATGGTACTCATATATTGTACAGTCTAAGATAAGCCATGGTTTTGTTAAAATATATTATGCACTTCTATGTTGACTTATGGTATTTTTCGATAAAACATATTTTAATTACTCGAAAAATCAAAAAAATAAAAATAACCTTTTTGAAGCACAATCTTTATTCAATTTTTTAATAATAACATAATAAAACGTTTCTATTCTCCTCAGGGTTTAAGGCTATATAAATAACAACTATGATCCATAAAGCACGTATACATTTTTAATAGTGATTTCCATAAAATATTATGACTATTCTCATTTGATCACATTATTCTAAAACCTATAAAAAAATAATCGTCTATAATTTGTTTTACATCGCGTTTTATTCATTCGATTTCGTTTTATGCTGTTCTCCCATAACTATAAAAACAACAAAGTATATATAATCATTTAGACTCTTAAATTTCTAATTAATTAACGTTACGTTTTAGTGTTTTACCATCGTAATGAATAGCCGATTTAACTACCTACGGTATTTCATATAAGTTTCTTCAATGTTGTCAAAGCGCTCGTATTATTTCGTGTGCCGTAGAGTAATTAAAACTTCGTGTAATTGTCGTTCGGAGAGAACATTCAAGTTTTTGTCACGTTACGGCTAGGAGAAAAAAATCGATAGATTTAATTGTTATTGTCGTACAGTTATTAAATTTCAACAGAATCAACGCGCAGATATTATTACAACGACCAGAATTAAATCATATTACAATGATATAATATACTCGTATATAGCTATTATATATACCAATATAATTACCTGTATTCAAAAATCGTATAATCATTATCAATGAACACACACGGGAAGTAAAACTATTATAAAATATATAGGTATATTTTTATATTATAGGTATATGTATAATATCTGGAGAAAAAAAAACACTTTAATTGCACTTATACGCATATATATATATATATATATCCTAACGCGCAACGAATGATATATGACTCGGGACGACAAATGCACATGTAAATTACGGCACCCGAGTATGTATGTATGTGCTTGTATATATTTTAATAAACGGCGTATATACCTATATATTATATTATACTATAGCTGTATCGCCGAGCGTACACGTGGTATACCGATGCATCGGTGCGATGTTGATACAAGTGTTGCATATGGTGCCGGTCGATCGTGTTGTACTCTCGTATAATTAAATTGTTTTCTCCCTTACCCCCTTCTCCTACCCACCACGCTTATGCAATATTATATACATAATATTAGGTATATATATATATTATTATATAATACGAACGCACTATATAATATATATATATATATGAGATACCTATATAGTGATGAATCTCTCCGGGGCATCGTAAAAAAAGTAAAGGCGAACTCTCAAAGCGTTCGCCGATATTTTTGGAACCTTTTTAATAGATTCTCTTTTATGGCCTTAAAAAATAATATAAGAAATATTCCCCTTAAAGTACGTATACGGGCCCGCGGGCGTGGCCCTATAGCGGTGATTTCCACAGAGACCCCATCGTCACTGTGCGGGACATTAAAAATCGAGCACTGGCGTGTAGCACGCGGCAGCTGATTTATAATTCACCATTATGTACTCCAACGTTTATATTGTGTATTTATACACTATTCAGAATACATTTATACAAATATGAAGTCTGTGTAAAATAATAAAATAATAATAATAATACAATAATATTTTCCAGTTGTACACACAAAGTATTTATAATAATAAATAATTTTTTATAATAATATAGTATAATATTTGTTTAAGATTTCATTGAAAATTGTATTTATATATGGAGATAAAAACATAAAGTAATAAAAAATCTATGGAAACATTTGTTATGGTAGGTACAATTATTTTTTTTTCGATGGATTGATATGGATTTTCCAATGAAAGCATATAACAATATTCTCAAAACGTAATGCTTCAAGTAAAATTTCATCTTTTGAAAAAAAAAATAATTAGAGAAATAACATATTTAGATTTATAGTATGGAACATGAGTCGGGAAATTATATTGCAGTTTAGTATTTAATTTCTGAGAGCCACTCGACTTTGTCGAATTTTTCAAAACATTCTTTGTCTGATTATGAATATAATTAAATTGTAGGCGTTAATACAACGATGTTATTTTTACTGGATTTGAACTAAATACTAATAAATCAAAACCATAATGACGGAAATTTTTAAATCACACGTCGTGATTTTCATAAGTATTAAAATTTATATACATCTAATAAAGATATATATCATAATATGACAAATTATAATATATATTGTATTTTATATTTGTACGATTATAAGGAAATATTTTACGAATGACGTATTTTCTAATTTAGTGGAATTGATTAATTAACATTACTTTGCAAAATATGTGAGCATAATAATTGTATTATATATATATATATATTTTTTTATTTTTGTATAAAATTGTATTCTCTATTTCATCAAATTAAAAAGCGAGAAGAATATTAAAAATGCATTCTATTCATAAGTATTTTATTGTACACAATACATCCAAAATGCGTAAGCAAAAATTAATTATGTTGATCATATTCGTTATGAATGATATAAAAAAAAAATTAAACGAAATGCTTATATTATACAAAATAATATGATTAAACTATATTTTCTTAGAAATATACATAATATATGGAAATGGTTTTGTGTAATATACCTTTAACAAAAAAAAAAAAAAATTACAAACGGCTACCTAGTTTTATATTGAGTATTTTTTTTATATTTAAATTAAAGAAAAATATTAATTTATTTATGACTACTATCTCTGTGTACGCCTAAATGCATAACCATAATCATATAGGTATACATATTGTAGTAATAACGAGCATGTACTCAAACGAAAAGATTGTTAAAATATATTATCCTAAATACAGGATCTGATAAGGTGGGTGAACAGATCAGCCATAATAAGCATGTTAATATAATATCGAATGTCAGGTGCCCGGATGAGTAATCGTTAACAATTAAAATAACGAAAATCTTGAATAAAAACAAGTATATATATTATTATACTATAAAAAGTAATAGTCTTTAAGAAGAAAATACATCGTACTCGAAAAAACATTAACGTTAATGTTGTACCAAAGGGTATACCTGTAAATGGATTCTTTGAATATTTTCTTCATTAGATTATTCGAGAATATCAAGTTTTAGTGTTCTATAATATTTTAAATGTTTTTTTTTATCGTGCACGAGACATGCCATCACATTTGAGAAAGAAAAAAATTACTACGTCGTTTGTTTGACACGAATTAACAAAAACGATACGGTCACGTGCACTGATAATTATGTAAAATGTATCTATTGTAAATAATATCGAGACCATATCAAAAGTGTAAACATTAAAATCCGAACATATCGTCTGTTATATGTGATACACGAATCACGACGTTCAAACAAACGGTTTTCTGAAGTCATATTACAACAAGTTGACAAACGATCGTAATAAAAATCTAATAGCGTATACAGTGATTACAAGTGCGTTCGAAAATGAACGAGCGTTGAAATAAATACCATATCATTAGGTAAATCGGGGATCGTCATAATATATCTTACAATATTATGTTCTTCAAAACTAATTTAGCGTATCTGTTTAGTATGTTTTCTAAACGTCAAACACGCGTTTTAAGTATAATATACATCTGTGCAGCGACACAGCGAGCATTGGTTGTCAAACTTGTTTCGCGCTGTGCCAAAATTGAAAATAATATTATCCAAATTCCGAATAAGGGGCAAAAATGTTTGACAATAAAATAAAATATTAGTGACATATATAATATTGTTATTTATTATAATAATATCATATAATAAAGAGTGCTACTTCAGCAGCAACAGCAGCAGCAGCTGTCGTGTGGTGTGTGTAATTCTTGGTATATACCTACCTACCTACTTTAAAACATTAATTTCCCCAAATCGATGGTGTATAGTCACCACGTGTCAGGCGTACAATGGTAAATAGATTTAATGGCAGTGTATAATAATAATATGATCGACCGGCTCCGGCGGTAGTGGAAAACGTGATTTTTCGTATATATTCCTATTGCCTGCACATTGTCAACCCGATAAATCGATCGGATTCGTTTGGGACATTAAACACACAGTAGTCTTTGGGGCTTCCGAGAGAGGATAATCATTTCTCTAAACGAATCGCGTTTCGTGTGGACCGGGCCGGGATTGCTCGGAATGTGCATAACGCACCGTAAACGGTCCGTGACGGGCGGCGGCCACCTACCAACAAGCATAAAGCCATGAGACACCGTCGCAAGAATACTACTCTTCCTATGTATACACGGATTATTATAAATATATATATATATATATATATAGTGTACACGGTGGACATCGGCGTTGCAGGTTATTGATGATGATGTATAAAAAAAATTTTTCGGCCGTTCTCGTACGAGCGGTTCGGGTCGTACGGGTTGTCAACGCAGGTCGTTAAGACCGTATCCGCGGCTCGTTCACGGTGAAAATCAATTTTTATGGTCAAGCCAAAATACGTCATTTATTCTTGAACAAACAATGCCCCGTCCTTCCGGAAGAATATAACATAAAGATGGAAAAAAAATGTGTGTGTGTGTGTGTGTATGCGTATAATACACATTATTATTATTATTATAAAGCGTATGGTCGAAGAAAAATCACACACACAAGCTCTTATTCTTTTGTGTGTGTGTCGCCGAATGTATTTTTCAAGACCGTAATGACCGGGTGATACAAAGGAGGCGGCGGTGGGTCTTGGACGGCGGTAGATATATTATACACATGTACATAGCAGAACGGCGGTAGGCGCAGTGGCGCGTTAATGAACGCAGAAAACACTATTAGACGGATTTTAGGCAAAATCGATCTGTACAACGATAATGGATGGAACCCTGCGACGTTAAATTCCATTGACCTCGTACACAGTGCGGCTTTTGTCGACCGATGGTCTGGGTCATGTGTGTTTTTTGAAAAAACAACCATTTGTTATATATACACACGCAAAATAAATGATTTATCAAAATTCTACAGAAATGACCTAATACGCGGCTGACCATAGACGATCGGTCGTTAATAGTTACGAATCAGCCCCATTCAGCACATAAACCACACGGATTCTTTGCAAAAAAAAAAATTGATTTCCTGTATGACGTCCGTATTGTGTTTCCACGGACGAAAAATAACAAGAAAAAAATATTCGGTTACGACTGTCCGAACGGTCACGTTGAAAAAATATCAAATTTTTTTTTTTTTTTTGTTCCATCGACAGTATAAGCTATATATAAATATATAATATTATACCCGATTATATTATATCGAACAGATGATTGAAATGTTTAAGTACGAGATCAACGGACGGACGTAAATATCGTAAAATCACGCAACCGGGTGGATGCTGTGTGTGTATATTATATAATAAAATGATTAGTAAGATAATTCGGTATACGCTGCTGCTGCGATATCGACATCTAAAATGACAATAATTCTCCGATTTACATGCACGGATCCTCTCATAATCATTTACAGCCATCGGCCGGGGTATAATAATATACACATATACAAAATGCGGTTCGATAAGAGTCAGACCATATTATAGTAGTATAATAATAATTCTATACCCTATATTTTAAGAATATGTAAATAATATTGAGTCGTATATTCTGTATACGACCGTATACACTCATGCTCGCGCCGTGAATCGTTCGACCACCTGACGTCAGTAAAAGTTACACTATGAAACGAGGAATAACCTTGCATTTTTAAAACGCTATTTTATACGCGCCTTCCACATAAACGTAAATATTTATCAAACACCGTTCAGACAATGCCTGCTTGTCCGGGTAGTGAACGATTTACGTATAATAAAATGCTCAGATATTATTAATACATAAACACGAATGTCTCGTATTCATACATTATATACGTATAATAACTGTACACAGTTCAGTAAGCGCGCAGTCGATCCATCTCGGAGAAAACCAGCTACGTCGAACGCGTTATTACATTGTTAATGTTATCCCATGGTTATATCCGCAATATACGTCCGGCAGTGTGATGCTGCAGTGGCGCGGCATAATGGAGAAGTCTGAAAGGCGAATGCTTCTGTGATATTAAGGATATTTCCCGGTGAACGGGAGAGTGGCTTTAATGTGAAGGGTAAAACGCTCGCTTCCGACAATATTTTATAAGTTCACCGCGCCACTGTAGCAGTAGGTATAGCACGATATTATATATATATATATTATTATCTCTGATGAACGTCTTAAATCCGTCGATGGAGCGAAAACTGAAAAGTAATAACTAATAACTAATATACTTTTTCAAACACAGGGCACGCACTTACCCCGTAATACTGGTAGGACATTTTGAACGTACCTGCAAAGAAAAAAGTAAATAATATATTACCATACACGAAAAAAAGTAGTAAAAATCGACACACACGATAACATTTATACATATATTATATAGGTGGGTACGTTATACTATAGCTGATCCTGAAACAGCAATTACCCGTGATGGTCAATTAAATAATACCCGTTTCCGTCCTAAACTTCGTTAAATTTAATATAAACTATAGGTGCATTGATTTTTAACACGGTAATTTTACTGTTTCGACCAAAATATATATAATATACAGCTAGGTCTAAAATTATATCCAAACATAATGAGTATTCTATTTTCTATAGCCCACGGCAACGATATATAAATTAAAAAAATTATAGTTTTTTCGTGGGTCAACTGAATTCAACATTCACATGTTGAAAAGTAAACACTAAGTGGTTATAAAAAAGTAACCTTAGACACTGCGAATCTTGTTGAATCCATTGACAACAATTTTAAGACAATCGGTCGAAAACTATGGTTTTGTGGGGGGGGGTCATCATCCGTTTTAAGGATTTCATTTTATATTCTATTTATAAATTTAATTTTTAATACAGTTATTCGAGTCGTTCGACCAGATATTAAGCAACATAATAGAAGTCTAAAACTGTATCCAATTATATGATAACTATATTTTATATAATGTGATCAATGATGATAACACTACGCATTCAAACAAAACAATAAATTCGTTTTTCGTGAGTCAAAAAATCTCTTTGTGAAAAATTTAAAAAAATTTGTTACGAGACTCACATGCTCGTGTATTGGATTATGCATATAATACCAAAAGGTTCTAAACGTTGGGTGTGGCGGATTCGGCTGTAGATCGCACACATACAAACATTGCATCCTTTTATTATAGATTGATTTATCGACATGCCGAGTACGCGCATATGTAGATCGCGATTTAAGCGATCATTATGGATATGCGTGGGGATGTTGACGGGGTGCTGCACCATACACGTGTTCCCTAAGTGTTCTTCTCCATAACATCATATACGTACGTCATCTTCTATTCGCTCGCTGCTGTTGCGGCGGAAAACACGTTGCATATCGTTAATAGCCTCCCCCGCCGCCGCCTCAGCTATACCGCCCCCCGAAAAACCGTGTTAATGGCGCGTCCTGTATATTATATGCGTGTGCGTGTATAATAATAATATGTATGTGTAAATACGCATATGGGATATTTTTAAACAACGAAATATTATTCTTCGGCAGACAGCCCAGCGGTGTGTAGATGTGATTTATGATTTCGGACGGATGTGCTCGCGTATATAATATTTATATGTGTATATATATGTATGATCGTCTAGAAAGACGCGTATATATATATATATATACCTACCTACCTACATCGTAATGTCTACGGGGACGATACACATACGCATATTTTGTAAAAACGTCGGAAGATGCAAATAAACGGGCACAAACACAAACACATACACACACAACACGTGTTATCGGAGCGAGAGAATCTGCTACCGCTGTCCTGCTGCAGTGCGCAGGCTATAGCTCCGGTACTGCGGAAAAACGTCGTGCGATTATTAACATATGATATTATTATATTAATTATTATTGTCGTGTGCTAAAGCCGTGGGATCTGGCTGATGCAGCGAGTAGATAAATCACGTTACCCGCGGAGGACCTAGCGGGCGAATATTATATACATCTCAAATTTAAGCAGCCGGTCTTTCCGATTTCGTTTGTTTGTTCCGATTTTCTGACGGAATAGCACGAGAGCAGTGAGCATCAAATTAATGTCACATGAACAATTTGAAAGACCCTGCATTATAACACAATATACAAGCATATATAAGTTATAGACACTCTCAAACCATAGTTAAATAGAGTATTATACTTGTGTGTGTGTGTGTGTGCGTGTAATACGAATGGAAATAAGCATCTGCGCTGTTATTGCAGTACTTGTACGACGAAATCCTAAATAAAATTATCCAAACGATAAGTCGTTATCAACGAAGCGCGTTCGACGGCGTAGTATGTACGAATATCACAACATGATGTTTAGTCAGCTGAAATTATAGCCGAGTTAACAACGAACGGTCATAATCGATGACGTTTTGTAACTATATAACATATAATATATTGTTAGCTGTTAAGCCCGTACGTTTCGGATTTTCTGAAAGATGTATGATAAATCCGTGCAATACCTTTCAATTTATTATATAAAACAGTTTGTTAACCGAAACGTCCAAAACGCAGCGACCGAAATGAAACAAAATCTACGGTAGTCTCGGTAGTTCATTCAGTAATATAGTTAGATAATTTCTACGAAATTCTATACGGAAGATGATTGAATGTTGTAAACACGTCGTATAATATATCAATCATATTTATATAACTAGTCGTTAATGTGAACGATGGAGCATGAATTATATATATTATATATGTATGTGTATAATATATAGGAACACGTTGTAAGATAGCAATAAAGCGATTGAATTTTTTGGAGAAAAAAATCTCGACCTTGATAAATGGCGCTCGTCTTGCATGACACCGTTAAGCTCAACAGTTTATTATTCACTTTTTAATTAATAGTGCTTATTCGAGGTTAGTGTTTAATCGAGTATTCACTGTAATATTCGACTACAGTATTATTATATATATATATACACGTGTATGGCAAACACTTTCTAATTTACGGATTTAGGATCCGGTCGGAATTTTTAGACCAACTATATATACTATATATCTACGTTTGAATGATTTATGAACGGTTTAGTAATATTGTAATAATATTATGGTTAAGTGAGTATAATACGAATAGGTACATAGGGTTTAGATGATAGTATATAACTATTTATTTAAAACTCAGTTAACATCGCGTATAATCTATTCATCGTACACCTATGCATATTATTATAATCTGTATACTAATAATATACGGCGACTATACATATAACAATACTCTATAGCTATATTAAACTATATTATATATTTTTTTTTATACACAATATATTATATTTGCCTCCTATACTTATATACATACACCGTGTAAAACAACATTTTTGTTAATTAGTAAAGAATAAAAAAAAACTAAGCAATTTATCATTATTTACACAGCGGTATTGTACTGTTAAAACAAAACAAAAAAGGGTACAAAAATTAAAATTGTTTACTGCGGCTATTAAAATAAGATTACAAAAAATACTGAAATTACATTATATTCGCACACAAGAGCCCGATATTTAAATAATGACCAAAAGCATACATTATACCTACGTTTTAATAATACATACATAATATACAAACAGAATTAGGTTGCGTCTATAATAGAACGACACGACAGTATAAAGATTCAAATTTAATTTAACTACCTGTGTATAAAGGTATATACACACACTGTGCACAGCACAGTATAATACATGCATATTAATATTATTATATATTATAATAATATGATGCATGAAAAATTATTAAAATTGTGCACGGGCACATTTGTGAAGTCAAAGCACGCGTCGCAACTAGACCATAAAGTTATAGGTTGTGAATTATTAGACCACAAAACGTCAAGAACGCAATGAATAGTCATAATTTATAGCGCGCTATGTATTTTTTTCCTTAAATAAATTACCCAGTCAATGTAATGACATTCCAAAATAACCATTTTATTTTTTTACAGTGATACGAGACTTAAACTAACAATAATTAACCGCCTACGTGCGCTTTTATTATACACCTATATATTATTATATACGCGTATATAATATATACTGCTCCAAGTACCCGCGCGCTAAACCTACTTTTCAATACTTACGCGCACAAACCAATATTTCATCCGATACCGATAGGTACCTACGCGCGTATACGAACAGTGCACAAGATTAATGTTATAAAAAAAAAAATCGATTACGCTCGTCCACAACATCCTATACACTACGTTTTGTTAATAAAATAACGTTCCGGTACTTGTACAAATTTAATGTACACTATACGTATATTATAATATGCTGTGTGTACGTCGCGGGTACATATTATTATTATAGTTCAATACTCGTCGCGGTCGTGTCGAACTTTTATATATACACCAGCAGAGGTCAGAGTAATGGTCCGGTATTATGTATAATACAAGTGAGATCGAGTCGAAATTTCTATAGACATATTTTGAAACTGCGGCAGTTGATCGAAACCATCATTCAGGCTCGATTTCCATCCGGTTTCGAGTATGAAACGATAGTGTAAATACTTTACATTAATCGAGCATTTTCCCGTCCATACATCCAAATTACTGTAATTTACCGAAAATCGAGAATTATATAGTGACATCGCACACATTGACTTCTGCCAATGTACCTGCGGTGTACTTACGACTTGGCCGTTATATATATACACGATACCTCATTATACGATACGACGTAATGCGTTTATATACATATATATATATGTGTGTGTGTACAACGGATTATCGTCCGCGTTTCGTTTTACACGTTTCCTGCAAACGATCAGTGACACCATACGCGCGCATATCATTGTATATATCAACAGTGTTATATAGTTGCGGGTTATACGACATATAATTATGTAGTGCGTATTATCATTATTATTGTTATTATATATTTTTTTATAACTATAATCATTATGCTTTAACGCGATTATCCGGGCCGACGACGATCTACCGTTTAAGCCCATTACCGTTTACGGGTCGGCGAAAAGGGTGATGCGACGGGTGCCGTTAAAAATAGACAGACTCGCCGTGTTACATTGTATGCACACCATTTATATTATTATATCTAATTATGAGCGTTGCAGCTATTGACAAATGGACGTGCGACGTCGCGCGAGTCGCCCGACGTGTGTCGGTCGTGACCGTGGCGTTGTCGCTGATGAGCGTGGCTTATCTGGGACATCCTGCAGCAGAACCCGTGTACGAGGGTTCGTCGAAAGGAAATATTGGATTTTTCTCTCCGAAGTGCACTGTATATGGTCCACGGTAGACAAAGGTATAGTAAATTGAAAACGGAATTAAAACATGACTGATTCCAACTGCAGTATTCGCCTTTTCGGTTCATATTCCAATATATATACCTACATAGAGCAATAAACGAAGGAAATCCATACGCTTATCTATACTTCATATAATAATATATTATGATACATTTTTTAAAGGGTTATCGAAAAAATTAACAATGCTATACATCATAATATATTATTATATGAAGTCTAGATAAGCGTATGGATTTCCTTCGTTTATTGCTCTATGTAGGTATATATATTGGAATATGAACCGAAAAGGCGAATACTGCAGTTGGAATCCATTGTTAATTTTTTCGATAACCCTTTAAAAAATTTGTTTTACTGGACGCCTACGGCTTACGAAATGACATATTAAATATTAGGCATGTACACGATGAATCAAATTAGAAATAGTTACGATTTATGGAATCAAAATAATCGTCGACAATGTGTGATTGCGTAATTATAGAAGAGTTCACACTTTTATTAGTTATTACTATAGTTTAATTTATATTATATACTTAATATAAACGAATTTTAGAATATTCGAACAAAGGCATACGTCGCACGTATAATAATATTGTAATCTATGTATTTATTATATTAAGTGTATAATTATGTATTATAATAATTTAAAAAACTTTAAGATGATTAATGATTATAGACTATGCGGTTGTTTAACATGTTATCTTAAAAACGGCCGTAACGAATAAAAATGTACACATCTTAAACATAACAAATTTAATGGTATTTACATCATGGAGATACCTAATATGAATATAAATATATAAACATGATAATGCATAATAAAAAACTACGCCGACATTAAACTTTATAGATATATTTGACCTATATAATATGACTTATAAATTTAATGTCAGCGGACAATATTATCAAATCCACCAAATGAACATACATAATTCGAGTACAAAGTTTAAAAAAATAAACGAAATTATCGAGTAAATTATCCTTCCCCCAACCGGCACACACACAGGACACACCGCCGAAGACGAAACCCCCTCGATGGGTATAATAAGTATAACCTCCATGACGTCTTGAACTGCAGCTATTATATAGTATGCTCACTATTATCGCGGGCCTATGCAGCAGACGATACTCATCACTGCAGTTAATTACCCTCCTCACCCACCGCAATCATCAACACAAGCGGCCGCGGGAGGAACGTTCAGATCGGTTCGGTTGCTTTTTATTTTTCGTAGTTACATATTATATTATATGCGTATTCGACAATGTTTATTTTCTTACATATTTTTTTTTTGTTTTTACCTATATAAGGTTGTCGACATCGTTAACTCCTCCCATACGCATTGTAATTACAGGAACCCACGTGTGGGTTTAATGACAACCAAACATTATAATATCGTTATCAGATCGCTGTCGTTCAACATCCCGATGCCTCCGAGGAAGCGAGCCTATGCGAGTATATAATATGTATACCTATATAAGAACATGTATGTATATTATAATATAATATGATCAAAACGGATCAAATATGAAAAAAACGTCTATTTAATTACGAGTACACGCTTGTCTCCGGGCCAGTGCCTATTATATTTTTATATAATTTTAATAGGTACATATTATATAATATAGGCACCAGAAAATCGCAGGGACTTCTTTTTTGCATAATATATGAAATATTATTATATTCTACAGTCTACACACACTATATACATTCCGCAGCAGTCTCGTTTTCTTTCTTAAAACCAACAAATCTATAGATAAAAAATATTATTATTAGTCGTCTTTTCTGTTTTTTTTTTGTTTTTTGTTTTTTACTGAACCACTTTGTGGGCTATAGTATGTTTAATGAGTTTATTTTCGTCTGTTCGTATAATACGCACTCACAAAATATGTCAATCGTCACCGAATGCTGTCATTATAATAATACTATACGCAGTCGAACAAATCTTATTTTAGTTTTTTTACCGTCTCGAATTATTTTTTTAACTAATGATAACAGCTGAATTCTATCAACCCCTTTGCACGTGCGTGTGCGTGTGTGCTTGCATCTCGGAACGCATAATTTTTGTCGAACCCTAAATAGAAATTCGTTCAGCCTCCCGAGTGTAGTGGCAAAGAAATAATCGAATGAATGTAATATTGGCATTTACTTTATTTTTTCACATCCGTCCGAAAAAAAGTGACTTATGGACCGTAAAAAATACCACACTAATTTCGTATCTAATGATATGAACACTCCGGTGCGGGCACTCACGCGGTCTCTCACGATTTGTTATAAATCAACGAGCGGTTTGGTATTAAAAATGCATTTTTTAACAGTGTATAAATTATATTATGCTCGTCGTCGTCTTCACCTGGTGCATTCAGGTGGTTGGGGTGCGTTTTAGCACGGGTCGAGGAAGAAGAAAAGAACCAGGAAAAAAAACTGGGCCCTATACGTATATATATATACATAGTAAGCGGCGGGTAGTTAGGAATAATGAATACCGCCTGTCCCATTGTTGGGCGCGCTGCTTATACGTACATGTATAGATATAATACAATTATAATACCTATTATACGTATACGTATATATGCATAATACGAACCCTCCCGACGACTAAATGCCAAACGAACACATTCGATCTACCGGTGGAAACGGGCCGGCTCCTTTTTGAGTTGTGTGTGCGCGCTGGCTGCATCACAAAAGTAATGATAATATATAGACGTCAAATTAGATAAAAGGACATTGGTCAGGGCTGCGGGGAGGCCACTCGGGACGAGACGGAGAGTAAATATTTTCAAGAAAACTTATCGACAGGTGAAATGGTTACACCGTGGGCCGCATGTAACCGTATATATCGTACCAATACGTATCACGTTCGCATAAACAGGGAAATATTAATGTACGAGGTACGCGCACGTCAAAAGAAACAAAGTCGCGATCTGGGGAAGGGGGACCTATATAGCGGGGCGAATGCAGCACGCGGCGATGCGATTTTCAGTATGGTTACAATAAAGGTACGACGACGACCCTCGAGGGACCGCGTGCATATGTACATTACTTAGCGAAATGTTTTAAAATAGCAAGTCAGACAACATCATAAGCCCGAAATGCTCCAATAAACATCTCGTGTGTGTATATTATATAAATAGTATAGGTACCCGTACCTAATATTATACAATATTATTTATTTTATAATACGACAATTATTTATTGTTTAAAACATAAATAAACGGCAAACGATTGGACAACCGCAGTCAACCGTTTGAATTACAGGAACAAAATTAGTTTTTGTAACTGAGTATAATAAACATACACACACACACACACACACACACACACACACACACACACACACACACACAACTCATTATTCTTATCGGTTTTTCCAAACACCGCATATTTCTCTGATGAAAATATTCCTTTCTGTTACACACGCTCGACAAAATAGCATAATAACATTATAATAATGAGATACCGCGAGAATAATATATTTTAAATTTTAATCGATTTTAACACACGCTGCGCGTCATACACCAAGCCGTACCCGTAACAATATGATGTAGGTACATTATTTTTGAAGCACAGCTTCGCGTCGGCCGTATTATATACACAAAATAAGAGACTCGTAAAATAGAAAACCGAAACGGAATTAAAAATCGAAGTGATCCGCCGACATGATTGTAAACATTATGATGCGGTGTACGGAAAGAAATAACCGAGTTGTTATGCTATTGTAAAGTCGTTTATAATGCAGTCGGTTAGATAATAATTCAACGTGTGTCTCGTCAATATAACGTGTTCGACTACTCGTCATGTTCATTACGCGCCGTCGTTGACAGTGCGGAAAAAAAAATACGGGAAAAAGCGAGAAAAAACTCGGCACTCTCGAGAGCACAGCGGCACACACGCACGCACAGAAGTCGGTCGGCGGTTGTCGTCTCGTCGCGCGAGAAGACGAACGGCGGAAAAAAAACGCTTCTCTACGCGTAATATGTGGACTACGGTGAGAGATTTGTCGCACCGACAGTCAAAATGACGTCCGCGCGCAATGTCACGACATTATTTTTAAGCACTCCTTTTTTTATTTTCGGTCGAAAATAATATTTTAAATCGAGACGCGCGATGTGAGGTAATCGTTCCGGCGATTTCGGGTAAGTTACACACAAATACCGACGACGTTTAACGAAAATTCCACGATCGACTCGATCAAGACATCCGACGACGACGCGGAGAAAACCCGTAACGATTCTATTCGGATCGCGTGTGCGCTCGGTTTCCAAACGTTATAATATAAAACGCGAACGTAAATGAGATCATTTATGCGTGTGATAATGGCATTATAATCGATGATATAGCCATCATATATTATTATTATAATAATAGCCACCGAATTCACTGGCAGCGGCTCGGCCAACGTAATAATAATATTAATTATAATATTATTATGATACACATAGGTACGGATATGGTTTTACCGCCGCTATTACGGTCGTCCGTCGTCTCGAACACGTAACGATATTATTATTATTATTTAATTGATAAATCGTAAATACCTACGCCGCCGACCAATGTGCGCCCATCGTTTTTTTTTTCTGATATCTAATATTATTATAAAAAATAATAATAATATTATACGTAACAACGCGAGCGACGGCGGCGGCCGGAACGACGTCGGTCCGAAGACATCCGACTCGGACTGGCGGGCGGGAGAGGACGCCCTATGTTAAGTAGGTGTTAAAAGTGTACCGGGTGAATAGACGGACGGACAGACAGACTGTGCGTGTGTATGCGTGTAGAAAACGACGCACGTACGCGCGGCGGCGACGGTGGACTGGGAAAAAAAACAAGACGACCCTGGCGGCGGCAGCAGCAGCAGCAGCAGCAGCGGCAGCAAAAGCGAACGGAAAGCATATAATATTTTGTCCGGCTGGAGGGAGAACGGCGGCGGCGGCGGCGGCGTACACCAAACGGCAACCAGTCCTCGTTCCGCCCGCAGCACATTCAGTCTCCGAGTGCCTGCCGACCGTCGTAGTGTTGTGTTTACGCGCGCGCGCGCGTATATCTCAGTGTGTATAAATTGTTGCGGTTCGCGTCGTGTTATTCGGTATACGATAATAGTAATAGTAATATAGTATAATATCGTATTATAATATATATATTTATTTTTTTATACATTTTTCATTCGCGTGTGTTGCGTGCGCTAATGTCGGGTGTGTGTGCGTGTGTTTTTCGAGTGCGCGCGTGACGATTGCGAATTAAAAAATTCGTATCGGTGGTAAATTTTTGTAGAAATTTTTTTTTCGCAATAACATACGTTTCGATCGCACCATGCCCGTTCGTTGATGTCTCTTTTCGGCGATCGCACATCGCAAATGGTGTCCGAGCGGTGACGGCGATTGAGCGCGTTTTTCTTGCGTTCTCACACCGCGGCCCTTCGCGCCCGCGAGTACGACAACCGTATCCCCGATCAACGCGCCCGCCCCCCCGGCACGGTCATGGCTTTAACGTCCGCCGCGGTGCTCGTCAGCTCGGTGCTGCTGGTTATGTCGGCGTCGCTGAGTAAAACGCTCCGGCACAAGCCGCCCAACGAGTGTGAGTGGCTCGCCGTGACAGCGTACGGTGACGAGACGATCGCGTCGCAGACCGTGTCCGACGAACAGGAGGTGGCCCTGCACTGCCGAGTGCGGACCATGAACTCCGAACTGGAGAAGACCAATTTTAGCATAATACAGCCTCAATACACGGTTAAGCTTAAGATCGAGTGCAACTCGCAGCTGTACCTGCTCAGCTCGCTGGGCACGGGCACGTTTCAGACGCTCATCGATCTCCGTGAGCTGACGATCGACTCGTGCAAGCTTAACAGCTTGGGCCGCGAATCGTTCCGTGGTCTTCGGCAGTTGCGCAATCTCACTGTGGTCACGCACAACAATGACTGGACCTCGGTCAACATGGAAGTGCAGCCCGACACGTTCCTGGAGGAGCTCAACATGCTCGAGCGGCTCGACTTGAGTCACAACAACATTGCTAAGCTGCCGGAGGGCGTGTTCTGCTCGCTGCAGAATCTCGTCTACCTTAACCTCACCCGTAACCGTCTCCGGCATCTCGAACTTTTTCATTTCGGGTCGTCCGGACAGCACAAGTGCGGCGCCAGCCTCCAGGTGCTCGACCTTTCCTACAATAACTTCGACTCGATCAACTCGCAAGTGTTCTCGCACCTGACCAACTTGCAGGACTTGCACTTACAGGGCAACGTGATATCGGTGATCGGCGACCACGGCTTTGACGGCTTGTCCGCTCTGTCCGTGCTCAACATCGCCTCTAACCGGCTGGTCAACCTGGCGCCCGAGTTATTCGCGGACACCCGCGACTTGCGCGAGATGTACCTGCAGAACAACACCATCAACGTGCTCGCACCCGGACTGTTCAACGAATTGTCTCGGTTGTTGGTACTTGACCTGTCCGAAAACCAGCTGACTGAGGAATGGGTGAACGCGGCCACGTTTACCGGTCTCGTGCGCCTTGTGTTTTTGAGCATGTCCAATAACAATATAACTAAATTGGACGCGATGATATTTCGAGATTTGTACCGGCTCCGATCGTTACGACTGGATAATAACGGTGTTCAGTACTTGCCGGAGAACGTGTTTTCGTCGCTGATAGACATGAGAACGTTGGTGCTTTCCAGCAACAAATTGACCAGAATCGATCAGTTCACGTTCGACGGTCTGCCCTCATTAAACCAACTATCGCTCGATAACAATCAAATACAGTACATCGATCCGGAGGCGTTGAGGAACTCTACCGATTTGGAATACTTGCACCTCAATGGAAACAAACTGTACGACATACCGGCGGTTCTCAATAACATTCCTAATCTCAAAACGTTAGACTTGGGTTACAATCAGATCACCGATATATTCAACACGTCGTTTCCGGCCATGAGTCAGCTGATAGGGTTAAAACTGTTGAAAAATCAAATATCCAATGTTTCAAAGGGTGTTTTTGATAGATTACCAGAACTACATCTTATAAACCTCGCCAATAATAAAATCCAAAAAATAGAGGCCGGTACTTTCGATAACAACACAAGACTGGTTGCGGTCAGAGTGGACGGTAATTATTTACGGGACGTCGGCGGTTTATTTTCCAAACTGTCGAATCTTGTGTGGCTAAATATATCGGAAAACTTCTTGGAATGGTTTGACTACGCTCTGATACCAACGGGTTTACAGTGGTTAGACATACACGGCAATCAAATAACCGAACTTGGAAATCACTATGAATTGGAAACGCAACTGACCGGATTTGACGCTAGTAACAATAAATTGACTGAAGTGACTGGTAGTTCAATCCCGGATAAAGTTCAAAATCTCTATCTGTCCAACAATCAAATTTCCAAAATACAATCGTACGCGTTTTTCAAGAAGCCGAATCTCACGCAAGTAGACCTGACCGGAAATCGTTTGAAAACGTTGAACCCGCAATCGTTAAGGATATCGACGGTTCCGGCCGGTCGTACTATGCCACAGTTTTTAGTCGGCAACAATCCGTTCGTGTGCGACTGTTCGATGCAATGGCTGCAAGCGTATAGTGTCGAACCCGATAGGAATAAACCTAAACTAGTCGACTTAGAAACAGCCACGTGCGAGGTTATCTACAACCGGGGCGAATCAAGAGTACTGCTGAAAGAAGCGTCCGAAGAACAGTTTTTGTGCCAATACGATATGGAGTGCGCGAAACGTAGTACGTGCGATTGTTGCGATTTCGACGCGTGCGATTGCAAAATGATATGCCCGACCAACTGCACGTGTTTCCACAGCGTTAGCTCTACGTCGAACGTGGTCGACTGTTCGAGTGCTGGTTATATAAACAGAGTGCCGGAAAAAATACCGATGAACACTACGGTTCTATATTTGGACGGCAATACCATCAAGACGTTGAGCACGCACACGTTTTTGGGCCGAAAGATCTTAAAAGTTCTCTACTTGAATTCGTCGAACGTTGAGCGCGTGCAAAACCGGACATTCCACGGACTCAAGGAACTAGAAGTGCTACACTTGGACGACAACCGCATATCCACGTTGTATGGTGACGAGTTTTACGGACTTGACAAGCTTAAAGAGCTCTATTTAAACCACAATCGTATAACGTACATAAACAGCACGACGTTCCGTTTTCTACAACAGCTGACCATACTTCGGTTGGACCACAACCGAATAGCTCAATTTCCAGTGTGGAGACTGTCGCCAACGCTTACACATCTGACGCTCGCAGAAAACCAATGGAGTTGTGCGTGCGATTTTGTTCAACAAATGAAAGAGTTCCTACAATACGCGGCCGATGCGGTGGTGGACGCCGAACAGGTCCGCTGCCTCGACCATTCGGGCGGGTACAACATATTCAGCGACAACGGCACGGTTTGTGGACCTACAACTCCTTCGTTAGTGGAAAAGCCGTTGAACACGTCATCGAACACCATCGAAGGAGCTCTCAACGCCGGAAACCTGACCGTGCCGACCAAGACCATAATCCAAAGGCCGGACATTCAGGATTACATACCGATTCTGATAGTTTCGTTTTCGGCAGTGTTTTTCATAATCGTCGCCGCCATGATGGTGTATGTTTTCCGACACGAAATGAAAGTTTGGTGTCACTCGAGATTCGGCGTTCGAATATTCTGCAAGAGCACCGAATTTGAAATGGACGAGCGGGACAAGTTATTCGACGCGTTTGTCAGCTACAGTTCCAAAGACGAGGCGTTCGTTATCGAGGAACTGGCGCCGATATTGGAAAATGGTGACCCGTCGTATAAGTTGTGTCTGCACTACAGAGAGTTTCCGGCTGGTGGTTACATATCCGACACAATTGTGCAGGCGGTCGAATCGTCCAAACGCACGATAATGGTGCTATCGGAGAACTTTATCAAGTCGGAGTGGTGCCGGTTCGAATTTAAATCCGCACATCATCAAGTTCTCCGAGACAAGAGGAAGAGACTGATCGTTATACTACTGGGAGAGGTGCCCAACAAGGACTTGGATCCGGACATCCGACTCTACCTCAAGACTAATTCATATCTGCAGTGGGGCGACAAACATTTCTGGGAGAAGTTGAAATTCGCACTTCCGGACGTCCCTAACAACCAAAGGCCGAAAGCAATCAATCACAAACATCACCACCATCACCATCACCATCACAGAGGGGTACATAACAACTACTCAAGACCGCTTGCCATACATATATAGTACACGGTATGAAAATTCAAAACTTATCTTGCCTAATTATTAAATTTGTGATATTAGATAGTGACTATTTTGTAATAAAAATAAAAACAAAAAACAAATATTTGTACAGTGTATATAAGGCTTAAATGCCTACCACTCCTGCATAATTATTAATTATTGTATTTATACGATTAAGTTTAAGATGTTTCTTTTATAACCTTTTTTTAAACTTTTCTTTTTTATTGTGTAAAATAAAATGTAAAGACCATGAATAAAATGTCCTCCCAGTCATTACTATTAGGTTAAAATTATTATTTCTTAAATTTCAACGTGTTTTAGCCCTTTAATAAATATGTGTTAAATTATTTTAACTCTTTGAACGCAAATTTGTGTGTATTTTTTTTAACTAAGTATATTAATTAATGTTTAGTAAAAAAAAAATTATTTCAAGTGAAAAAATCTGCATAAAAATATACAAATTAAATTTAAAAAAATGAAAGTTGCCATGTACGCATAAGCTAGTTTGCAGACAAAGAGTTAAATGTCGATTTTTGAGATATATCGCGGGGTTAGTTACCTAGTCTAAGAAATATCTTGTACGTTTGGTAGTATTATATTTATAACTTACTATTAACCCGATTTATTGTAAAACCTACGTTTTGATTAAAAACGTGAACTAAAAACAATGCCATTTTTACTATTGTTTTTTTTTATATATATTATTATTATTTTTATTTATTTTCTTACAATGAAGACTATAAACTTCTAGGTACTAGAACATTGTTGTGATATATTTTTGTTAATTTAATTGACTGGTACTCAAAAAAATATCGAGAACCCAGCGAATAATAAAAAAAAAACATAAAATTTAATTCAACTTTGTTTTTATTTATTTATTTAATCGTCCATGCTTGATATAAGACTATATATATATATATGTAAGTGTGTGTATGTCAGAAAATAAGGTGTGAAAATATAAACGATTAAATTCGACGTATAATTAATTACGATTGCAATATTATTAAAAATTGTTTTCGAATGGATTTACTACTATATCGTTTATAATGGTTTATGTTTTCGAAATCGTCCTTCGGGATCAATATCAGTTATGAAAAAATAAAAAAGTCAAGTGTGCCTTTGGTAGGTACACGAGATTACACTCGGTACGAATCGCGGTCGCGTCAGCGGCCGGACTGTGTTGTACCCGCGTATAATACGCCATTAGGTATAGAGTACATAATATTATAAGTGTAATGACATGACCGTATTCGTCGATATCAAATTATTGCGTACCCGAGATGAGCGTGTAACGTAAAAAACGTACGATAGGCGGCAATGTCGTTGCACACGGTTTTCCGCCGGGTATATCATCATCGCGGCATTATCATCGTCATCATCATCCATCTTGTCCGAGACGCGGCCCCGCGGAGTATTTCGTAGTGCACGCACGGAGAGAAACAATAACCGGCCCCGAACGACACATCGTGGTGCAGTATATACATATATATATATACACCGTGCCCGACTCGAGTTGTGGGTGAAATTTGGGGAGGGGGGGCTGCGGGAAAAGTGTACCTATTATATTATATGATCGCGTCGAAATGTCACAGACGACGACGAAGAACCATTGATCACCGATGACGACGATGATGATGATGATGATGACGGCCGAGGAGATCATCTGTGGACCGGGTGTAATTGTTTCGGGGAACGAAAATAAAAACGTATAGGTATAAGATTATATACATTTTATACTTATAATGTATGCGGTAAACGGTAAAAGTCGAAAAAAAACTAAATTCGCCTACGGCGTCAAACTGGCGAAACGACATTCTTCTCGGATGGTTTAAGGTATATAGTACACGGCGGCGGCGACGGCGACGATGACGACGATGACGGTTACAGTCGTAAAGAGCAAATTTTGAAACAATTTTTTTTTTCCTCAAAACGAACGTTTTATACGGATTGCGACAACGACTGCGCACCGCCGTCGCCGCTGGCGCTTTCAACTCGTTGTGTTCGACGACGACCCGATGATAATCCGACCAATAACTCACGTTAGATTATTATATATGGATTTTCTTTTGTGTGTGAGCAACCGTCGTCGTCAGCGACGTTTTCTTCTTCGGTCTTTTTTTTTTTTCTGAACCGTAAAAGGCTATCGTCACGAGACACTTTCTTCACCAGAGGCACTGCACAACCGGCGAACGACAACACTACGTGTAATACATTTTATTATATTATTACGCATACATCCGATATAGGTACACCTTTGTTGTGAATAAATTGTGATTTATTTCCAATGCGAGAAAATAAAAAAGAACGATATACATATTATTATATTATTATTATATATTAGACGTGTATACCGTTGCGCGTGTGCGTGCGCGGTATAAACCCGAGGTAAGTATATATTTTGTACACATATATTATATGTATATAAATATTGTATGATATCGGCTGTAGGTTTTTATACTTTTTTATTTTTTTACGATCCTCCTCGTGGTGTTTTCCCGTCTCTCTCACTCGCACGGTCTCTCTCTATCTCTCTCTCGCCCAACCGCCCGCCCCGTCGGAGCTGCTCGCGAGTCAGTATTATAACGACGTGGACGGATGATTGTTATGCTTGTATGATCAAACTGATTAGCGGAACAGTAATAACACGTTGGGCAACGATCCCCAGTGCTGTTTAGACCGGGCAATTTATTGCTCCGGAACACGCCGCCGTCCCGAGTATGATTAGTGGTCGGCGGCGCGGGGACTATGTATATATATACACCCATATTACTATTATTATTATTACTATATATCTACGCGTCCATTCTCTCTCGTCGACCACCACACTCTCCCTCTCACTCTCTCGCCGATCGTCTCTCCTGTATAATAATAATATTCTATCTCTATACCGCGGTATATGCCGTCGTGTATATACGTATATATATATATATAGGTTCGCGCGAGATGGCCCAGTTCAGCGAGAAGTACACGAACGTATAAAAATACAACAACTGCGAGTACAGTCGTTAACGTCTCGTCCCGGACGAAAAGCGGCCCGGAATCACACCTGAAGAATGTACACGCCGGGGTTCCCAAAAAATGCACAAAAATAAATGTTATAGGTAAAGTATATAATAATACAATATAGTTCTACCTTAGTAACTATACTATAGGACAGCACATTGCGTATATGATGACATATATCGTGTACGATATTATTGCACGCGTGTTGGGCAGGTTAGATTTTGTATTGTATATAATATACGTTGATTTATCTATTTCTTATATTTTGCCACCGTTAACGACGTTTTCTCCGATGCGTGTTAAAATCGCAGCGCTGTATAATAATAACAACAATATAATAATACATGATGATGATGTGATGATGGCTGCCCCGAGAAAATATGTGCCCCACAGAGTTGGGTTAATGATCGTCTTCGTGGTCGTCGCCGTCGTCGCCGGACACATATGGTGCGTTTCATCTATCATGTCGGACCCGGCGCACTACCCGAACCGCGCTGAGTGGTTTTGTATATACTTGTTATTATCATTATTGTTGTTGTCTCCTCCTTTCATTATTTTTAGTGTCACGGCAAAAACCCGTCGTCCGCAGAGGAAACGAGTCGCGCCCATATAAGTCCGACCGAAACATAATGAACGAAATGCGAGTAGGTACCTACAACAGTAATATTACGGAAAAGCTGCCTCGTTCTCTTATACCGTATAGTCTGTATACCATGATGATGGTAATATGTTTATGCTTGAAAATCTCGGTCGTGTGTCAGGCTTTGATACACGATGTATTTCGGATGATAATGTGTATATTATTGACTTACATTTTGATTCGAATTTCGAATTCCTTCCGTACACAGGTACAACGTGAAATGCGGTTCTAGTCGAAATTAAACGATAATCGCTTTCGATTAATTTTACGACGTTCGAATATACGCGTTTAGCTGCCGATATAATAAACTATAACATTTGTAATTCATTTATTTTTAATTTAGTGGCCGCGCCGTAATAATATTTTATTATTATTGTTCGAGCACCATCATTGTAGGAGAATCCATCAACGCTCGGCCAGAACAATTGAAACCTCATAACAATCGACCGAGGCTCATCCGAACGCCTTTATTATATTATATCGTATATAACATATTATATTGGAAACTGTATAATGGTTTTCATTATTTTTATATACACTTCTCACGTTCATGTAAACGGTAACGCTTTCGGTGTCTATTATGACGACAATACTATAATTATTATATAAATATACGCGTCGGGAGGTATATAAGAATGTGGTGGGTAGGAATGGATTCGGGTCAGGCCTCAGCAATTTAATAATAATATTTTATCGATGAGCTAACGTCTGAAAAATCGGGTTAAACGGACCACGTGGGTTAATTGTAAAAAATAAAAAAAGGGCACACGCGCGATATTACTACACTCAGACTTGTTTTTAAAAACGAATTACCGGCGAACAAAAAGCCATTTAAAACCACCCCGCACCGGTGTGCGTGTATGTGGAAATTCGTGTCCGCCATTTCCGACAAGGGCCTCCGGCGAACGGCGACCGCTTTAAGGGGTTGCACCCCTTTTTTTGATTCGCCATTTCTTCCCCCCGGGCTCGTAATGTCTTCAATTAGTTTTATTATATACATAAATCAGAGTTTTTTTTTATCCATTCCGCTTTTCAATAATCCACCGAGGCTTTTATATATATTATCATCGTTATTTATTTTTTCCGCAAAAGGGGAGCGCGCGATCGAGGGCGTAAGGGGAATTCCTGTACAGCGTCATCGCGCTATACAAACGACGACACGGTTGGCTACAACACGGGTACGTGAAACATACGAGTTTACTTCACTGCAACAGTCGGATCTGCATTCTGCAGGTCGAGAGACGAAAACGGATGATTCACGTACCTATATAATAATATTATATATAGGTACCTGCGTCGATCAAACCGGTCCTGCCGGTGTTCGGTTATCGTGTGCCTACCCGGCGGATTCCCAGTGGGTCCCAAAAAAAACTATAATACTCACGTATTATTTTATACACGTCAAAGCACTCTGTGTACCTTACTTGCACACTTATATATATATATATATATATGTTATACGTGCAAGTGCGCATAAATCGCACGAGTCCGGCGGATAGCACACACGCGCTACGCGCATCACACGGGCCCAGAGAAAATAACCATTGTTCGACGACCGCGGCGCTGCAGAATTATTACAATAATATTGTGTGTATCGTCGTAGTATCGACGGGAAAAAGCGAACCCGGCGAGATCAATTAAAAATAAGAGTGCAACGCACGTTTTATTACGCCGGTCCGGTCTAATTATACACGCCGGGGCCGGGCGAATACAATGGAAATGCGCGTGTAAGTACTGTTGTTCTAATAAATATAGTAGTTGCGCGCGTTCCGTGCCTGTATATTGTGGTATAGGTACGTCTATATATATGTATTATTTTACATTTTATAATAATAATAATATATTGCGGTGTGTGATGGAGCGCACGCCGTCGTTCGTTTACCGACCGCTGCAGATTCGCGGATCCCCCGGCCGCGGTTTACACGTCGTCGCCACGTCCGTCCTTCAGCCTGTTCGTTCGGATATCACACCTTACATGCACGACCTATGAGGCTATGCGTACATGAATATAATAGGTTTGAGACATGACTGAAGTCGACGACTGATCGATGTAACGTGTTCGCGGACGAGAGAGAGAGAGCGACGGCGGCGAGACTGCGGCAACATTGTTTTCGCGTTTCGCAAACACACACGCCAACACTCATCAACATAATACAATTAAAAAAAATTAAATTTCCGGAATAGCCGCGCAATGCGATACGGATTTTTCATATTTCATAGACTTCGCGAAGCGTCTACGATTTCAATATTCGTGTGTGCTGTTGTATGAAATAAAGATCATGCACGCGGCTGTATAGCTGCGAACAACGATTAATGGAATTTCCGAATCTACTGTTACCTATTATTATTATTATGCAGGTCCGTGTATTTCACGCGGGTAAAAGGTTCTACTATATGGTAAAACGATATGCTTGACGTGTAATCTATATGTCCCGCTGCGATCATCTTCTAAATCCTCGAAATGTAATATATCAAAATATTTAGCGGTATAATATATTATTTTTCAAAAAATTCTTACAATCGAGAGTTATTAATCAATTCCCTCCCAAAAACGTGTGCGGATGCAACACAGTTGGTTTTGTTATTATTTTAGTTTTCCTTTGGCGAAATATAATATGAATAGTCGTCGTCCGATATTATAATATGGTCCCGGACGGGAGACGGGCGTGCACGATCACGGCAGGAAATAAATCCTCGATACGTTATTTTTATAAGGAGACTCGCAAACCACTTTTCGGAACCGAGTTTTATTACACACACGTGATATATAAATAATTTAGGACTGAGAACATAACGCTATTTATATTAATATTTCCACGTTTCTCTCAGAATGCGTACAAGGTGTATTTTTACGACATTTCCCGAGCGGACCGTTATAGTGGGTATAATTGCACCAAATAATTGCTGTTTTTTAATAGTTACACTTGCATTCGATAATAAATATATATAACATACATAATGGTATATATGTGTACATTTTTACGTTCGGGATGTTTTACAGCGAGCTATTTAATTCCGATTCCGAGGTCGGGAAAACGTAAGGAGAGTAATAGTAATAAAAAGAACAGTCAAAACAGTGTATGATGTGAAATGGTTGCCCAAGGCGGCGGCCGCGGCGGCGGCGACGACTCGCGAGTTCCGCCGTTTAAAGCATGAGCAAATAAATCATCGTTAATTATACAGAATGAGTCGTCGTATATATACGTACCTACGGTATATTTTATGTATTCATATTTATATTTATTATCGTGTATATATTTGAAAGTAAATAATATGCCGAGCGCAATTTATACGGCGGATATACTAATACGGTACACGTACCACGATTTGTACTAGAACTTTTCAGATTTATCGCCTAAGCTTGACGTGTAAATAAACATTATAGAAAAAACAAAGACAGCAACCGAAAACGGTGCGAGTGTTTCCGAGAGACTTAAACGCACGCGGCGCACGTCGAACCGCGCGAGAACATTCACGGCAACGACTCCTAATTACAACCTGCTGGCGTTGGCAGATATACCTAACACACACACACACACACACGCTCGCGCATCTGGCTGTTTTTTTCTTTCCAAGAGTACCGTTTCATTTGACGCGAGTTTACACGGAATAAAAAATATAAAAATATGTATGAAAAAAAAACTGTACATAATATTTTTATAAACTATTGTAGGCGTATATATTATTATTTACGTCCAAAACCGCATTTACGCAACGCGGTGTTAAAATTATAATGAATACAACACATTATACAATGTACTCGCGGCGTATATTCTTATATTTACGTATAGCTGGTATTTAGGTACGTTTTCATCCCTGTCTTATTGTTCGACACCGTTTTTTCTCCCTTTCAATATATGTGTCTGTTCACCGCGTGGGTTATATGTACTCGTATACTATAGATATAGTGTATTATAAATACTGTAGGTACCTATAATACACAATATAATACATTATATCGTTTGTGGCGTCATGTGTTCCGTCAATTTACACAGACAAAACGTTTTTTTTAAAAATTTTTTCGACTTGTGGTCACCCACCAAACATATTATTGTCGTTCTTCACGCGATTCAGTAGTCCCGTCGTAGATGTAACACTGCAGTGAACTGCACCGAGTACAACGCTATTCGACAGTGGCGAGTATGTATATATATAGTCCTATAAGGACGATGACGACGCGCTCAACGCATACCACGCGGCGTTCCATCGATGACGACGAATATCACGGAAATTGTTCATTCCTCAGAACACGATAATATTATATTGAAAAAATAATATTCAATGAACTGAGTACATATTAATATTGTATGATGCACACGTGACGAGTATACGCGACTATTAATAATATATACAGCTTTAATACTGCGAACGCCGTTGAAAATATCAAACAGACGGTGATTTTTGTATACCTGTCTCATCTATAGGTTACTATAATTATTAGTCGTCGAGACTAACGATATAGTTAGGTACCTACGTGGAAATTATTAACACAAATCATTTTAATATTGTAACGTATATATATTATATATATATATAGGTAATCTCGCATGACCGCGAGTCGCAGTAATTAAAACCATTATTATTGAGCGCAGGTCCGCCGCACGATATCTATATATTTTAATATATACAAAACCCATTATTAAACATCTGCTTGAATGTCCAGAGATGAAATAAAACCAATGAGCCGTACGAAACATATACGCGGGGTCCGGTGTAGAATATTATTATGTATAATTATAATGTGATGCGATTCCTCGTGAAATATAACTTGAAGTATATATCGATCAAGCGGAACGTAACAAAATATTGCACGTACCTATTATACCCGCCGCAGTTACAATGCGCGCATATCCAAAAGCGGAAAAAAAATCAAAAAATTGAAAGATATTTGGTTTTTAATTTTTTTTTTTTTTTTTTTATCCCATTTTTCATCGCAAAATGTCGCCGCTCGTCCATCACAATACAACAATACTCACGCATATACCGCAAAAACGTATACAAATAACGAACACACACATCATATTCCGCGCGTGTAAACAGAAATACACCTCTGCTGGTATAGTGCAGCATTATTATTACTTTGAACTATATAAAATATATTTACCTACCCTTCAAGACCCATCACCGTCTATAGTTTTGGTAACCGTCACTTCAACCGTGACTGCACCGAGTGTCCTACAACATTATATTATACGCCGATCGAAGCGTTATCACGGTCGCCTGCACCGCAAAAGAAACGGCGATGGAGTGCATTCCGCCGAGTGCTGATCGCGTGATATAGATCCGTATCGGCGAAGAGACCCGAAAACACCTATATAAAGACGTATTGGCTGTAAGGAAAAAGATGGGTACATATTGTTATGCGTATATAGGTAAATCAATATACGTGGTATACGCATAAGTACGGGCCCGGGGCACTCGCAGGATGTTTACAAACGGCAAAGTGCAATTCGGAGAACTGTCGGTGCGTTAAACTGGAAGAAAACGAAAAGGGGAATACGAAAAAAAACCTAAATAACACATACGTATATATATAATTTTCAATCCGAGATGTATACGTTTACATGGGTAATGTATATAAGTAGATGTATGTATATGCACTACGTCCTGAAGTGTTTTCTTTAGATTTTTTATCGCGGGACGAGGTCGATGGTTTTACGCAAATTCTGTCATTTTTCCCGCGTTAATATAAGTATACAATGGCGGTAGTTTTTCTTTCTCTCGAAAAATACTTTTTTTTTCAAATTATGGTTAACAGAATACTATCCGATATTATAATATTGTGTGCCTATACCTAATACCTATAACCATACCCTATAATAAGGGTTGGTTCGAACAATGCGTCAAAGCGGCAACGGCGACGGCGGTAGGTCTGGCGGTGACCTTTATCGCGTATAGTCTATATACTATTTATGTATCCGTATCGGAAGCGGCAGACGATACACGTGGACACAATAATGATACGAATGCATACACACACACGCGCGTGTATAAGCACGACACATCTGCCACAAAATAGCAGAGGGCTCACAAAACGTTTCCGCATCCGCATGTTGCGTGACTATTAACGACTATAATACGCGTATGTATATATACCGGCGAATACCTCCGCTAGGAGTATATATATGTATATAATGTAGTAAACGTATACCTATAGTGGTGTAGTATAGTGAGGAGGTACATAAGTGTCCTAATACAATATAAAGCAATAAAAAAAATAATAAATAAATAAAACGGTTATTTTTCGCTCTCTAAGACAATTCTTCTTCTTCTTCAAAAAAAAACAATATAGGTATAATTTTTTTATATTTATAATGGCATTGTGTAAACAAGATTGTCTTCACGATCTTCACACGCGTTTTAAAAGAAAAAGAAACTCCGTAAAAATGTACACACACACACACACACTCGCTACAGAGTATGGTACATATAGGTATATATTATAAAATTCACATGTTTATAATACAAGTTTACGTATGCGAGTGTGTGTATGTGTGTACACTACGGGTTATTATTTCTCCAACCCCAATAATTACAGGCGTATCACGACCGCGCGGCGGCGGCGCGTTAACGAGATTGCCTTCTTCGTGCGCTCGCGTACACACGCGCTAAGGCTATATACAGTTCCTGACTATAATATGTATATATTATTTGTGTGTTAGTGTGTGTATTGTTTATGTCGTCGTCGCGGTCGTCGTCGTCGTCGTCGTCGTCGTCTCGAATTTATTAGTTTCGTATTTATTTCGTTCGTCTATTAATTAAACGACGCTATATGTACCACGGTGCGTCGTATAGAGGGAGTGAGCGCTGTGCATTAGCCTGCAGGACGGAGAGACCATACGCCGGAGAGATGTTATTATATATACGCGAAGCCAGCCGGACTGGTCGGCTTGAGTAGACGGCCCGGAAAAATAATAATAAAACCAAACGGGAGAGTATAATATTATATATTATTATTAATATTATAAAACGCGTGTATATGCGTGTGTGTGTGTGTGTGTATGTGTGTGTTTGCGTGCGTGTGCTGATTATTATTACTATTTTGTGCTGCCGCGGCGACGGGGGAAGGGCGAACGACCAAAACCGCATAATATATAATATATATACGCGCGTACACATCCACACATATATATATATACATACGGTACTTTGGCGGTGTTTTATTAATCAACGCCGCGGACGATTCTCTCCCCCGAGCGACGACGACTGCGACGATACGCGCGTTTCTATACAAGTGGTGTGTGTGTGTGTGTGTGTGTATATGTAAGCGAACGGTATTGCGGTAATGTTTGAGCAGTTTATATACGACCATTATACGACAAGACTTAAGTTCCTAAAGGGATTTTGGGGTATTACGCGTGCAGTCGTCGTTATTTTGTCGCAGCTATTGATCCGGCAAATTGGTTTTATTTCTTTTTTTGGTGTTGGGGGACTAATTCCAAATTTTCCTAATTTATGGACGGACACGATGATATTGCCATCCGTGTCGGCGGCGCGGCAATTGTTGCGGCTATGTGTAATGTGTATACGCATTATAGCTAATATTCGTGAAATGTACATCATCTGTTTTTCGCGATTTTATACTTATTGAACCCGCCCTCTGCAGAAATAGATTTTTTCCTTCCCTATCGGACTAAACGTGAAAACGCTAAAGCCACACGCTGACACGAATACGTAATGTATACATGTTTGTGATTCTATTATATTATCGAAAAATCATCGCTTTATGTGAATATTCAAGCAATACTATCAACATAAAAATATAACTCGTTAAGACGGTGATAACCCTGTTAGCTTATTTTCGGCCTGAACTTATGATGGAGAAGTTCACCTTGTCTCGGCCGAGTGAGTTTACTTTAAAACTATTCAGGTTGCTGGAAATATAATTAAAACGAATAAGTTAACTTCCTTGAAGGGTATAAGTAAACTTCATCACCTTATTAATTTTACTGTGATATTTGTTATTATAACTTAGTATAGAAACACGTTAATCCGATCCATAGGGTGCGTACTCGCGCGTATTTATACATTGCGGCGATTTTATAAGGAGCTAGCGATCACCGTAGGTTAAATACACATAACACTGATACGAAATTCACAACAATATGACCAATAAGGGATGAAAACTACATCAATAAACCGATAAGTATGACAGGGGCGTCATTTCAGTATTTAAGAGGGTAAGGCAAAATTTCTATCGGCCCCGTATTAATTTATTTAAAATAATATATATATTACAAAGCTCAAAAAAAGAATAATAAAACAAATATTTTTTAAATCAAATGCTGTAGGTATCTATTAAGCAAGCGAAAAATAATATAGCTAATAATAATATAATAATTCATAATATGATAAAATTTATATTCAAATAATTAAATATAATAGCAAAACTAAATAATATAGGCTTAAGGCTTAAGGCTTTTAATGGATATCTACGAGGTTTTATATCTGCAAATAGATCGATAGCTTCCTGAAGATCAATTTTTGAAGCTTCATCACCTTCAACAGCAATCACTAGTAAATCACCCAAGCGCTCATCAGTCATTGTTAGTCTTAAGCATGTTTTTATACGTTTTAATGACGAAAAAAAACGTTCATTTGAAGCGGTTGTTACAGGTAGTGTCATTAGAATAGAAATAATTTTTAGTGTCTTAGGAAAAGAGCTTGGAATTTCCAACAATTTTTTAGACATGGAAAAAAGATCATGAACACCTTCTTCACGGGTATTATTTTTGTTTTTAGAAAGTAGATTTTTAGCAATAAGAAATTCAGACTCTAGGAGTATAGGATTAATTTTAAAATAATTATATAAGCTTGAAGATAGGAACTAACTTAATGAACTAATCAAGATTCGAAGAATTAAATAAAGTACAGGTTAAAATACTATTGTTGTTTGTGTCATTAAAACGTTTGTCAAGTTCATTCATAAATCTATAAAATAAATATTTTTATACTAACATTAGGCGTAAAAGGTTTCCAATTTCATTACTCTAAGTTGCTTAGAAATGTAGCGTTCTACGATTATGAGTTGTAGGCGAGTGACCCGCTATGAGCGGTGACGCAATGTCGCAATTCCATCGGCCCTTTGCCCCATGGTACCAAAAATTTGACCAGTCCATAAGAAATCAAGGATGGGGCAATTGTCCCCGCCTGCCACCCCCAAATGACGCCACTGAAGTATGAACAAATTAGAAAAACAAGACATAGTAGGTTTTTATAATAACGAAGTATTGTAGGTACAAATAGGCATATAGAAATGAATACATCTATGTATAAATAATGGGTATATAAAAAGTACTAACGCATATCGTAAATTCCGTCTGCACCTGCACCCGCGACGACATATTATTATACTATAATGCACACATAAATATAAATATATTTACTTTGGATAGTAAAAAGTCGGCCGACGATCCGACTTTTTCCCTCATACCTACTAACCGTTTACAGTCGACCTATAATGCATTTTTTATCGCACGCGAAGACGACCACTATACATACATCATACATCATGCATACATGCATGTACCTACACATACCTATATATAATAACATCTTTTATTTAAGTCTAACTACGATTGTTAACATGCTTTTAATTTCTAATTTATTCAAGACTAGTACAGTGTATAAATATGTAAAACAACGGTATAAGTACACTTTAAATGTATAATTTTAGAAAGCTTTTTTTTCGTTTTATTCATCGAGTAACAATAATAATCGATGTTCTCTCCGACTTAAATTGTTACGCTTGAGAATCGTCGGATTATTCATAATCGATTCTAAAATGTCTTTATTACGGACCGAGTTAAGCTATTGTAATGTATTCAAATAGTAAAAAAAGACAGTTTTATACCAAATAAATTGAAATATACACACACATATATATATATTATTTACATTTTCGTTTTGTTTTATTTACACTATTTCGTTTGTTTATGTATGAGCGGGTTAGTGAATAATATAATCTCTATAACAAGTCGAAAGTATAAAATAATACGATAAAAATGAGAATATACGTTTATTAAGATAAACACTATATATATTTAAATGAACACAGGTCATAAAACGGTACGGCCACGTTATAATGGGTCACTCTCGATACGAATACATCGCATGTCGAACGGACGTCACAATAAAACACACATCCGACATGGACTTTATAGTGTTCGACAAACGCGTCTCATCGACTATAAACGTATCAAGACCTCTCGTCCCCAGATTTTACATATGCGTTTGACGTGCAGTCGAAGAAGAAGAAGTCGGTACGATCGTAAAAATATTATACGAAACGTTCGTGCAATATAAAGAGAAGTACCTATAGCATAATATATACATGTATAATACACATATACACTAACATTAAAAATATATAGTTAATATATTATATTATGTTGTATATTATGTCTCTTATTCGGTAATATTCGAGGCCATATAAAAAATGTACAGAAAAGTCGTTATCTGCATTAAGTGTTATCCACGACATTACTGCGTTTTGATATCAGAGTGACATTTTCACGAAAACGCAATAAAAACAAATTAAAATTTAATTATTCATTAGTCATTGTGTGACCTAGAAATTAATGGTACAAAAATGAGACAAAACGTCAGTTGGAGCAGTGCGAGACAACTATACTATAGGTATATACTTACCATTATTTTGTTATTGTCACAAATATTATGTTTATGTCGATGTATATGATTATTTTTACAGCAAAATATCCTAATATAGTAATGTATGACGTAACTGGTTTGTGGAAGTGGAAGCTCAAGGGGAGCCATTTCGCCCTTTTTTTTCGGTTCACGTATTTCATCCCCTACGTTTTTCTCATTAAAAAACCCCACCCCAAGTAAGAGACTCTGATTTAATGTACTCGAAATGCAAATATTTTATTCCATTTCATTCGGTTTTCTTCATATAACACACAAAGTACTATAAGTATATATGTGTTTTAAATACATGTATACCCAAAGGTATATCGAAAATCGATACTCCGAGTGAAATCGTCTATGTACCCGAACGTTACATACGATACGCGTAAAATTGTGCATCCATCCCCTCCATTACATGTAGGCAGGTACTAAACATGTGAGACACACAATATGTGATGCTGATGCACCAAACGATACACATCGTACGTATATGCGATGATATATATTTATATAAACCACGTCGGTCGATGGTCACAACACGCGTCCGAGATTTACCATGTATTATTAACGAGCTAAATGTGTACAAAAGACTTGTAATAATATTATATTTTATATTATTATACACTTTTTAAAACACAGACTCTTCGGCCAAAAAACCCGTTCCCCGGGGCTTCCGAACCCTCATGGCGTTTTGAATGTAACATGATTTTTCAGCTCACTGTGAGTAATGAGACGTGAACGGATATATTTTTTTATTATTATTATTATTTTTTTAATAGAAAAAAATGGATACGGGTAGAGAAGAGACTGTGAAAGAAGGGGAATTTGACGAAAAATAACATATAAGTACTGTCAATGACAATATAACACACTACTGCCTATATACACAATATTATAATAATAATATATTATGTACGTTTTACAACCCGTGTACGGTGTATCTACATAATATTGACGTTAACAAACGAAAAGCATGGTAAAAATTAAACAAATAAATATATATTTGTATACATATATTATACACACGTGTTTGCTCGTCGATAATATGGTATAGGTACTATTTTCCAATGATACGTTTGCGCTGGGCACGACCAAAGATAAACATTTATTTTTTCGCGGAAGAAGGTTATACGACCACTCAAAACTTGTATTGTTTTTTTTCAATCATTTTCAAACTCAACATTTAAATTCCGTGTACCTACAACCGTTTAACAACGATTTTTGATAGCGCGCCGGAGTGTTTCGATGTAGATTGTGTGCGGAGGAGCCGCGCTTATCTCCTTTAAAAAAAAAAAAAATAAATAGCCGATATCCTACCTAACTACATAATTGCTCCGACGTCCGTTCAGGAATTATGCGCGAGGAGTGTAAATAATAAACGATGGTGGAATGCGTGGTCAATTACATATATATGTATTTACAAATATATTGAATACCTAATAATAATTAACAATGAATAATGTCTGGCATTTCAAAACGGGAATGCTATCAGTCGTTCACGCTGCCGTCGATTTCAATAATTATTTTACGCGTTTATTTTTTTACACCCAAAGTCGTGTGCTCAATACGCCGAAATTCGATTATTTCTTGTCTGAATTTAAAACGTCAATAAATTTTCGTCAAATAGAACGACGACTATACTCAAATCGATATAAACAGCGAGTGTCAGGTGAGCGTAATAGGTGTATACGTAGGTACGCGCGATAAAAAAATAATAGAATTAATATTATAACAGCGATAATAACAAAACAAAAACCTGTATATGCCGACACTCGCCGTGTATAGCCATCAAGACGTTCCGTTTTGAGAAAAACCGATTACATTTAGCGAATTCGGCGCGAAGTTATTTTGTCTCTAGGGCAGTAATATATCAGAACGCATTATCACCAATACAACGACGTTCAGCCGTAACGGGTCCATTACAAACAGACAGTCGAACGGATTGTTCTAGCATAGTTATATATTATATTATACACAATGTGTGTGTATGTGTCTGTGTATATAATTATGTATGTGTATAATACATCGTAGGTAAATATAACATATATATATACATATATAATATGCACGTTGTACGCACAATATCTGTGTGTGAATATCATTTATAAACAGGACGCGTCATCTCGGTAACGTACTATAGAATACCGGGTGAGTCAAAATTTATACTACAGCCATTTTATCAAATTAAATTATATAATATATTGTATTCAATATTTTTTGTAGCTGTTTTTTTTTTTTTTTACAGAATTCATGAAGATGAATGAAAAAAAATATCTTAACATTATGGGTTTACAAAAAAGCACGAGTCCCTTTAAATTTTAAAAAATTGACCCAACAAACATTCCACCGAAATTTCATAAGAAATAAACAATTTAAAATTAATTTTAGATTTATCTAAATCGAAACGATTTTGTATACTTTCAATACGTTTTCTCTATTTTCAGAATAAAACATTTATACGGTAAAACAACTATAGTACATATACATTTTGAATCATCCGGTATATTATATTGTAGTGGATATATCTTTATTATTTTTCACTTCGTATAGCGGTATATTATATAATATAGACCTAACTTTATACACTATTCTTGTTTGTGGGAAAAATGAAATTGATTTTTCCGTGTTATGCCTTATGCCTTATAGCGCTATAGAACTATAGAAGATTTCAACTCTTCCGGTAAAATCAAACAATCTACTTATTATACTCGTATTTGCCAAATGATAATATAGCTAATTAAAAATAATAAATATTACGTTCGCCGTATAATACCTATCGGTTGACCTTAATCTGATGGTTTCGAAAACAACGAGCTGCCGTTTCGCGCAATAGCTCCGTGTTTTTTCTTCTTGAATATTTCGTCTATTCTATACTCAACACACACACACACACACACACACACACACACACACACACACACATATATAAAGGTATACGCCGCAAATAATACTTAGAAAGTATAATCATCACGAAATCCGTTTTTTTCATTATAATAATAATATATACGCGTAGGTACCTACACAAGACGCGGACATAATATATACAATCACATAATAAATCGTTCAATAACATCATATTATTATTATTATTATGATATAGGTATATATCTAAGACCGGTGTGACTTTTCAATTAAAAATAAACATAATTTAACACTTCGATATTTCATAACGATGAATTATTGTTTTACACACAATGTGTGTGTGTTGTTGTTTTTTTTTTTAAATTTTAATACAATTATTCGAGATCACGAGATTAATGCGGTCGACGGTATTATACGCACGCCGCGCGTTGGCCAGTTGTTATAATCCGACGATGATTATTATTATTATTACTATTCCTTACAACTACGCTAGAGATCTTCGATTTAAGAACGGCTCGGGCCCGAAACGCAGCACGAGTATAAATAAATTAAACAACGTTCGATATACGAGATCAAGATTAATAACACGTAATAAGGGTTTCAAAGGATACGGTTTCCGACTGGTTCACGACACGATCGAGAGACAACACAATAATATAATAACATTTCGACGCCGCCGTAACGAAGGTTGAGTGGGCGTGCTATTTTCGACTTTTTATAAACTATAATATATAAATATATATATATATATATAATATACTAGTTGGTAGTGCGTTGGCGGAGGGGAGGGGGGCGTTTTCGTATATCAAACGGAAATAATACTTTTTACGGCGACGAAGTATAGTAACGTCGTGAATTTCCGTTACAGACGTTTTGTAAGCTAATGGTGAGTGAGACTCTGAGCTGGGGTGTGCTAATAAGCTAACGCACAGAATTGACGGCACGTACAGAGATCTACCGAAATGAAAAATAAAATAAAAAAAAAAACTAATCATTAATAATTGAAGACTTGTTAGCAAAGCACAAAAAAAAAATTAAAGCTATAAATACAATATATAAATAGCTAACAACCATTCGTCAAACTCAAAATAAATAGATCGAAATAATAACCTAATATTACAAATATGAATTTGAATTATTTAAATATAAATTAACACGTAATTATAAATTAGACGTCTCGCGTTTAACAACTAAATAAAATAATAATTAAAAACGAATATAACTGATAAAATCTAGTATCCAATTATCTTTGAGGTGCATTTCCATGAGAAAATATATTATATTATAATAAACATCGCCATCCATTGCCCGTGGCGGTTTATCAAATAATTATAAATATCAATCAACATCGAACGAAATATTTTTTATTCGCATTTCTATTAAATGTTAGAATTTGTACCTATCTACAACAGTTTTTTTCTAATATACACATATATGTTGTATATTGTATGTTTGACAGTTTACATCAAATTCTCACTACTTCTCGCATATTATATTATCCTATATATATATATATATATATATATTGTACATAACATTTTAATTTTTTTTACTCGAGGAAAATAGTAGGTAATTTTTAATTTTATATTTTTCAACACGCGTCCAGCGTAGTATTATAACGGAAATAGATCGTAAAATCATAAATTATGATGTGTAATGTTACCTAACTATATAACACGTCGTTATAGGCTATGTGCGGAATAATGCGCTCGAAACCCGAAAGCCGCGACCGTCGTTTTGGCTACACGGGTATAGTTATAATAAGTCGGTAAAATCACGTAATTCCACGGCACACCAGTTATTATTAAGTTGTTTCTCGGAAAACTCTTGAGAACTGCGACCGCAATTCGCAAGACCCAAAAATATGTTTCATTTCACCGGCCATTATTTTTTTTTTAGCGGTTTTTATTTTATAAGTCAGTGTACCAGCCGTGCACATTTCGATCGCGGTATAATAATATAAGTATATCGCGCTTTTGTGCGGCGGACTCTCCGTGGTCGGCGGATAATGAGTGCGGCGGCGGTCGTGGTAGTGCAGGTTGTGGGCAGCAGTGACTACGACTTTGGTATATAATGTACACACACACACACCATTACACGCGCACAAGCACCCACGGAAGGTATACGTATATAGGTATATTAACGAACGAGGTAAATACGCGTATACATATATGATAATGTATAGGTATAATATTATAATGTATACCCGGGCGCGCGCGAGTACTGCAGCGGGCAGCGTGTCATCACACCGGCGGACACTATCATTAGAACATCACTCGACGCGTTATTACCGGGTCACGTTTATCCCGTCCGCATTATATATGTTATTATATACATATACGTGTACACAAAATATATATCGTGCATGTGTGCGTGTATATTTTGTACACACCGATGTGTTGTGTATATATTTTTTTTCTTCTTAAAAAATTTTCGACCTATCTTTCTTCACCAAAATAATAAATAATAATAAAACATCTCACATGTACAACTATACCATTTGCCACCGCCTCTTCCTCCTCAACCGATTTTCCCAACAACCGTCTTCGCCCTCTAAATACACACACACACACACACACACACACCTGCACACAAGACGAATGTCAGGACGAATAATCAATAGTAATTACGGTGGGTGTAAAATACCAGTGTAAAGGTGCTCCAGGGGCCTATACCTCTGTATGTATATATACGAGGACGGCGACGACGACGACGACGACAACGGAGAAGACGATAGGTACGAATTAACGACCTCCGAAAAGAGTAAAAAAAAAAAAAAAGAAACAACACTCCGTTCTCGTGAAAACTGTTGCTCGTTATAAGTGATTTTTTTTTCCGTTTCTTTTTTTTTGTTGTCTTATAATATACGGGGCACCGGGGTCACTGCAGTGATTGCTAGACGAACATATACGGAAATTCGTAGAAGTGTATACGATATTATAATATATGGTGTTGGGAAAAAAAAATAAAAAAAATCACGAAAACAGCTCGGACGATTATCGACGGGCATACGGTAATAATATAATCGTATTATACACCGTTGTGTATAGTCGTATAGCAGTGTAAAATGGACCATATATTATTGTAAGAAGTTATTTGATGTATTTAACGCGCCAGAAGGTGTTGTCGTCGATAAATGTTAGTCGATAAACACGGAGTGATCCATTCAACGTAAAACACTCATTATTACTGCATAGAAAACACTAAAGTTTTTGACAGACAAGATAGTTTATTAGTGTTATAACCTTCCGAGTATTTAAAGTTTAAATGAGCTAAGTATTGAATCAACATTTTAGCAGAGTACTTCTATATCGTTTAACTTCACTTATATCTATACTTTTAATGGGCACTTACTTATGGAAATAATAAAAGAGTTTTACTTAGGTACTCGTCTAAAATTCAATTTTTATTTATCGAAGTACTTAAAAATTGTTCCGATTAGAAAAATGAATAAAAATTAATTTTGTCATTAAGAAAAGGGTAAAAACGAAATAGTACCTATAAAAATAATATGAGTAATTAACGTTTTTCAAAAATATATCGAAACGCACCATATACCGGTCCGCGGAGACTTCAATATTAGCAATACGGCGGCCGTAATAATAATATATAACACGTACACGATAAATCAATGGGTTTTAATTATTTAAATACGTTTAGCAAGTCTTTGGCGGGCCAATAGTTCATTTTTAATTTATTTCATGATTTATTGAAATACATAACCGTGCAGGTGCACACAACTCGCTTCATTTAAGAGGAGAGAGAAATACGTGTTATTAGCTCCGCGAGATGTTTACATAATAACCGAAATATATAAATAAGACCCAACGTAAGAACAGTAGGAAGAATAATGCTGCAGTTTATTAACGGTGTGTACCTATATACGTACGCATAGTGCATAACGCATATATCACTTTAACTCATTTAAAATCAATTAGACAATTGTAACAGAGTACAAAAACACGTTTGTACTTTATTAAACCGTATTTTATCGTCCCCATCGTGTAAAATATGCAATACCGGTTAACTTTTAATTTCATGCCCCGGCGTACATAATAATATAATATAATAGCACGCGATTCGGCCGGACTTAATCGTTTTTTCATGTCGTCCACGATGTAGGACAGTTTCAGTTCACCGCTCGGGAGGCATAATGTCATACAAACAAAACATAATCGTATAATATCTAACATGTATTTAATGTATATATATATATATATATTACGAATACACTTTTTTAGTGTTCTAACTGGTTTTTGTTTAATTGTGACGTTAAAAAAGAAAAAAAAAGGCTTAATTGTTTTCCGCGACGTGTGCTCGTTTATTTTCGTCTTGGAGATTTTAATATGTTCATTAACGAGAAAATATACGACGAACGAAATATTCAGATATATACCTATCCGATTTCGAATCGAATAGAAAATAAAAACAAATAATATTATATTATTATTATATAGACTTTTTTTTAAGCATTACGCAATGTTATATACGTACGCGTGTTATACGCGTCATTATTTTTAATTCCGTCGGAATCATTTTATCCGTTTAATATGATCCGTTTGACATATTATATAACATGAACGTACATCATTAAAACGCGATATCCTGCACATTCAACACCCATGCATAATTAATTAATACTCAATACGTCATACTAAATTCATACAAAAACGATCGTAAGTATATATTAGGGGCAAAGTAGAAAGTCGGGCATTGTATGCAGTGCCTAATTAGATTTTGGCACTATAGGTTAAATATTGAAAAAAAAAATTAAATAAAAACTCTTAGTGGGTACTTTAATAAACATAAAAAAAAACCTGAAACAGACGCTTTAAATATTAGTCATACCTATTAATCTTTCTCGTAAGTCGTAGTATCAAACGAATAAAATATGTAAATATGGGCATTGATTTTAGAAAATATAATATTCTAAAATTAATCGTACGAGTAATTGTTACGTATGAATTTCATTCAATAGGAATGTTCACAGTATGCTGTATTTAATTTACTTGGCTCGTTCGATTCCGGACAGCATTCACATAGCCCGGACATGGTCGAAAATGCTTCATGGTCAATGTAGGAAAAATTGAAGTATAAAAAAATCATTCTTATACTACCCACATTGTTTGAAAATTGCATCACAATGCACGATTTTTTTTTATTTTGTTCATAATATATACACATACTATTACGATATAAAAACATATAATTATAAAAGTATTGAGATGATTTTCAAATCGTTTTGAATATATTGCGCTTTAATTATATTAGATAAAAAGATAAAAAAAAAAATAGCAACAATATTAATTTCATACAATTAAAACAGTATGATATTTTTTCTTTGAACTTTGCCGCTGAGTTACAATTATTTATAGATACGAACTAGTTGATTGATTCTGTACATAAATGCACCATACATTCATTGATAATATATCAATATTAAGGAACAAACATACATTAATACCTATACATTACGAAAGAAATTCAACGGAGTTGTTAATTAAAATTATACAGCAATCAATAATAACGATCGGTTTTAAAAAATATTTTTATTTAAACGTTATCATTTCATTAAGTAATTTTTTTCACGTATGTACAAAATCATCAAATTAAACAGTTCTGTGAACTCATTATATAAATAATAAATATATAATATATTTTAACTACTTTGTTTTTAATATATAAACGCAATTTTCCGCAGCACATTTCGATAATGTTTAGCAAAATAAACTTGTTTTCTTATAGTTTTACAGACCATATAAACACACATTATAAAAATGTTTTAAAACAATACACTATAATATCCGGTTTTTTAACAAATTCTGTCAAGTAAAATTTATTACACAGCCGATTACGATAATATAATATATAATAAACATGCGATTTTTAAAATTTGTCGCAAACTTAACCATATGATGTATAAAATATGTTTTTCAGCGATCTAATATGCGAAATCACTAAATTAATGTATAACAGTATGAAAGTCGTCTTGAAACAATAAAGAACAAGAAAAACATACAGAAACTGTAAACTAAAAAAACTTATACGTTTTCCTTTGTTTATCTTAGTAACGTAAATAATATTATTTTGTTTTACTCAAAATAATGATTTGAAAAAAGATATTATACGAGTACAAAACAAACGTACCTAATATTGTTATTATTAAATATACATTATATATACTTTATAATTACCTTGACGGGCGGTTAAAAAGCTCACGTAGCATAATATACGTAATATTCGTTATTATTAAATATTAAACAAATAATTTTTTGTGAACGTTAATCTTTTTAATATATCAAAGTTGAATAAACTTAGTGGTTCTACGAAAATTGGATGTGAAATTATTAATCAAAAGTACTTACACATTCTCTACGGATTACGATACGATAAAAACATGTTGACATTTAAAAATCTTAAGTCGACTGCAGTGTGGTTCTTCCTTCAAATTTATATAAGCAAAAAAATCAGATATTGTAAAATGTTTGGCGTCTGTTGAAATTCCAAATAGAAAATGTCTTTAAAAAAGTCACTATTTTTCAAAATAATTAGCGTTAACTGTTTTCTACATTATTCAATATATTATAGTTCTAAGGAGCTTGCATTATACACGCGTCATAAAGAGGCCTCGAGATAAACGATTGCACAATGCACGCGTCGTTAACGACATGTAGGCTGGAAGCGGTAATCTGCTAGCCGTTTCTGTCTTACACATATACGTGCGTGACATATGGAAATTTAATCGTATTCCGACAATCAACAACGTATAAACCGATATGGTAAAACAAAATATGGTCTTTAAAACACTGCGGATTCAATTTGAATTTGCCCCGAAGTGATTCACATTTTGATAACTAATGAATCGTTATAAGCTCGGCGGTTCCCGTATAAGAAAACGTATAAAAACAGGGGAAAAGTCGATCTCCCTCAGCAGGTCAACGTCACGAGAAATATTTCAATCTGTTTTTACTCCAACGCCCTCGTCGTCGCCTCGTCAGATCGATCGGAAACGGAAACACGACTGTCGACTAAGTCTCCGCGTCACATCAGTCGTGTTACGCGCACAATATTATTATTTATTGCGCATTATTATTATTGCTATATGATATTATCATAATGAAAAGCGGGTACACGCGTTGACGTGGCTGCAGCTATGGATCGAATATAATAAACCAAAATAAATGACGCGCCGCCGATGTATATATAGCGGACAGACTCGGTCGAGTGACTTTGCGACGGCGGTGGACGACCTGCCGCTACTGCTGACGAGCGATATCGTAATGCATAACGATTTTCCTCCGTACACGCTCGCGGACGTACGTACCTATATATACATATAAATAGCCATATTCAAATGGCTTTTTATGATTATTATTATTAAATTTTTTTTTGTCTCCTTGTATACGCGCGGTGCAGGGGCAGTGAACGAATGATGTGAAGAGATTTTCTCGTGTGCTCGGAGCAAAGACGCGTCGCCGTATACGGGACGATACTACAATGAAACACGTTTACAAAATTTTTCACGCTGTCCAGAGTAATAATAATAATAATAATAATAATAATGATAATAATAATATATATGCACGCAGTGTACATGTGTACTAGTATGTAACAACGAGAGCGTGCTTTTCTATTATGCATAATCAATCTGGTAGGTTTTTTGATTGGGAAAAAAAAAGTCGATAATATTCTCTATTCTCATGGTCACGTATATATAACGTGTGCGCGAGCGGCGTGCGCGGAGAGAGAGATGGCGACGGCAATAGGTATATATACTTATACTATAGCTAGCTGATGTATGTATTATAATATATACATATATATATATTATGATATAGGTATTATAATAGTGTATAAATAGATATGTATATGCATGTGTATCGCGGAAGAAAAGAATGGGAAAAAAAATGTCGGCCATACGTGAAATATATAATATACAACAATATAGAATAACAATATTTATACATAATAATATTATTATAATATGTGTATCGTATTATGTACGGCCCAAGTATGTGTGTGTGTGTGTGTGTGTGGGTATTTGTAGACGGACGCCGCCCCGAGACATTTAAATTTCGGGCTGTTTGAAATGAATATTTATGCGTCCCGCCGCCGAGGCCGAGACCCTGTTGCCCGATCGCGAGACGGTCTGCTGCAGCTACTGTTTTTAAACGGCGGAAGTGATGTGTTCCGACCGGGGCGCGGTGCGCCGCTCTTAATGGCGGTTTTTTTTCTGAGGGGTGACTCGCGCCACCGCCACCGCACCTCCAAACCGAATACGATGAAGACAAACGTAACATGTGTGCGTGTGTGTCTGAGTAGTACGAGACGACGGATCTAGTACAGAGACTAATTAAATCGCGAGTGTACTCATCGGTATATATACACATTACACGCACATGTGTAGATATAATACGTCGTCACGCAATATCATATTTAATAATGAAAACAATTCATTTGGACGAATAATAACCAATTTTTTTTTTTTGACAAAAGTTCAAACACATTGTTTGTGGAAAGGGGGAGTTAAAAATACCGGAAGATAAGATTAGACCCGTTTAACATAAAAAAAAAATAATTTTTTTTATATTATTATAATTGATTTTTTTTTCTGATTAGGTACTCATATAATTTCATTGATAAAAAGAACTGTCTTTCACTTTTACGCGAGTATTCCACTCAGTAATTTTTAACCAAACCTATAGCTAATTGCAAAAGTTCCTTTATAAAATTGATGAGTTTATACGACGATATGACGATATTTATTTTACTCGTTTACAGAGATAAGGTAGACGATAAATGCGCAAAAGAAAATGTTCTATTCACCCAAATAAAATGATTTCAAAAAAATTAAAATTATATAATATTTAGATTGTTATAGGGTAATATAAATTTTTGCTTTATACTATCGTCACAGGAAATTATTATATTCGTTATTGAGATTTTATCTTTATACGCAATCCCCGTGCTGATTCCGTTTAAGGTTTAACCGATTTTAGATACGATTGGTTTTAAATTATATATATTTTTTCTTATCGTTCGGGAGTCAGCTAGGACACCAACGACGGGACACAAAAATAATATACCCCATCTTAGCTAATGCTGCAACGTGTCATGTGTTGGTATGATGCCTATTATAATATTATATTGTACTTGTATACCTACGTTTTTTGTCAATACATAACATCAATCATTATCCGTATAGGAACTATATAATTTGATATTATTAAATATTAATATACGCTATATACAACGACAATTATTGAAATCATTATTCCACAACAATATAAAATATGTAAAACGACACAAAGTGTACCATCATGTCTTTCCGCTCCAATAACTATTCATTTTATTATTTTTTTATGTTCGACTGATATAATAATAGATTATGAATAGACTACATTCTTCTAAATATTTTAAACTTAAGTGTATTGAATATACATAGACTACCCAAAAAGTTATGAATCACAAACAAAACTGTAATAGTTTAGTGACTTTATTTTTAGTTGATTTATACAGTTTGCATTCATATAAAACAAATTTAAGTGATTGAATGCATTTTGTGATAGCGGGTATTTGAGCGTGAATTTATTATACGAACGAGGTTAATGGTTATTGATAACACATAGAAATATTGGAAATATGATATGATTATATTATGGAAAAAACTAAAATAGTTTTTTTTTTGTTTATTGACTCAATAAAATATTGTTTTTAAATTTATTCTCTTGATATTGAGAAAAACCTTATCATATTATACGGTTTTGCTCTCGTACGGAATCACCCTGCACTTTCCGCTATACCATACATCATCAATAGTTGCCAATATACAGTGGCTTTTATCAAGTTGCTGACTATCTCAACATCATAAGCGATACGAAACACCAAAAACCGAAATAACGTGGCAATCAGATGCGGTAGGTTAGGGCATGGGGTTTCGAACAATTCAAATAGGAAAAAAGTCATGAGAAGAGCGAACGCCGTGGTACATGACGTGTATATAGTATAGTTCCACGCCCTCGCGCTGGCAATCGTCAAAATTAAATAACATATTATATACTCAATGATAATATATACGAACCGCATCACAACCCTATACTCTCGTTGACCGTGATCTATTATATTCATTAGCCGTAAAAATAATTATAATGATATAAAAACGGAGGAACGATGAATGATGAGACCGAAACGATGTGTACCTATACAAAAACAAAATAATATACCTATGTATATATAGGTACATAATACTCTTAGGACCCCGTGATTCTCTACAGGATATCAACCTTAGAATTAGAAAATCACTATAAGAATTAATTTAAGTATCCCGTGCATGATATATAATGACACGTTATTATTATGGAAAATATGTTTGTTGGTGATTCAAGTACGTACACTTTTCAATTTATTTTTTTCGACCGTTTTCGAGTCTGCGTCAACCGCGAACAATAGAACGACTGAAATATAAACACTAAAAAACGGGTTTCCTTATAGGTATATAAGCATCCATAATAATATAGCAATAAACACGTGAATATTTTTCAAGCTCTGTCGATACCAAAAAGATCATTAATTATATTACATCTAACCCTACGTTCTTAATGACGTTTAACACCGAAATGTCATTAAATCGTTATATATACACACAACACAAAACGCGTGGCATAATCGGCATGGAGAATACCTTGATTGTTTTTGGGGATAAAAACCGTTCCGTTAAACACTGTCTTACAATTTAGAAAATTCGGAATACCTTTTATGAACATTAACTCTGTACACGGAGAGGGTCATAAGATATGGATAACGTATATCATATTATGTAATTAAGAATCAATAAATTTTTCCATTAAATCATCAATCCGATTCGTGTTGTATTTACATAAATTAATATTACTTTTTAACCGGTAGGTACATGTATATATATTAATATATGTTATTATACATACTGTTTCGTATATATTGATAAGTGATTAGACATAATTACTCACGTGATGTACATAAACACGAATTATATTATTATCATTATTTATAAATGATTTGTATGATTAAGTAACAGATCCATGCAATTATACCCAAAGAATGTTCGAAAAATTACCAAAATAATTTTCAATATATAGGCGCATACGATGTGTAATAATATATATTGTAATATATATTATAATAACTACGAGAAAAGAAAATTACTCTCGTGGCCCGTGTGTTATTCCAGTCACGCCACATTTACGAGTATATACAATAACGCAACTACATATATATACGCGCACTACGCATTCATATGTTATATATTATATATGTGTGTACAGTGAGTTTTTCAATTTGGACCATTAGCATATTTAAACGTAATAACTGATTTTTCCATTATTTCCAGTGAAAAAAAACACGTGTTGGCCGCCGTTTTAGTATTGAACGCGGCGTAATATAATAATAAATAAACTGGTTTATTATTTTTGTCTTATTTTCTTAAAAGCTGCTTACGAGTTTGTAAGCAATATCAACACTGAACGCATATTATTCCGCAGACAAGGGCAAAAGAGGAATACTACGCGCCGATCGCAAGTCGTACGTATTAAGCCATCAGACTAAACCCCTCAGTGTTCGTTCATATCATACGTCATATTATTATTATTATAATAAGATATATCTTAAAATGCTTCAAGAGTTGATTAAAACAAGTAAACCGAACGTAATCTGTCCCACAGGCACACACTCAAACACACAGAAATATGGTCGGTTATAAATTTATAATATTATTATGTACATTAAGCGAGAGACGATTTCGTTTTCTGACGTCTTGTATTCACTGGTTATTAGACATTAGTGCACTGCAGCAGTATCGTCGTACATATCATTATTATTATTAATATAAGTTATAGTTTAATAATATATTTCATTTTAGAGTTCGACACGGGCGGGTGGTGATCCTCCTCGTCGTTTGCGTAACGGGAATAATATAATATTTTATATTAATTCGGGAGTTCATATTATACATATTATATGACTGCTACGTATAATGCGCATACACCTGCAAGTATATGTACACTAATCGAAATAAGTGTATTTTGTCCACTAATCCTTTAATACCCATATTTTCGAATCCGATATTCCATTAAATTAAATTAAAAATATTTGCCCTTAAACAGTAGTACAGCGCGTGTACATTAATCTACCCTTGTAATATGCGCTTAATGCGTCACGACTCCCGCGGATAATACTATATTATGATAGGGTAATAATTTAAATAATCAATATCCGGACATGTATAATCACGTCGTAAGACACGACTAAACGTAGTAGCACAGACCCGTTATTCCTTCTTCGGGGGCACAAAAACCATGTCGTTATAATATATACTAACGATTCCGAATTCTCGGAACGATTACAGAAGTATAAAAACGTATAGTTTGGACCCACAATGCATACACGTTTCGTTTTAAATATCGTATTATTATTTATTATGTTATGGGACCGAAAAATGTGTTTTCCACCGCCCGACGACGTCTTTGCCGATATGCTGTGCGGACGCGAGACATAAGGCCGTAAGGATAATATCTATACATAATATAGTATTACGTGTTTTTCACCAAAAATATCCTTTTCCCTAAACACGCTGTGAGACGACGATAAATAACACGGTCAAAACTGTTACGGTGGCACTTAAGACCCTTTATATACATATAACGATAATAATATAATACACGATATCACGAACGCGCGTCAATGCTCTAGCACTCTGCCGCCGCCGCAGTCGTCGCCAACCACCCCGGTGCAGTATATAGTCGCGCCTCGGTGGCGGTGCGACAATGCACGGACGTTATAGGCAGAACGACGAGGAGCAGTCTCCCGCCGACCATTAACCCGCCCATGTCTTTGATATTATTATTATTATATTATTATTATTTCTCATTCGGTCCTTCCGCGTAAGACGCACAGGCAGGCCCGTTCGTATTGTCCGTCGGTCACCGCCGCCACCGAAGACGATGGTCGTGAGATTAGGTAGTGAAAAAGGCAGCAAAAGGGCTACCGCTTCAGTTGCCACTTATTATTTATCGTATGACATACATGTGTATAGTACACAGTGTATATTGTGTGTATATTATATGTATACATATATTGTGTATACGACGATAAATAATCGAAAAACGTGTCGAACTGCAACACAGAAGGTATATATTATATAATGTATATATATATATTGTGATAATGCACAGCGGCCGACGTCGTATGGCGCGAAAAATTCATTGTCGTCGTGCCGATTAATAATGTACATATACACACGAATATAACAGTGTAAATGGTATATGAGTGCCGCAGTTATACAATGCGAGTACAGTTATTTTCGGACCTTTCGACGGTTCTATTTTACGCGCGCACAGCGGTGTACGCGGATCCCGGCAAAATCTCTCTACCCGCAAATAGATCATATGGTGTCGGACACCGTTATAGGGTTTTTACACGGGAAACACCCTTTTTTGCGAGCACATAATAGCGCCCATCCCCGGACGAGGCTATGCATATATATGTATATGTATACACAAGTAATAATCGGCTTTAGAGACCTCTCGTCGCCACACAAGTCGAACAGGATTAAAAGTGTGCCGGTCTGTGTGTGTACACCGGATTTAAGCTCGAACCTACATAATATAACATTTAACTGTATCGTATTTTACCGCTTACACATTATTTTTTCAAAAAAAAAAATTATCTTGTCGATGTCACGCGGTTATATACATTTAAACACTTGCGCTCTAAATAATATACATTCAGTGTGTGTGTCTGTGTGTCTGTGTGTGCAGGTAGAACTGAAATCCGATTTCGAGTCTTTGCGACGCGCGCTCGTCACTGTTTGAAAGACTTCAAGCAGATTTTTATGCACACGTAGACACCGTTCAGTACACACGACGTATACAACGCCTCTTACCTATACGGGAGCAGTGTGGAAGGTAAAACCGTGTTAATAAAAACGAAAAAGGGTTGTTTAAGTACATATTATATATGTATCTTTGTGTATATATACCTATACTGGCTATACCCCGCTGCATTGTATACACCGTCGACCACCGCGCACTGTATATTCGTATAATACTTATATAGGTTTACTCACAGGTATGTCGTCAATGCAAACATTCCATAAAACGTGACCTGCAGCAGGTGTGGATTTTTACACTACGCACGACGAATACAGAGCTATTTGCAAATTTGCAGACTATATATAATATTATATGTGGACAAACTTGGAAATAATTATAAAAATGTTCACATTATTAGAAAAATGTATATTCGCGTTTAAAAGAAATATTTTAAAAACTTATAGTATACCGTGTGTACAAATTATACATCTCGCTATACTAACGATAAAATGTCAACAACTAATCAAGAGCATTTTTTTTTTAATTAAAACTTGTAATTTCATTCGATTGCGATATTAACGAGAATAAATAATATATAATATGTAAAATTATAAATGATTAAAATATATAAGTTTAATTTCGTGTGAAAATTTCACAACACGTAATTTTCATTAAACATTATAACTTTTAATTATATTCAGTAATATATTTTTTTACCGGTACAGATTATGAATGTTCATAGTTTGATACTTAACTTTATAAACGATGTAAACATATTCGCCTGGCATTAATCCAACGTCAATTCATTATATTTAATGAAATGTCACTTTGTTTATCTGATTAAACTATAATCATTGAAATAATTCATAAGAGCTGTATACATACATAATATATATATTATATTATACATACTATATTATTTAGCAGCACACGTGCAGCAAAATACGACTAGGTACCTATTCATATAAATTTAAAAAAATGATTTTACAAATTTTCTAAAAATTTAACTTGATTTATTAAAAACAAAACCGACAAATTAAATCGTGTTGTAAAATATGTCTTTTAATGTATATAATATACCGTATAATAGGTACCCATATATTTTTATATACATAAAAATAACCGATTTACCAGGTATACGCCATAAGTATAGGTATTATAGGTATATTGCAATATTGTAAATATTTATTAATATTCTCATAATCATATATGAGCGTACACTGGCGGTATACTGTAATATGTGCCTATTATACTACGACTGTTAAAATAATACAATATTTATTACGCACCATAACGGTAATTTAAACGCGCGTATACTTGATGGTGCCCGAGCACTGGTAATAAAACTCGTACATATTATATTATACAGGTACAAACAAGCAGACAAGGCTCGTCGAAGATCGAGGGGGCTCGTCATATCATTTTCGAACGATCCAAATAAATTACATAATATTATCCAACACACAATATTATATACGTACACCGAACACGATAACGTCGAGGGGCGCGGCGCCTCCTCCTTTTTTATACATTATATTTACTGGCGACCGCGAGAGCTTATCTCGTGTTTACACGGAAACGTTTTCAGGCGACGACTACGTGACGCGTGACGTGTCTGCATAAGATTACTATGGTGTGTGTTTGCGGTGGGGAATTTATTTTTTCGAAATTTTCGACGAGGTGAAAAGAGTACATAAACGATGTGCTCGCACATATTGTAGTAGGTACTAAATAGTAAACAGGTATTGTAACGACGGTCAAACTATACATATTGAATAATTACAGCTGGATAAGGGACTTGTAACATGCTAGATTCTATAGCATCGCAGACCTATGAAAACGGCAGTTTTTCGGTGCTATTTTAAGTGATTTTTTCCGACGAATTTAGTCGGTAAGTTTAAGCTCTACACGAATTATAACTATCGGCTACTGGATCAAAACTATATACATCTACAGTAAACAACAGTTATGACATGTTTACGGGAAGTGCAAAAAATGTTTGCATTCGAATTTCAAAATGTCAAAACTCAAATTTAAGTCAAATCGCGTGCTAGTTTTTTTATTGGTCTCACTTAATTTGTATGCTGGTAGGTTCAACTAAAAGGATCATGCTGAGACATGAAATATTTGTGGTATGTATTTTCTGTTGGTCAGTCTCGAAGAAAAATTATGCCAGTCGGTGGTACTCTTTCTATTCATCACGACGTTCCATTCTTAACAGTATCTCTAATTAAAACTGACCAATCAAATAATGAAATAAATTTAGGTATATATACATAAATGTAAGTATATGCTATCCCGATTACACCTGTCATCGGTAAATCGGTAAATCATACTGAAAAAACACGATCGTCGCAGGTCTTTTTCTCTGGCGTTCATCATGCCATAATATTATATCTATCAAATCATTTCTACGTCACCACACTGTAAACTGTGTAAGTTCTGAGTTGTGCGACACATCTCGTCGAAACGAGTCTTGTATTACGCGAATACCTACTATAATTATTACGAACTGATGTCCTCGTCACTTCCGGTCCGACTGAACACGTCAACTGTTTTCCAGTGATTGGCCAAATGCGGTGTATTAACGTGAGAAGTCACTTCAGGTTGCTCGTGGCTCGTATTAAATACAAAACTCTACGACTGTAATATCTTATTTATAAAGATACAATTCGTTAAAATTTCACATAATGTAGTATGTACTTGTCTACGCAGTTTTGTAAAATACGAATTAAACTTTTATAAAAAAAAAAATCACGTGATCGCATACCTGCAGGCCCATATCTAATATCTATAGGTATTAAAAATTCCCAAAATCTATATCCCCTTCACAATAATCATAAATATGGTAGTGAGTAAAATATCATTCCGTTGGCCGTTAATGTATATAATATATGTATATGTTACGGTGAAAGACGAAAATTGGTAAATGTCGTCATTCCCCGGTCAATGACGTCATTAACCAAAATGATTCAATTATGTAGGTAAATGTTGTAAAAACACATTTTTAAAATTCAATTGTATACATGTTTCACCGGTCATTGACGTCATTTACCAAAACTTGTGGTAAATGAAGATAAATTTCAAATAATACACTGATTGTTTTAATATATCAGACTTGGGTAGTATTCTGAATACTTTTTTTTGAAAGTATTCAATACAGTATTTTGAATACTTTTTACAAATATTCTTAATACAGTATTTGGAATACTTTTTTTCCGACCAATCACACTAAAAATAATTTCATTACTTCTTCTGTCATAGAAATTGCTTTCGCATTTATACATAACCATATAAGCACCTATAATCTATGTATATTTTTATTCAAAATATTTTATAGTAAATAGTAATATATTATTTTGTTTTATACTATTTTTAGTGGGTAATATTATTTCCAATTTGAAACGTTGAATTCGTAATTATTATTATTAATATTTAAGCCACAGTAACTTGGCTATTGGCTTAAAGTAGTTGATTAATGTACTAATTTTTATAATAATATTAATTTTATTATAATTAAGTATTAATTAATAGTTTTTTTTTTTGTGAGTATAATGTTCCTTTATTAGGTTTTACTAAAAAAGTTATCCATTTTATTACTTAAATAAATCACGCATAATATTTATAATAAATTAAATATTTAATTTATAATGAATAGATTGGACAATGTTCACTTATAAACACTGAATTGAAAAAAAATATATATTTTTTATTGAAATCTATTTAACATTATTTTTTAAGTCAAAACTATTTTTTAAAATTCGATACAATTCTTTCCATAAATGTATTGAACATCATTCTTCAATTAAACTGGGGATTGACGTCAATAACTGGGGAATGTCTACATTCACAGCATTTACCAATTTTTAGGTAAATGATGTCATTTACCGGAGAATGACGACATTTACCACGTTAACATCATTAACCGTAACATATATATATATATATTATAAAAGTATACACGGGGAGTAAATTATGAAGTTGACATATCAAAGTACCTATGTATTTTTTGCAGACACCTGACTGCTTACTCGTAGCACAATGCAGTTGCAGCTAAATAAGCAGTAAGAAACTACTAAGATATTAATATGACGCGCTGGCAAACGCTGCTGCCGGTAACGTTGTTTTTAACGAGGTGTACCACGCGTTAAAGAATATTATATCTCATATTCTCATAATTCTCGTACTTGTTAGTGAATACGTTATTATATATTATTATTATTATTATTATCATATCATACAGTATACGTGTCCGTATAGTAGTTTAAATATAATAATATCGAATAACTTTATCCCTGAGCCGGCTGGCGCAGGTACCTACACCTTTTTACTTGTCTCTTTTTCTCACATTTTTTTTTTATCTGAAGTCAAACACTCCGAACACACCTAACACTCCTCGCTGCTCGTATACACTTATTATATTGTTGTTAAAATATTATATGATATGTTACACGTATGTATCTTACACTATACTACCAACTACCAAGCATATATTATAATATAAATATGGTGTCATCGAATGTACATTTAAGACAATATAATTGTTGTAAGATAATACAATAAATATATAGACAAAACGTTTGACCGATAACGTTATAATAAAGACCACAGTGTTCCATGGTTTATCGCATTTCGGTTTAATTTTTCACCAATGCATTTCGAAACAGTGTATAATACTACGGTATACAAATGATGTGTATAATATAATATATACGGATCCAACAAACTGTGTCATCAATGCAATCGTAAAACGAGGCACATAAATATTATGGTTCGTGTTTGTCTTAAGCTAAAAAAAAATACGCGAGACGGTAGTAAAAACAGAAGACCGACCACCATAATATTATGTGTACCTACCTGTATAAAATATTATGATGCAGTATAATATAATATATATACCTTTATCTAACGATATGTTGTTTTGATTTAATGGAAATGAAAAATAATAAGAACACCACAGTTAAAGTGTCCGACAAGAAATTTGAGGACCTCCCGTGCGTTATTATAGCTCCTGTTTTTTTTTAAACGAGTATAGGTACAATATATAAAAATTTGGAAAAACCGTATAAAAATAATAAAGCCAACATTTAACAGCACAACATAATAATACGTGCGACAGGAGAAAAAATATAATATTGACAAGAAACGTCGTAAACTATATAGCGTATATGATATATATTATGTAGATGTAGTAGAAGTTATAAAAACCTCGGAGAATGAATTGCGCACCTATCTTAATATTACGCTAGTCGTGTATGCATGATAATATAATACATTGTTTAAATATTAGTATTTATAATAAAATATTATTTTTAAACTTAACTTTTTAAATTCGTCAACGGGGTTATAGCTAAAAACTAAAAAGTAATAACTTATAATGATGCATTATACGGGGCACACTTACCCGGAAACACTGATAGAACATTGAAAACGTACCTGAAAAAAAAAAAGGATTAATATGCAAAAAAATAAACATAGCAAAATAAGACATTGTACATATTATACCTATATTATATTAGGTAAATATTATAGCTGATCCTGCACAGCGTTATCTGCGAGATATACAGTAAATAATGACCGTGGACGGACGCTGTTTTATACTTCGTTAAATACTAACTTTGTGAAAGCCTTTCTTAAAAATGCAATTTTTAAAAGATCTTTTCTTAGTGCACACCTAGTACATAGGTATACTGGGTATGGCGGTATATGGTAAAAATAAAAGTAGTGTCATTAAAAATTATGAGAAGTCTCTAATTATTATAGTTTTGGCTGTATTTTGATTACGAATAAGTAAGTCACGACTTATATTCTTTTATAAAATATAGTTTACACGGTTTATAATAATATGTATAAATGGCATATACACAATCATTGCGATTATGCCCAAAAAGCCACTGCAGACGCGGTATGCTATGTATTATATATACGTAAATTTTACTCTGAAGAGTTCAAAGTAGATTTTTAAACTTTTACTCGTAAATTCTTATCATATAACCATATGATGTCTTTCTCACAGTTACGATGGGCTGTTTATCGCAAAATAGCTGTCGAAACTTTTGTCTGATGCGATTTAACTAATATACTTTATGCTGTTAGCTAAAAATAGTTTTGTGGTGCAATACACATCCCATTTAGATCTTATCCGTTCATTAATAAGTTTACTTTTCCAACCACCTATATACCGTATTATATGAATATATAGTAAATATCCTATCGGCTATCACCATATTGTACGTAAAGCGAACCAGAAATCCAACTTTGTAAACTAATTCCCTACTTTATATTGAGTTATAATTTTACATACAAGTTTTTTAAGTTTATTAGTTTCTTGTACGATTGCATTTTGAGTTTATTATTAAATTCATATAATATTATATGCTTGAATTATAAGTTGATTTTTTTTTAGGATTCGGCCTATATTTTCAAAATAGGTAAATATTTATTGCAAACAATTATTGAAAACCGGCCGTTTATACTAAATTGTGTATAATGACGGATACAGGAATGACCCAAGACGTCCGGGTCCACCGAGTGAGTGTGCCTTTAGTATATAGTATACAATTATTATTAAAGGGTTTTCGTGGGTCGAAAGGTCACGGGGCACATTTATCTCGCCACTATATAAATAATATAATACGTATATATACATAAAGGCACAAAGTCACGGGTCAAAGGAAGTGCAATTTTGAATCAAACTTAGGGTCAAATGTAAACTCCTACACGAATAACCTTTTTACCTGAATCATCATTAAATGTAAACTCCTACACTAATAACCTTTTAAAATTTTAACCTGTAAATCAAAGATATTGTAATCTCCTACATCAAAGGTATTCAAACTGTGCGTCGCGGCCCCCGGGGGCGTCGCGGGGGTTGTCGAAGGGAGTCACGTCATATAATTGAAAACCAATAAATATTTTTGCGAAAAACGTATTATTATTATCATTGATGCACACCGGTTGGGAAACGTTGAATTGTCTACAATAATCATTCGCTAAATATATAGCTTTAATTTGTCGCGTAAGTGCATTGTTTCCATAATGTTATTAAATTCATATAAACATTGATTTTTTTGTTATTTATAATTTGGGAGCCGTCAACATTTTGTGAAGACTCAAAGGAGCCTTGGGATGAAAAAGTTTGAATACCTCTGTCCTACATAGAAATTTTTCCCCTTAAAATATAGGGTAATATTACTTAAATTCACGATTTTCAAATTGAAAACAATTTCTATGTAATTTTATATTATATTTTATTATATAAATAATATATATTATTTATTATATATATTATAATTTTTAAACAATTTTTATTTTATGTGTTAATATATTGTAAGACTGGTATTTTTTTACAACAATACAAGCAGTACCTATACATTTTTTGTAAGAGTTAACATTATCTTTTGTAGGAGTTAACACTATAATTTGTAGGAGATTACACTACATTTGCAGGAGTTTACCATTCCCTAAACTTAGAAGTGTCAACGGGTGGCGGTGAAGTTTATAGGGCAATGTCGACGGGTAAGAATCGTTTTTTTATTAAGTGGTAAGCAATCTACATAATGTCATAATATAAGGACCTACAGACTTGCTACAGCAGCACCAAATATCGTGCTGTGAAACATATAAACGGTATATGACGGTTCCTTTTCCGCCATAGAATCACGCTGTGGTGGATTTATAAAATATATATAACTATATGTACAATATAACTTGGTATGTTATAACTTGTGTCTTTTATGAACTTTTATAACATGTATAGTGTACATTATGATTTACTTATAATATTTATATACTGCATTAATATATGTATATTATTATATTTAAATAAAATAATCGATATGGCCGGGGCAGCGAAATTTAAGCTACCTATCTAAAAAAATAAGATGTTACAATAATTATTTATAAATTATTATTTTTTTTTAACAGATTAATTACCATAGTCACATTTTTAAAAACAATTTAAAAATGGAAATCATGACATTAAATTATTTTCATAATAACTTTTTATGTTCTTAAATAAATTACATTAGTATAATTTTTTGTTCTGACGAGGAGTGGCAAAAATATTTTGCTCCATGGTGGCATAATTGGCACATAAACCGGCTCTGGATATAGTTATCATCCATAAACTAAAGATACTGTAACATTTGTGATACCACATACGTGCAAATACACGTTTAATATACATATACGTGTTAATAGGCATGGTCATATGCTTATGACATTATTATGTAGATAGATCACAATGTATAATAAAATATAAATGTAGAGATTATTATGATTTTATCTGCTAATTATGAGTTTGGGTTGTACTAGGGTAAGGCTGGTGACGGTGATAATATATCAAATATAATATAGAGTTTGATCTGAAAACACTTAAAATTTTTAATTTTCGTTTACAGCAAAACAGTATAAATATCTCTTATTTTCTCTCACCCTCTTCTCACTCTCTCTCACTATCTATATTTCTAGTGTATTTACCAAAATGTATATATATATTATCGTATGACACGGCGACTTGGCCAACTCGCTGTACATATAATAATATATGCACATAAAACGATATAGGCGTCAAGTCCTGTCGCTTATTGCAATCGCCGCCGCCGACGACGACCGGAACAACCTTTATTATACGCGGTAATATTTACTCGGGATAAACGCTACATGTACACATACACACATACTTTGCTGCATATATTATAATATTCTGTCGTCGTCTACAGGTACGGCCCGTCTAGCGCGGCCGACGTTCGGCGATAAAGAAACCCGAACGTGTGGGTAAACCATTAAAATATTAAATAATATATATTATATGTATATAGGTGTAAATGTTAATAGTCTCGACTTATATTGTATATCTGCAGTTGTACATAATATAATAATATACATATACGTGATATTTTGTCACGTTGCTCCGCCTCGCCCGCACGCATATAAGCGAGTCGCGTTGGGTTTTAAACGCCCGCGACGGCCAACAAACGCGTTCGGTTTTATACACTTACGTGCGAACAACAATGTAATAAATTACTAGGGCAGAGAACTAAATAATATTCCTTATAACAGTTATAACGATCGACTAAATAATATATTGTGCATGCAGAAATTTACAAAAAAAAAAATGCACAAAGTATGTTTAAAAAAAAAAATAATAATAATTTTAGTATACGAGTACGTACATATAGTTACATAAAATATCCCCTAAAAGTGACCTTTAAAAATAGATGAAAAAATAAGAATTATTGTGTATGTCTAATGTTAAAAGAAAATTAATTGAAAATAATTCTTCGGGTTTTAAAAAAATGAACCAAATTCAAATATTAAGATAATATTATATACATGCCTACCTATTTAATTTCTTCTTATTTTTTTTCTTCTAATTTAGGACATTCTGCAGTCCATACGCATTATTATGTGGTAAAATATAAGCGTACAAGAGATGGCGTTAATTTTAATTTATTTACATTAAAAGTACTTAAATACGTGTGGGAATCAGCATATCTTGCAGTGATGTGAAGCATTTTGGCGTGAATTCTGTTTTAATTTCTAAACATAATTTTAGTATTTTACATATACTCTGCAGTGTCGTTACATCAACACGAGACACCATCGTGTTGGTATTTTATTGACCGACAAATAAAAAGATGCAAAGGCATAATAATAAACATATCTGCCTTATTATATATAATATACTGCAATATATATATTGTAATTTATTACATTAAATATACGTTTGGCGTGAATATTCGTACGGCGTATCGTACAGATCGCCATTTTCAGTCGCGAAATACGGACCGTGTAATAAAGACGATTTTTTTTTTATGCATATCACCGAACACACGTATAATTTTCGCGCTGGGCGTATAAAGGATATAATAATAATAGTAATAACTAATAAGTAATAATAACGATTCGCCCGTAGACCCGAACTAGTTGCGGCGTACAATCTGGTCGACGACAATCACCCGGTGGATTGTTGTATAATATAATACATACATATATATATATAATATATATATTATAATATATGATTCGAGCGCGCGCGTGGTCGATTAGTTTCTCGCGGCGATGGACGGGGGAGGATGGGAGGGAAACCCGTGGGCGAGCGAATTACAATAACGATAATATTATTAATTTTTCGTACTTGATCTGGACGCGGCGAAAACGTGAACGTGTTAACGTATCAAATTACGGACGTCAAAAGTTTAACGGGACAACACGTCTTAAAACGTTTTTATAGGACGACCGCCGATGTTCGCGGACGCTATAGACCATAGTCCCGCAGACGCATATGTAGGTACATAATATACACAATAATAATAATATAATATGATGCGTAGACGCTAAACGCCATACGGTATAAGTTTGTGTGTAAGTGCGCTGCGGATATTGTATATTATACTTCTATTTAAAACCTATCTGCGGGTACGACGACGACAAAAAAATTTAAAAAAAATAATAGTAATAAGAATAAATAACCACAAACGCGTCACGGTGATAATTATTGTCCAAAGAGAAAACAAAATGTAAATACGGACCGGATGGCACATTATTATGTTATATCATTACGTTATACGTCGTATTGCAGGGCGCAATAAATACGTGTGCGTGCGTGTGTTGTGTGTATGAACATCGATGGCAATAAAAGGTCTTGTATAAGTATATTATAAAAAAATAAAATATATAATATAAAGTACGAGTAATATTATTTACGGTGTGGTAAAACATTTGCGAACGGTCGTCGTTATACGATAATCGTCGTCGAACCGTCATCGCGGATCGAATGAGCAGGAATTTCTGTAATAATCACTGATAAATAATGATCTTCCTACTCGGCGTGCATTTCTTCGTGTATAATGAAAACATTATGCCTTGTTATTGCACAAGCTGTTTTTATTTATTTTATTTATTATTATTTTTTTTATCATACGATTTGCAAAAGAAGCGTAAATAATTTATGCGATGGTTTTAAGGTATATAGTATAGAGTCCGGGCGGTCTGTTAAAATCAATTAAAATACGAAAATGTACGCACGTAGACCATAAACTAATACGACTTAATTTAACTGAAAAAAATTACATGTTCGATGTCAACTTCGAGATAAATGCGATTTTAAAATGGTCAGCAAAACATAATAAGTATTAAAACAAACTTAAAGATTCCGTAGAAGACATAAAATACTATATATTATTATAAAATATAGAGTACACTGTGTACCTATAATTTTCTGGTTTTTTTTTCAGAAATTTAATTAGGTACAGTTTTTTATCTTAAAAATTGTTGTATGCTTATATCTTGCACAGTTGAAAGAATTAATTAAAGTAGCGATGAAGAAATTTCAATACTGAATTTGGATTCCCGCGAACCATTGAACTCACCGTAGTATTGCGTATATATAGTTATAATCTTCAGAGACAAAGGAAATAGATTCTCAGTGATTTGTCAAACCGTTGATGTATTACAACCAGTTTGACAATATTTTGCTTATTTTTTTATTCAATTTTTCAATAACTGTAGTAAATTTGCTGTATTATATTGTATATTGTGACGATTATTAATAAAAAACATATATTGAAAAAAAATTATAGAATTGAAATGTGTTTGACAGTCTCCGTGTAAAATTGACATGAAACGTATGTATTGGATAATAGTCTTGGGTCGTATTCTACTCGCATATTTGTCATACAAGGTCAGGAGAGTAAATACTAATATGTAAAATTATAGCGTTTGTTTGTATGTTCGGGATAAACTCCGAAACTACTTATTCAATCGTCGTGCAGTTTTTTTTAAATTAAAGAGGACATCACTCATCAGAAGGGTATAGGCACAAATTTAGTCCAATAAAGTTAATAAATAATTAGTTATTATCAATTAAAATCTTGAGCGGAACCGAGACGGGTATGCTAGTATATATATATATAATATATACCACATATAAAAATATAAATTTGTCATCAGTATAATATAATTAAAAATAATGTAATTTAATAATGTGTCGAATTCAATATAATATTATAATATAATATATTGTGGCACTTCTTAACAACTTAACAACTGCTTCGAGAACCAACCAAAATAGTATGTTCATAAAAAAATGAATTTATCGATAGCTTTTTTATAAGTGTACTGTACTACTGTGAAATATTGAATTATGAAATGTTTAATGTTTGATTTTAACGAATAAAACAATACTACCGTATAAGTCATCGACCTTATCTGTACACGATAATTGATAGGTATACACATAACACACACACGCATCAATTATAAGCCACGCAACAAGCGGGTCTTTGTGGCGGAGGACGTACCAAAGAACTATAACAATATGCATAATACGATAGTTGTCAATTTAGCGTCATCCAACCGCGCATATAATGCCTAAATAATTGTATATTATATTATTATCGTCATTATTATTACACGCTTCATAATATATAATTTAATATTCCACAATCGACATACTTATATTATACAGGGTGATTCACCGAATATGTTCAACACAATTTTTCATTTAATTATGAATTCATTTAAATTCTGATTATTGTGATTTTAAATACTATCAAAGAGCATATTGTAAAATTATTGAGATTTAGAGTACTATTAATGTAGATATAACTAAATTATGTTTTTAAACGAGAACTCACCTTTTTTATTGTAAATATTATCAAGTGGGTATATTTTTTTTAAAAATATTAAAATTGAAACGAGTATGATTTTCCGGTTTTAAAATGTAGGTATATACTTTATATTAAGGATTATTATCCTTAAAAAATTATCCAGAACATAATACACGTGTTATTAGATTTACAGAATTTATTATACTGACCATTTTTACAAATTATAAACCCATTTTCGACGTCAAAAACTACTTTTTGGAATTTTGTTTTTCTGATATGTCGACATTATCCGAAAAATTATCCACATATAACTTCTAATAGAAAAGAGAGGTTAGTGAGCACAAGAGTATAGTACGAACAATCTCTGGAATTTGAAAATATGATCTCGAAGAATGTTTAAAAATCCAAAAATCAAATTTTTAATAGCTTCATTATTGAAGAAGAGAAACGGGGCGAGTATGTTTGATGAATCACCCTATAACCTAACTCAACCTGATGCGTAATACGTGGGTAAACGCGCTACGACAACAATAATTATACCGCGACATGGCTTTATTTTCTGAATAAGACAAGTAGTGTGTATTCACGTATAATACCTATATAATATAATATATTGTACACGGTACACAGTGTTCCGGTCCACCGTTTCGCCGGTCGTCTTGACGCGTTGCGTGCGCCACGATAGGACTCCTCCGGCAGAAAGACTTCATTACATACGATATTTTGTCCCACGTCAGAGCGGGGACTGCTTTCCATTTATTAATATTGTTATTATACGGACTCCAGAACTAGTCGGAACTATCGATAGGAGAGGTGAGGGGGGGCAGAAATACGACAAAATGTATATTATTATAATACGCGAGTGCGAGATGCGCGTCGGGAGACCGCATGCTGTCCCGTACATAAATAACACCTATAATAATATAAAATAATATTATTAAATGCACGCAGTATACGCACATACACACACATATGAAATATGAATATGTGTGATACAGGTAAGGCGGCGGCGGTGGCATTACAACGACGACACGCGGAAGACTCGCGCGGAGAAGCGTCGCAGCACTGCACACACGCATATGTGTGGTAGGAGGCTTATAATAGGTAGGTCTCGTCGACGTGTGCGTGTGCGTACGAGTTTCTTTTTCGTCGTCCATCGTCGTCGTCGTCGTTATTATTATTATTATTTTTACCATGTAAATATTATCATAATAATAATAATATTCAATGATGCGATAGTTGCCGCGTTATTTATGCTCGTTGTTTTAAATCAGGTCCCAGCAGCAGCAGAAACAGCGGCGGCGGTAGCGTAATTTATACCGTCGACCGGACAATGGCCGGAGGTGGACTTTTAGACAGCGATGGTATGGTGGGCGGCGGGGGGATATTTCGAGAGAATCGTCGCCGGACTCGCGACACGAAATTTCCGACTACCCCCGCTGAGCCGAATAATCCGCCAGTACAATATACCTATATAATGTGCAATGTATATATACGGGACGACTGTCACCCGTCGTTTTTCCGCCTCGCGTTTCGTACATTCACGTAAATACATAATATTATCATATTTTATCCGCGTACCATCATTATCACGACGAGGTAGGCATAATGTACGTCATGTGCACATATAGCCGGTGTGCGTTGGACACACTATCGCGAGGCGAATATTATACACGACTTCGTGGGCGGCCCGCGGTGTAGAAGTCGTCCGGAACCGTCACTCCCGCACCACAAGCTGTAGCTCCGACAAAGTCGTCCGAAAAATCGAGTGCCGTTTACAGTGTCTTTAGTGCCGCGTTTCAGGAAACTGTTTTTTTTTCTAACTTGAGATCTCTTGCGATAGTGGGATCTATATCTATGACACGTGAATATAATACTATATTATGTTGTGAATATTTTTTTTTCAAAACGACTTCCATGAGATGTATTTTTTCAAATGCATTTAAGCCGCAGGACTTATTACGCGACCATATATCATATAGATTTTATTTGAATTTAATGGCCTAAACGCCTTAAACCAATACACACTGAACGGCTGTAAAAATCGTAGTTTACGAGGAGCCTGTGAACAACACACGCACCTATAAGTGACCGATATCATGTATTTGTCACCATATGACACATCGCAATCGACAAATCCCCGGTAAACAGATGACTATACTATATGATATTGACCGCGGTATAAATTCGATGACTGGTCGTCCACATATTGTATGGGTAACTACGATATTTTTTGTCGCCGCTCAGCCACCCGGAAATAATATTGTAACTTCATTGGTGTAATATTATCTAATATAATAATGCGGGACGTCATATTATATAGTACGTATTCGGTATGGTGACAGCAGTATACATCGATTATAAAAAAATAATAATTATCGCTCACTATAGCAGCAAGCTACAAACGACACTGTACATAATAGTTCCTTTGTATCTGTATCCATATTTTCCCGCCACTTATTACAAATATATGGATTTCGTAAGGGTTGAAAGGGTTAAGCATCGACGCGTTATTTGAAATGGATTAAATTTGTATATCAGGAGCCCGTGAGCCACATTTCGCTGGCACATAATATATATGAAAAAATTCATTGTCAACTATTAATATGATAATTTTCCACGTTTCAATAATACAATATGACAATGTAAATAACGGAAACGTCAAATTCAGTATGCACATGCGAATGCTAAAAATACGTAAAAATTGATAACATATACAATATACATATGAATTCTCGTTAAATTTTAAATTGTAATTCAAATAATTAATCATTATTTTGATGACCCACGGCCATAACCTCTAGCTGTGTATTTGATTTTATAGTATATGTTAATAAACCACAATATTTTATAGTAACGTTATAGGACGTCGTTGCAGTAATTTGTCACTAGAAACCAATATTATAATTTAAGAAAATTCAAAGTAATCGATTACTAAATTTCAAATTCCATGTTCTGTTATTATTTTAATGTACGTTAACGTTGACCTATGACGATGTATATACATACGCAGTTGCATTTATTAACTATTGGGTTTCGAACGCATCGAAGTGTAACTTTCCGCTTCGGAAATGGCCAACAACGGGAGGCGGAGCTCATTGGAGACCAGTGTTGTAATTTTCCACCGTTAGTTTATTTTTTTTTACATGTTTAACTTTATTGCAAACCTATATACTCTGAGATCTACGCTATAACAATAAAGACGATCTTTATTTCTTAGTTATACACGATGGTAAATCCGGTAAGGTAATCGCGCAATGACCTGGAAACGACACGAGCAGAATAATAATATTTGCTGTTTTTAAAACGGTGTAAAAAAAACAATTCATTTCCTATACATTTTTGAAGATTTCTTTGGACACTGAGAAAACGTTTCATTTTTGAAACATTAAAATGTCGACATTTTTATTATGTTTGAATTATTTGCAATTTTTACAGTCTGAATTAAAACTGCAAGACTGCAAGAGAATAACGAGTAACAATAAGAACATTTCTTTTTAATAAAATTAAAGTATGAACAAAATTATAATGTAATTGCAACAAGTAAAGAAAAATAATTATTGTATTATTACTCTACAAGCTATGATGAGGTGAGCCTATTCAGACTATTAAAAGATTTTCAGTTGCTTGAATATAATTGAAAGATAATTTCATTTGGAATATTAAAAACCATAAAAAAAACTAAAATAAGTACTGATTTATAAGTGGGCGGTGGTGGTGAATATTGAAAATTTCTGGGTCTCGCCCAAAAAAAATACTCTACACGCCATTGATGTATGTAATATAATATATTATTATAATTTATACTCTAGTATAAAATGTACCACAGTACTACACATACAGTTTTATCGGTTTTTATCGCAAGATTGACGTTTAAAGCATTTACAATGACAAAACAAATTCAGACCGAAGTACGAATTCGGAATCTTTGATCTCAATACACACAGCAGCAGACAGTCACTTGTTCTTATAAAACCAGACGGATGTTTTTTTTTTTTCATTAAGAACAAAAAGGCGAAAAGAATCTCGCGAATTCTGCCGTGTCGTCGTCGGCAAGTGAATATTACGCGTTCGCCGTACATGTCAAACAAGAGACAATCGCCAGTGTCCATAATACATACATACATACATACATATATACGTACACGTTGTATATTGTAAATTATACTGCACTGTACACCATTGAACCGTCCTTAACACATGTTCGCCGCTGTAATGCCGCATCTAAGCGAACGGTCGAAAAAAAAAGGGAAATAATAATAATAATAATAAAAAGTCGTTCGTGGTTTCAGGGCACAGCCGGAGCGCGCGCATCACACTGCACAAGATAGGCGAACCGAACCACATCCCGTGACATTACTACATTGAATGTAAATTTGTACGTAATATAGGTATATAATATATAAATATGTGCGGCGGAGGCGCTCTGAAAATACCGGCACAATCGAAAACGTTATCGCGGTCGCTGCCATTATACGAAAGTATCCGTGCCTATATTATAATAATATATAATATACGATCGAAACAGCAGTTGTGTGTGAAGGTAAAAATGAATTTTTCTCTTAGCGACAACACAAATTGACATCACCGCTATATAGCCAGCACACTCAGCCGTGCGACTATAAGTAATAATAATAATAATAATATATATATGTACACAGCGCTTCACCGTCCGATGCAGTTGTGGCTGGTTATGAACACAGTTGTTCCGAAATGTTTCAAGCACACATCATACACTTAATCATTGAGTCCATGTTGTATACTAACTGAAAAAAGTCAAATTTAAAAAAACAACTTCCTTCCCATATGGTAAAAAATGTTTTTTATATCAATTTTGAAAAACAAAAATGATTAATGTGTGTGATATACTGATATGTAGCATAATTCGGTTTTATAATACTTAAATCAGTTAAATATTATACTGGAAAAAATGTAAGCGATGGACTATATGAAATGTAGAACGAAAAGCCATACTAAGTGCACTGATGTTTGTTGATGAAAAACGTTTGTTTCAAAGTGAAAATATTCATAAAGATGACTACACCACTCACAATAATATACGTATATATATATATATTATAGTTGTAGGTGGGTTGCGCGGTGTCTTAAACGAACATCGCGACCGGCCGGCGATAGAAATCGGGCGAAGCCGCGGACGCGCAGTTTTCGCTACGGTGGGGAAAATACGCGCGTTACGTGTGGATTATAATTACGCCGGGAGGAGGAAAAAATATTACAACTACATTTTTCGAATTCTAAAAGATTAACGGCGACAGTGAAACGTGTATACGTACGGCCGCGCGCGCGAGCGCGTTGATAACGAGATAAAAACGGACGACGGCTGCGACGGACATAATACATAATATAATATAATGTACAATATAAATGCAGCTGAAGCTGACGCTGCCACTGCACATGGTATACGTAGGTGACACTGGACGTCATGTAATTTTATTCACAAATGTGAGTGTGTGTGTGTGTTTATATATATAAATATACATAATTTTATAATAATATATTATGCGAGAAGCCGCCTGATGTGTATTTATAATATCTTTATCCCGAGACGTTCTTGTCTTAGAAAGCGGACGACGAATAGGGAACGAAAAGAATTATATTATAATATGATATAAAAATGAACGCATATAATAATAGTATTACGTGCATCGGCCAGCTTTGCACCCGCAGCGGCGCTGCAGAGGTGATTATAATAATATAGTACACGAAGCGAATTAATTCCGATACCGAGTGTCCTCCCACGTAGTTATATAGATGATGCGTATGGGATGTCGCGGAGTTCGTTTTATATTACGTTACACGCCGCGACATATGCGTATAATAATATATATAATATGCACACTATAACACGAGAGAATTAATTAGTCGATTCGAAGACGATTTAAGGACGTAATTTTTTTTTTTTTGGTGTGTGTGTGTGGGGGGGTAGACTATAACAACTAAGGATCATGGAATATGATCACATCCTAACGGAATAGAAAAAAATGCATTGTACCGTTGTAAGAATAGTTTATACATTTTCCTGATGTGAATTCATAGCTAAGCGTGTAGCACGCGTGTATAATGTATATATGGTCTACAATATTCGAATTTCCGGCAAACACAATCCATCAAAGCCTAAATGACGCGTTCGCGACCATAATAATAAAAATAATACTGAGTTTGGTTAGCAAACCAAAGCATATTCGAAACACACGCGGTGTCTCGGGGTCTCCGATGAGATCGATTCGATGCACCGTAAAAAGTCACACGAGAATAAAAAAAAAAAAAAAAAAACAAACCTATTTTTAAACAGGGTGGTCCACGGCGATTTACCACTATATCCTGTATAAGTTAAATGAGAAAACGAGAAAACACGTAGGCTCTCCTGTATATGGGTCAAAATGAGAAGTAATATTATTGTAAGAGTCGTAACAATATATATATATATATATATTATGTATGTATATAAAGTATAAACACTTGAAATAGTACGGACGGCAGTTTTTAATCGGTTCGCCGAGACTATAACGCATTATACGTTTCATCGCCCGTAACCATAAAAATAAAAGAAACATTGTAAAAAACCGTATAAACTATACACGGTATAAATATATGTTATATAAATCTATGTGTGTGAATAAACGACGGTACGTCTCGAGAGGATTTATGGTAAAGAGACGTGTTCAAACAATATTACAGTGTCAATCACAACGTGACTAATTGTTTTCAGGCCGTCGGAGAACAATAATTATTATTGTTCAACCCGTCCAGAGCTTCTCAAGACCAAATCGACGGTCAAGCGTTCTCCTATCACAGACGCGCGCGCAATAATATTATATATTATATGAATAATATTATATTATGGGTACATTGTGTTGTACACGCGACTCCTTTGCGTGACACCACGCCTACTCGATAACTGCGTCGTTCGTTGGATAATAATATATTTTCTCTTTATAACTATGACGGAATTGGGATTTTGATTTCTTTTCACTCGAAAATGAAAACGTCTGAGAAAACGTGGTATCATATATTTTTGATTCGGTGACTAAGCCCCCCGAAACACTAGGACTATTCACTGTAATCCAATATACCTACGAGTATATACGAATAATACATAAGAAAATTTACTAAGTATCATGTTCATTTTTCACACACTCATTTTTCTTTAAATAATGCAAATATTTAATTCTAATTTTTGGGATTCTCAAGTATTTTTAAGCGCCGCTTTTCAATTATTAAGAACTTTTAGATTCTGAACGGAGTGATGAATGTATTGATTTTACAATGATGTGTTTTTTTTTTTCCAAACTTTGAGGGTGGTTCCCGATGGCAAAGTGGATATCCTTGGTCCATTATAGAGGTCAAAAGTAAATATTTTCTAACAGTTTTCAAAAAAATCGAGAAAAACAAAAAAAAAATGACAGAAAAACGGGAATTTTTACGCAAAACCAGTTTTCGACCAAATCGATTTTTTTATATGGTTTTAATTCAAAAACTAATCACTGTAAATACTTGAAATTTTCACAAAATGTTTATGTTAGTGTTATCTATAAACACTTAAATTTTCAAAAAATTTTGACTTTTTTGAGTTATTTATAGACCACTGAAATTTTCGATTTTTATGAGAATTTTTTTTTTAAAATAACTATAAAATTTTTTTTGGCCTACCAGAAAATCTTGAAAATTTAATACAAGGTTTCTTATAAGTTGTTCTTAAAGTGATAAAAAAAAAATCCGAAATCATTAGTCACAATTTTTTTTTATAAGTGCTTAAAATTCGAATTTATACGAAATATGTCAAAATTGCGAAAATTTGCAAGTAATTTTGTGGTTGAAAAATCGCAAAAATGTTTTCTTATTTTTGATATTTGTTGTTATTCAAATAGTATAAGTTGACTTTCAAAATATTTTGACTTTTTTTAGCTATTTATAGGCATTTGAAATAATCAATTTTTTTAAATTTTTTTTTATAAATGTTGATAAAAAAAATTTAGCTGGGAAAAATTACTTGAAAATTTAATAGAAGGGTCCACATAATTTGTTCTAACTTTCATTCAAAAATTATAAAAATACATAGGCACAATTTTTTTTTATTAGCATTTGAAGTTCAAATATTGACAAAAATTCGTCAAAATCATGAATATTTTTAACTATTTGGTAGTTAAAAATTTATAAATATTTTACTATCAAAAGCTAAGAATTGAAAATTTAATACTATGCTGTCCATAAGTTAAGCTTAGAATAATTATAAAAAAGTTTGAGGATTATTCAATTTAAAAAATTTTATGAGTGTTTAAAGCTTTAATTTTAATTTGAAATCAAAAATACACGTGTAAAATAACGTTTTACTAATAAATAATTGTCGATTTTTGTTATTTTAAAAAAATTCCTTGACGTAAGATCTTGAAACTTTTACTTAAATGTTTGAATTAGTTTCAAAATAGAATGTATGACAATATTTAAATATAATATATCCTAGAGTCTAGGACCTAGACTGTCAAATCATCTCCGTTTAGAATCGTTTTTCGTATACAATGATACCTATCATTGCATTCAAATTTAATCTACCCTAGTCCGAGGTCCACTCCACCCCCTAATGTACAGCAGAGCGATTCTCACTAACCCGCTTTTTTTTTAATGAAAACCAACTTGTTCTCTGTGTATAATCTATTGAACAGATTAATTTTTAAAAATGTTATCAAAAAAATGGCAATTCTCATAAGTGAAAAATAAATTGAAATTGGAATAAATTAGTTATTAAAGTAAAAATGGGGGTGATCACCATACTCGAGTATACTTGTCATGGTGAATCGCCCTGTTTAGACAGCAAGCCTATATATTTTCAGGGGTGGATTTAATGTTAAAATTCTCTGAAATGGCGTCAAACATTTTAATTAAAATTATATAAAAAAACAGATTATTATTTTAATGCTGGAGGGAAGGGTAAAAACGGAGCACTCGTACACGTCTACAACAGTGCCCTTGTTATAGCATTATATTAAAATATTGTGCAATATCCGAGAATCCAAAAAGGGAGAAATTCGCACTTTATGATTTGTGTACACAACATCTGCAGCGCGACTAAAAAAAAATACGGGACAATCGCTATACACATACAAGACGCGCGTATATCTATATAGCTATCTCTATACTCGCACATTATATACGAATCGCAGTCGTCCCCCATGATGCTGGAAACACGCACAGACACAGTAAATAAATAATTAAACGACGAAGGCGAGCGCGTTGTATAAATCACCCGCGAATCGAGATCCTGCTGCAGCCTTTGAAGCGGCGTGTGCTGTTCTCCAACAGTACTTACAGCTCCCCCCCCCCACCCTTGACACTTTATCAAGTATGGGTCTTCCTACTGACGCATTATATCATTTTTATGTGCTCGCCGACACACACATATACCTATAGGTAGATACATGCGTATATTCAGGGCAAACCAGATGATGTACCTATATGTATATATATACGTATATCATAATATATACGGCGGCAGTGTGTTAAAAGTACATAATATTATCCATTTATGAGTGTGTGTGTTAGTGTTCTGAGCCGCAGTATTACGTGCGGATAAACGACGGTATAGAGGAGAGAGACGACGCTGTATTACATATATTATAACTTATATATAATATATATTATATTCACACGAGGCGCGGGGGGAGGGAAAACCGATGCGAATCTCTGCAACAAATTTCCCGGCCGTTTTGTGTGTACACTACAATATAATATGTATATACGATACCCGCGTATGTATATAATATGTATAATGGACAATCTGGCGACATAAATAACGCCAACGGCGGCGGCAGCATCACGAGCAGGAGCAATCTCGCCGAAGATGTCGTAAAGGTTTACATTGTGCTGCGGTGCATATACTCTATACACATTACACGTCGTCGCCCGGTTAACCTGTCCCGTAAGGCCGTATAATACCAGCAGACATCACTTGCACGGGCGCGCGTGCAGACGTCGTCGTATTAATTGCGCAACGTATATAGGTAGGTCGCGGGGTAGGTACGCGGCCATATGTAAGTATATGCATACACTCTCGTCGGAGCAGCGTCGACGTGTACCGTATTATAATAAAATAAGCGAATGTATAATACTAACTACGGCGCTACTATATTTTAGTATAAATTATTATATATTCTGTATAATATATAGGTACATACCGCCGTTGGCCGTGTAACAAAACAAGATTAGGTACCTAGAAAATCATTGGTAACACTTAAACGTTGTATATATTACGAGTATTACGAGTATTATGACGTTGGATTTGGTAAGGATTGTTTCTGCAGATATTGAAGACTTAAAAATCACTTAAAACAATCTACTGCGCATTAGTTCGTTCGATTGTTGAGTACGGCTATGTATTGTTTGGAATACGCAAACTGCACGTGCTATTATCACTTTTACTTAATAGAAAGAATCCGACGAAGATTTTTACGATTCGCAGGTTTTTTTATTAAATGTTCCACGTGTACCTCACAACTGTGCACCAATTACAAATCTCCTTATAACCTCAATTCGCCATAGCTGATCGCAGAGAAACGTTGGAACTTAAATATTCTAGTATAATGGTTTATTAAATGGTTATATACGTTACTATTCCTTACACATTTTATCTCTATTGAACTTTAAAGTCCCTCCGAGACAAACCAAGTCACACACTTCTTTCTTAATTTTTACCTGCACTACCAAGTTTAAATTTAAAAGGGTAATACTGGTAAAATTATAAATAAATAAAATATTACATATAGTATGCATAATATATTGAACCTTGTACAGTTGTACCCTTATATACGTATCGGAAAAAAATCGGAATAGTCCGTTAACATCAAAACATTAGGTATTGTTTTATTACCTGACAGTTGCTAATACTAAAACATAATACAACAATACACACGGGACATTGGAAAGTATGAACACAAATAATTATAATTATATTTTCTCAAAATACACAACATAATAACATGACTACGGCGGTACGAATACAATATACTCTGTTAAACCGAATAATCCGTCAAATCTTGATTTAATATTCAAAGTTCAATTATTCAGATTTCGTTACCATTATTCCCACAAGCTGAATGGGTAGCGCTACTGCAGGTGCGTAGGAATTACCGACGTATAAGGTGTTATCAAAACTACCCATTTAAATGGATAGAATGCACTATAAATCATAATTATTGTCGTTTGGTATAATTAAACGTCCCTATACTATACTATACTATACAAAGATACGACATTAATATATTTAATGCATATACAAACCTCCGTAATCGGTAATGATGTAAAATATTTATACATCGGAATATATAACAAGTCGGTCCGTCTTAAGTAAGCCGGTCAAGATAGGGGAGGGGGTGTTGTTACGGGATTTGGGTGTAGTATACACACATATAAATACGGAATGCATTTATGAACAATTTATATCTCGTAGATATTTTCTTATATAATATAGAGAGACGAACGGGACCGGGCGATAATAGTATACGTAGTTATATTAAATATCGGGTTGTGTGTATATGAATATTATACACATATTATGTACGATAATAATATATGCATAATGTAATACGTCTTGCCGCCGGGTCGAGAGCAATATGAGTGTCGGGTTAACACACTCCGAGTTTTATTTTTCAAATTTTATAACGATAATATATCGAGAGGCAGCGGTGATGCACAAATAGTATAAAAAGAGAGAAACAGAGAGACCGACAGACGGACCGGACGGATTCAAGAATCACGGCGGCGTGCTCACACTACATATTATATTATTATTATTATATATATATATATATATTCCGACGTGTCTCGCATTATTGTGCGTCTTATCCGTCGTCCGACTTATATAATAATATTATGCACACAATAGAAACCCGACAACAGGTCGCACGTTCGCGAATCGGCGCGGAAAATATAAACGTTTTTTTTTTTTTGCATTTAATTTTCTCGTTACCGAATTAAAAGCGGCGATAAATCATGATATTAAATAATATAAATTATATTATATTATAGTCCCGCGCCGCCAAACTAGTCCCGATATTCCGTGGGTGGGGAGTGTGTATACACGCGCGGATTATTGTCTGCGGGGAGAGAGTGGGGAGGGGGCGGTGGGCAGAGGTAATCGGATTAACGTTATTATAATAATATTTGACCGTACTACACACTATCATCACAGATTTTAATTACGAATATCACGGTATATAATATATATATATGCGTTAAACATTATTGTAATGACTCCGTTCTTAATTAAGTGTGTCTTTCTCGTGTTAACGCACGATATTCTCCGGCTTCGAATTATGTGTGTAGGTATATATATATATACAATATATGCGCACATGATGTGTGAGTGCGTATAGATACAAAATACCGACGACCGGCTATATACCACAGGTGGTATTACGATATTTTCACGTATTATGTGCAATATACATAAAGAATAACGGTAAACGTCCGACCAATCGGTTACGTTGAATATATGCACTACCGGTCGGGTATATGGACATTTTCGTGCTGCAACTAAACAAAAGACGATCACAACAATATGTACAATGTCCTACTGCAGGGTTTAGTCCAAAAGTCCCGTTCTTTATACACTATCAAAGGGATACCTTGTAGTCGTCTTCCCATTGACAATGCGTATTACAGTTAAGGCCGAGGTCGACCATAACCGTCCGGTATTGGAATTTGTATTATATTATTATTATCTTTTTTTTTAATATACACGTTTTCAAAAGCAGAACTATTTGATAAATGTAGGTACTTTCTTATTATTGCACAATTTTTCATTTTGCAGAATTTCTGACTGTTACTATTATTCGGATACGTCTTATTGATCCAAATCTCGAATCGCAAATATTATACTGATTCATAATATTACAGTCACATAGACAATATAACATAGTATAATATCCGTTGGTGTTTATTAAATTTTTCATTTTTCAACTCTAGAAAAATTGTCCATCACAAATGAAAAATCTAATAATAATTGTAATAATAATATAATTTAACTGTTTTACGAAATAATATACATATAAGTAATATAAAATTGAGAATATAACGTATATTCATTTCAAACAGCCATATTGTATACACTATATTTTCAGTTCAAATTTAATTTGAATAAAGTAAACGATATTATTACAGTTTCTTTATAAGAAAAACAAAATTAAAATGGTGAACAATGTATAAATAAGTACAATTCATTATTCTGTATATATAGCACTAAAATTAATTTAATATGAATAAATAATAATATAAAAATTGCGTTTGTAGTTCTTTATTAAGTATATATTATTATATCGTATATTAATAACAAAGTTATGAACTATCGCAGCAAACAATATTATATAAACCATTGTACTTTCCCTATTGTTAACTCGATTGCGAAAAAAGGTCTTTTTTTTAATAATAGTCATAATGACACCATTACTCAGTATACAATGTAAAATATTATTTTATATGTTTTTTGTTTATTCACATACGCGTTTAGAATAAAATATGCATAATCAGATCACCGTATTATTCGTAATATATACGTTAAATATTAAACGATGTTGCGAAAACAAGAGGCTACGATAAATTACAGATATTATATATTATAATATAGGTACCTATGCAAATCGATCCAGAACGTTTACAGAAACAAATTATTTTTTCTTAAACACTGCCAGTGTTGTAGGTACCTATATGGCCGTTTTAAAGATACCGCTGAGATTAGAGTTATTTGTTCCTTGTTTTTTTTTTCTAAAACATATTTACTTTGACCGGATCGCGGTCGTCGTCGCAGCTGCAACCGCCGTGACGTCCGATCGACTGTGATAACAGCGGCGGCGGCCCGTCGTCAGAACTCCTAAGACCAAACGCAATGCACAGAAACCCGTGAATGCGAACCAGTTTGCCGGCGGACCCTACGGTCATCTGTGTATTATGTTTTATCATTACGTGCCCCAAAGAAGTCATGAGTCATCGCCGCGCGCACACGCACACCGTACACACCAATAGCCGTGTTGTCCCACGGTCCGCGAGCCGCGGTATATATATTATATTATGCGTGTAATACGTTCGTGTGTGACAGGTCTAATCTGTTACACACGGGTGGACGGAGATGGCGAGAAGGACATGTATAAAAGAGAAAAATGTTTAAAAAAAAAAACGCGTCAACAACAAAAACAAAAACGAAACCGAGAAGAGGAATACTCGCGACTGAAAAATTTACAACTCTGTAGCCGCAGAGAAAAAGTATAATATATGTGTGTGTGTGTGTGTGTGTGTGTGTGTGTGTGTGTGTGTGTGTGTGTGTGTGTGTGTGTGTGTGTGTGTGTGTGTACAGTATATGCGATATTATAGGGAGCATTGTTATTCTAGTCGTTTACACTAGAAAACGATTTATTGTGACCATCATCGCATCTTCTCGCCGCATCGTCACCCTGTATATTATGTGTATATATAGAGAGAGAGTCTGCGCTGTACACTTTGCGCGAACACCGCAGTCGCACACAGTCATCCGGTATGTCGTGAACGATATCTATAAATATTTGTGAAGGCGAAACAACACGCTCGTACCTACACAGTGTATACGGCCTCCCATTGCACCACAAGAAAAATATATATTTATTATATTATATATACGTTTTTTTTAAATGTTAATCAGTTCATACCGAGTGCCACCCGCCACCGTTTCTTCTCGTACCTACACACACATAATATAATATATATAATATGAATTATACACCCGCAGTCGCTTTTGTGCACGCACGTCGTATGGGCAGAAGAAGAAGAGTGTTTGTATTCAAATGTTCCGGCCGAGTATTTTTTTTCTTCCTATCCTCCGCACTCCCACCTCATTCACTCTTATTATATTATTATTATTATTATTTATAATTCTTTATTACGCTCTACGATGACGGAGATTTTCGACTATAATATAAAACGAAAGCGTCTTTGTTATACGCGTACCACAACCCAGCGGCAAGCGAACTGCAGAACAACAACGAATTGCGCGCGCGGCTATGAACTATACGTAGGCAAATATCGTACACGACGCTGCATTTCCCTTCCGGATCCACGAAAAGATACTAATTTTAACTATAAATAATCTGTTCGCATATTTAAATAATATATATATACATATTATACTCTTTAGGTACATACTGTTTATACCGCGGCTATACAATAACCGTCGACATATATGTGCTTTAAATTAAAAATTAATTTAATAGTCGATATTATTATGTTTAATAAAAATAAACGGATACAAAATTCTCGATTTTATAATTTAGTTGACGTGAGCATGTAACTGACTAAATAACTATATTATAATGTACATTATATTATAGTATACAATAAAAATGAACAATTAAATATGTTTTAAAAAAAAAGCTCAGTTAATATATAAAAAAATAATTGTAAGTTCCACTACCACATTATATGTGATTCTGGATGGTAATTAAAATATAAAATTAGTTAATTTTTTTTAACAGAGTTGTGTCAAGATTTTTTAATATTTTAACTACATACACTAACTTGTTACTTGTTCTATTATCATTGGTTTAATTTAATTAAATTGAGTTATTTCTGGTCATTAACCTACTTTAGTTAATTCCCATAGTGAGACTTTGTAAGAGAATGGTTCGAATAGACGTATCGCAGAGTAATAAAATAAATATCATAAAACTTGATAATTATTATTCATCAAACGCACGGTGATTGGATAAAGTCACACAGATCGATTTCAGCTAAACCGAGAAAAATAAACAAATCAATAAAAAAAAAAATGAATGCATTTATCAAACTTCAATTAAACTCAAATATAAAGTGTGTGTTGTTAATAATTATTTTATAATAATATATGTCTATGTTTTATGAATTATAATACATTAGATGCTTCAGCTAGGACACTCCATGATGAAACAGGTATTCATTTTTTTAGAAAAAGCTGAGAAGTACTTGTGGACTTGTGCCAACCAACTGTTATCTTGAGGTTTATCTTTTTACCGTTATCACTGTTAAGCATGTTTTCTTGAACATTATCGAATAATGAGTTGTGTTTAATATGCGCATGTAAAAATTAATTCAAAAAATACACAGTAAAACGATTAATAATACGAATCGAGTCAATATAAAATATAAAATGATGAGTCTACAGACGGATTTGAAATTCAAATATAATATGATCTGTAGATCGCATTCCTGAATATTTTGGTATATTTATATCGAAATGGATAATATATACAAGGTGATTCACCAAACATATTTTCCTTTCATTAAAATGCTCACAGCTCACTTTTTTATTTTTTTAAAGTATGATTAGCGACCATATTTATAATTATTTTAATTGTTTATATCATTTAGGATACAAACTATTTTTAAACAGAAACCAACCAATTATTACTGTATATGTATTTTTGCTAGATGATTTTTCAAAAAATATAGATGAATTCAAACGAACACATCAAGTTATTTAAATGTATAAATATATTATAAGGATAACAGTCCTTAAAGATGGTTTTATAGAATGATAAAATAGATTTAATATTTGCAGTTCTATTCAGGTAATAATTATTTTCAAACAATCTTGTAATCCACAATTACCGTGGACCTATTATTCTAAGTATACGAAGTTAAATTATTAAATAATTCAAAAACCACTCGTTCTAATTTCACAATCTAGTAAAATAGCTATATGGACATTTCCGAAAAAGTATAAATCGTTTGATAATTTACAAAATAAAAGCTTGATTCTCGATTGCAATATCGGTATCACCACAGGACACAACTTAAATGGAGGGTCCATTAATTCTGATAGGTAACAAACGAGTTTATGTTCATTAAAAAAAAAAATGGTCCTTGAGAGTTTATTTGATTAAATTTCAAAATAACGAGCGTGATGACGAGAATGATCACGCTCGACGAATCGCCAAAATCATTTAATTAATCACCACGTTTATATTGTACGCAAGCGATGTTTAACGTATCTACTGCCGATTTTGCGGTATTTCAAAAACCCAAACCAGCCCAAATAGTATAACCGCATATTTTCATACCCGCACACACACACGGCTGCCCTACGTGCGCGTTTAGCAGTTATAATATTATATACCTACGCGCGTGTTTTACGACGACGATATCGCCGACTACACGTCGTCATCACCGTCATCGTGTATTCCGTCAACTCGAGTGTGTATTCACATAAATACGCATATTGTAATAACCGCGGCGTCGCGACAGTCGCGCCGAAGGCCACCCGAAAACGATTATCGTTAAAATAATATAAATATTATAATATTGTAGTACATATTATTATATAAAAAAAAAATAGTGTTGTAATATATGATCGCGCGCGGAGAGCGCTATATGTATATTAATATGCAGCGTCGTCGGTTTCGTTGCGCGGCGGCGTCCGCGTCCGACGCTGCTGCGGCACACAGCCACCGCCGTTAACGCGACGCCCGGGCCCGCGGAGACGAATCTCGCGGCGGCGGCACCGGAAAATTATTACCCAGTGCGTCTCTGTGCCGGACCCGCGGGGCCGGTGACGGCTACTCCGCGTACACGCTTATTAAAATAATATTTATTTTTTCGTCGCGTTCAAGGTCGCGTCCGCGTATTACAAACCGTAATACACCTATACACACGCACAGCGACAACGCGCGCGTACAACTCGCGCATCATACTGCCGGGGCGCAGTGTATACCGTGTTTGATGGGTACATATTATAATAATATGTGAGTGTGTGTAGTGTAGGTATAGACAATTAATAATAATAATACGAATACACACACGCGGTATATATGGTCGTGAACTCGCGGGTCTCCGATACCGAACAATTTACCGTTTCCGTGCCCGCCGTTTAACTATATACGGCCCGTCGACCCAAACGTTATTATGTTATAAATTATATCGATGCGTAGGTATAAAATATAATATTATAATATTATTATTGCCCGCGGGGTGTGTTTCCGAATTTCCCGCGCGTACACAGACTTTTTGAATGATCTCGCGAACGCGGAATTTTTTAGGATATCTATATATATATATACTTGTACGGTCTAGCTATTATTAGTTAAAAACCAACGACGAAACGTTAGATTGTTATTTTAACTAAAAAATGAAAAACGCGCTCGCACGACTCTTATTGAGGATTTTCAGATGTTGCGAGCTGGCCGAAGAATTAATGTGTTCTCGACTAACATATTGTGCAGTGTAGTATTTCGATATATTGTTAAAAACGGGGTAGCGTCCTAAAATATCTCGCGGTGGCATACGTCAAATAATACTCAAAAAACAGTTTTTCGACTTTGTCGTATAATTTTTATTGAACATTGAGCGGATTACAATGATAATCTCTATATTGTCAATGACACGACAACGATAATGCCGCATGACATCACTGCTACAGTTCTGAACTAGTCGCGTGGCGGCGGAAAACGGCAACAAGCCCGTTTCGATAATTATCGTCCCGCAAAACACGAGTAAGACGAAAACTAGTCTGTTTTTTTTTTTCGAACGGTCACATTTTCGAGAAACCCGAGCGGCAATCGAGACGGTCCGGGGTGCATTTAACGCAGCGTTACAACAGTTTATACCTACGCGGGCACAACAGTGTGTACAGTAGTCGTACACGTGCAGTATATATATATAATATTATAGCGGTTCGGTATATAATATGTACGAGTGCGATGTTGATGATGATGATGACGGAGAAAATAATGTGTGTGTATATACCTACTACACGTCTTGCGGTGAGGGCACCGTTCACCTACTACACAATATATATTATATATACCTATATGTATAAAATTATATACGCTCGTCACGGGCCCGCGTAGAAATAATGTCCTCGCGCGACCGCCACAGTATATTACTGCAGTGTACCTATACCACTGCTATAATAATACTACGGTACCTATATATGATGGCCGCTACCAATTAACGGTCATTATAAAAACGGTCCCTTCGGTCGAGACGCGTATATTATATAGTTATTCTCGTTAACGGTCAACCGCCGCCGCCGCGTGTTCCAGTCGAAACAAATCGTCCACCCAAAACATTAAGGTCCCGGGTAAATTATATTATACACAATATTATACAATATATTATTATAATGATATAATGACCGAGCGCGCCATTGCATTCCGCGGGACGTGTATTATTATATTTTTTTTTACTCGTTTTTCGTTACTTTTCACATTACGATGGCGTACCGATTTTCTCATTAAAAGGCCGCTCGTAAAACACAACGACAATGACAATATTTTTAAGCGTTTTTCGTGTATCTCATAACGAATGACTCTATATATATATATATAGTACGACTGCGTGTGTACACGTGTAAGTGCTTATATATATATATATATATACTTTGAATATCCGAATGTAGGTCTAGGCGGCGGACGAACGTTACAATAATCATTATCGTTTGTACCGATCGCGATTACTTTTAATGAGTAATTAGTCTATAGCAAAAGCGTTCCGCTTTACTCGATAACCACCATTCGAGTTGTTGTCGATTAAGACCTGTGTACAAATCGAGGACGAAAATATTACGGTTCGGATGAAAATGTTTACTCGTCAACTGTACGCTGACATATTTATACTATATGAACAAAATTGAATATTTGTCTTCCACTTGGTACGTTTTGTATATAAAATTTGATTTGGTAGATATGTGTGTGTGTGTGCGTGTAAATTATTTCATCGGATTTCGGGCATGAAATAATAACAAATTTAAAATATAATAGCCAATAACCTACCTAAAATCTGAAAATGATTAAAATAATATTATAATAATATCCGAATGAAAATTTATTTTTTTTTATAAGCAATATTTTATTGTTTATTTTTTAATATACATCAGTTAAATCGGAACTCCCGTCTGTGGGTATTTAAGATAGCATATAATCGGTTTGGGTTAATGTGTTTGACTCTTTTTTTTATTGGAATATCGTAAAACACGCCCGCTAATAATATAAACAAATAAAACCTATCGCCAAGAAACCGTCACTACATGCACATTAATTCAAAGATATTACAATAATCCAAACAATGATCGTTGATGTTAAACACAAATTAATAACCAGTATAAATCACTGAGACAGAAATATGTTCTGTACCTAATAAACTCTTCATCGGCGTCAACAAAATCTCATAAAAATTCCTGATCGACCTTCAAAAGCCACTGCCTGCAATCTACGTAACATGCTTCATCTCGTTGTATCATAATCATTCTTTCTCTCGTTTTAAACTTTCTGTAATAAAACATAGTACACTCGCCTAACACACCATAATCGTTTGGTTAAATCCTCGTTATTATGAGTATTAAGTACACATGTGGTTTCAACAAATAGGCATTAGGCAATATGCAAATATGCAAATAAATATTATTATTTCATTCTTTTCCGCTCAGGCTTAATCATAAGGTATTTAAATGTTAATGTTGTGCTAAAATAATATTATTTGTCTGCCGCAGTAAACTCATAAAATATAAAACCAATATATATGTAAGTATTAGGTAAAATTCATAACGTACAGTGCTAATGCGTTTAGTTGAAACGCACGACAATGGTTTTAGTTGTTAAATAGCAAATTTATATATTGTTATTATAATTAATGCCGCAACAAGATTACTTTTCGCCCTAGAAAAAAAAGGAAATTTAGAGGCCATCCACTCACATTAACTTATTTAGTAAAATCTCTACAGAATTATAATGACAGTAATTGTCAATTAAATGACACAATTTTCTTATAACTATTAAAACACAAATATTTTTTCAACAATACTTTTCCAAATCTAAGAACGTTCTATTGGTTGTGTACCCATTACGAAATTGAATAAATATTTAATGTTATATTACTATTTTCCAAAGATACAACATTTTATGAATAATTTAAAACAATTCTATATTTAATGAATTTAATTCAATACAAGCATACAATATAACATAAAGACCTTTTTAAACAAAATCAATTTTCCTAGTTTTAAAAGAATCTTAAATAATTGGCTTCTGTATTCATTTCTGAAGTTCGTCCATTTTATATTAAGTAAAGTTATTTTATTGAAGGTTAATTTTGACCAAAATAGTTTCTTAAATACTTTTAATTTGATTTTGTACCGTATAAAACGTATTTCTAGTATAGTTGGAACTTTTACCACAAAAAATATACATTTTATGTCTATTCCGAAGTTTTTAATCGATTCGGTGTATTGCTTTTGCCACCAACGTAGAGCGTATACCCCGACAGTGGATTTTGCTACTACCGAAATTGCAAACCGTACTTATTTTACATATTAAAAACAACTATATATATTATATAACGTGTATTTAAAGTTATAATATAATTAACTGAAAAGTAAATTCTTACATAAAGCGTTCGTAAGATTTGTATTAACCTATTATATATAACTACTATTTTTATCAAACACTAATCTAGAAAATCTACTGATATAGTAAAGTTATTATAGTTTATTAGTATTTAGTTGTTGTTTGATTTAAATATGAAATATAGGTCGTTACTTGTAATATTCTAAAATTTATTGACCAAAACTAATTACATCCATGAAAATGATCTGATTCTATTTATCCAATAAATTGTGCTACGCAGTAATTACATTTTATGACTCTTTTTCGGCTCAAAGTTATAAAACACTATAAACGTTAAATGACCTAACAAAAACTCGAAGTTATAATAAATAATTTCAACACAATTTTTGGTAATTATTATTGACCAAACTTGAATAACTTTTAGTTTTTTAGTTGCTTACACGATTTGTTCAAACTTCACCCTGCAGCTAATATAAATAATGGTATACAGATACATAATAAAACGTTTAATAATACCGTTAACGGTGAACTGATTTTAAATAATCATCACATTTTTACCGAAAATCGATGTGTGCGGTTTGCGGAAATTATTAGCATATTGCGTTTTATTTTTCGTGGTAAATGTATTCATGGGAAAATAACGTGTAATCGGTTAGTTATTCAAAACAAATTAAATACAAAGATGTAATAACAATTAATTTAGCACACACATTAGAATTTTAAGTATTATAAATACAAAAGTCAGCAGAGTTTCCTGTTTAAAATTTAAAAAAACTCAACAAAGATATTATATAGCGACCGCCACGGCACATACACATGGCGACACCATGGTATGCTCACCCTCATTTTTACATCAATTGTACATTCATTTAAACTTCGTTGTTTTTCTTTTTAAGTTTACTTAAAGACCATCACTTATTCAATTAGTTGGATTTGTAAACAATTCAAGAAGTCCTGTGGCGATACTAAAAGTAATTTTAGAAGAGAACAATTGCACTATTTATTATTGTAAATTAAACGACTATCATTTTTGAAATCGTTGATGCATTAATTTGAATGAGTGAATTCTGTATTATTTGAGCGAGTAATATAATATAAAATATAGTTGTTGAATCACCCTTTATATATTTATGCATTATACGTATCAAATTTGAAAGGAGAGATAGAAAATATCGTCTCATATAGAAATATATTTCTGAACGAATGAAACTCTTGGAACCTTTCATCTTTCGATCTGTCCGATAAAAGTGTTGACAAAAAAAAAAAAAAAAACAAGTAGAAAAATGTAATCGAAATAAAACGCCACAGATAACATGAAGAAATCAAAAGAAAGAATAAATCGAACAATAAGGCTGCAGACATACAGATTTTACAGACAGGCGAGGACGTAAGAGGTTTGTATGCCACGAGAAGTTTATAGTTTAGTCTTATATGTTAATATGTTATAAAGTATGATGCGGTAGTCCGTTTCCGATCCGATGAAACGAAGTGTACACGGTACCAACGTCATGGAGGGGAGAAGTCGTAAAGAGTTTTGTCTTAATTCTTTTCGATCGTGGCGGGACGTCGTCTTGGAATAGAGTCTGTGCCCGGGCTTCGGTTTTGGCAAAGTCCCGATCGCTGTCCGCGTCCGTCATCATCATCGTCGCCGGCATGACGTCCGTACACGGGCGGACTGGATCAAGTCATCCGCTGAGCTCGACATAATATATCGATCCGAGCCGAAAGATTTTATATTAAAATATAATAATATCATTATATTCTCGTTGGCGTCTCGTATAATATATATGTAGCATGTACGGGCAGTGTATATATTATATATATGTAATAAGAATATAGCGCTGGCAACCGGACTGATTGATGATTGGCGCCCGTGACTCGACGACGACCGCGATCGGTACATAATAAATTTTTGAGGTACTGCATCATGCGCGGAACAAAGTCGACCGGGGCGAAAATGAAACCGCGAGGATATGATATCGTTGTTATAATGTTATAATGTTATTATTATTGTGTTATGAATAGGCGACGAGAGACAAAAAATAAAAATAAAAAAACCGGCACGACGGTACTTTACATGGATATAAATCACACACACACGCGCATACCGTCGTTCGTTCACACCGGGCGGAAGACTGCATGCAAAGAAGGCGAGGCGGGCGGAGACGGCGGACGGACGGGCGATGATCGATGGGCTTCCCAGGCGGTTACGGGGAACGTGAAAAATTCGTGGTCGACCGCGACTGTTGAGGTGGCGTTGACAAATATTTTCGTAGCCCGTCCATTGTAACATCGACGTGGCATTTGAATACGAATAGCCGTACACACACACACTTGCACACGCATAATGTGTATTTATATATAACACAAGTGTATGTGTGTGTGTGTGCATGTGCGTGTGTGTACTATGTAAGACACGCGCGCTGAGACACAATATAAGAGGGAAAGAAACTATATAAACAACACATACAGACACACACACACACACACACACACACGCGAGCCCGAGCTGTGTCGTGCAGCTTTCGGGAGTGTTATAAATTAGAAGACGTGAGATGAAATGAAGGTCTTTTTTTCGTAGGTATATTTTAATCGCGAAACATATATCATACGATTTTCACCAGTAACTTTTTAATTACATTTTTTTTATTTTCTGGGAGAGAATATAGCCGGTGTATACTCCTTTACTCGATACGCGTACCTATTAAAAACGAAAAACGACCGACGAAGAGTTGGGTATAGTACAATGTGAGATGTGTATGTGTAACGGGTGTCTCTTTGGAAAAAAAAACTCGCTCTATACTTATATTATACGGAAGGCGGTTCACAAGCACGCGAAGCGATATAGAGATTCAAACGTTATATTAACATCATTATCATTATTGTTATCGTTATTATTAAAATTATTATTATTATATTCATATCACACCCCCTCCCCCCTAAGCAAATCGCATCTCGCCGGTCCCGAGTAAATATGTTATATAAAACAGCATATTATACATTGTGTATCGCTGAGCGGCGTGCGGATTTTTAATTGACTCGGCGTTATCGATCCATCTCCCCGCCGGCCTCCAGGGGTGCGCGAATCGTATTGATTTTCGCGTACATGTGCGAAGTGCCACAATAATTATATAATGATATATTAACTGTATATATATATATATATATATATAATATATGATACATTATAAACATGTTATATACCTCATAATATAAGATATTTTACTTGCGTACAGCGTACGTGTTACCGGAGCAGCTGCAACTATATACGTGTATATACAGTGTATGTGTTTTAGGACCGCGAAAATACTAATGGTACGCAACGCTGCGGGCCGCGTGTTCGGCAATCGTTGCCGCCGCAGTAAATCAAAAATCGCGACCCGAACACTGCTGTTTTGCTTATTTATTTGTACGATACTAATGGACTTAGCGCCCCGGCAAAACTACCTGTTCTCCGGGGCGACGACAATTATTATTATTGTATATTATATCGTTGTCGCGTTACACGATCACCACGCGTAATAAATAATACACGATGTCCATCGTGAGGCGATATAGGGCCGCCTATCTCGGGTCTCGTATCTAACACGACGCGTGCGAATTGCTCACTGCCTTAATAAAGACTTAAGGAGTCGCGTCACCCAAGTTTATGTTATGCTCACGTGATGACGGCGTTTTCGAGCGCTCCTTAATCTGCTACAGGTTTCCGTTTGATTCTTAAACAGTATAATGGACAAATCTCTGCTCGATCGTATCGCATACATGCGCGAGATGTTTTAATAACTGCAGGTGTCTGCTAATATTTTCATTTTAATAGGTATCATGCGTAGATTTTTTGAAATTTTCAAAAAACTTGAATCGAATGTAATTTTATATTTTTTATTAATAATTATGAGTATATACGATTATTACAGTAGTAACGTGGGACGAAACGTGTACCTATAACGCTTATAATAAAATATATTTTAATATCTTTATTGCTATAGACACTGTAGGTAAATTTGATGTTATATGCAAATGTGCAACAGATTTTATAGTAAACACGTCAAATCAGTGTTTATTAGCAAAATTATTAACGAATTCCGTGCTCTTGTACGTTTATGGTTTTTAATATTATCATAATAAATAACATCTGCACTTTGAGATTTTAATGATTTAATAAAAAAAAATAATATAAGTTCGTATTTATTTTGTATCGTATTTTTTTATTTTTTTGGTAACTAGGTAGCCAAACAATTTAACCATAATAATATAAAGATTGTAATGTAGGTTTACGTCAGTTTAATTATAATAATGTTCATAGAATTTTAGACGACTAGTATAGGTTTTACAGGATTATTATTCATTACAACTTTAGACGTTTTAATGAAAAATATAGTTGTTTCTAATAAAACACGTTTATATACATAAATATATTATTTACAAATACATCGCACATACCAGCAATGTATTTAATAATATTATAATATTATAACTACTATGCTTGTGCAGTTGTGTGTATAGTAAAACTAATTAAATACGCGTTGAGAAATTAAAAAAATATATATATATCAAATAATCAAATCAATTAAAATTATTATATTATAAATGCAAAACTAATTAAATATTTGATACTAATCATAATTTGTTTTAAATAATATTATGTATATGGTACCTATATAAACACACATCAGGCAATATATATTATAGGTAGTTATTATAACATTCGTTCTTCACGAAACACGGTCAGACGTATAAATAAAACAGCAAATTAACACGTGCATTATAAAATACATATAATATTTCGTCTCGAATTAAATGGAAAATTAGTGTCAGCTCAATTCGCATTCGATCGTAAATATCTTCGAATAATAATAATAATAATAATAATATTCTCTCGTGTGCCGAACCCAGTGCGTTAACCCACGTGCTTTCCAATAGGCACACGGACACGAAGGTTCGTGATGCGAAACCGCTCGATCGACAGATAGTCGCGGCAATTGAACCGACGGGGCGAAATTATTATATATTGTGCGGAGGAGGAGGAGCTGGAAGCCGGAGTCGGTCGGATCAGACGGCGGCGGAATATAAAAAAATACACAGACGCCGGCAAAAGGGACGCCACATATTATATTAGTTATTTGTACAAATTATACACGAGGGCGATTTCGCCGAGACATCCGAGACGAGAGCGCAAACCCATTGCGTCGAAACAACAACGATATGACCGTATAATTATATCGTTGTGCCACCGCGGCTAACCTACAATTTGATATTTTCTCGGTAAATATATATATATATATATTTATATATGCGTGTTTTTATTATACCCTGGCACCGACCACCGCGGTGTATATAATAATAATGCACTCCAATTTTATTCGACGATCTACAAAGATATACACATATCATGCTCTACGGGAAACGGCAAATGCACGTATGTATGCGTACCTATATATAATATTGAATTCGAAATTGCAGTGTCAACATTATGCAACCGGCTGTCGTCGTGCTGCAGATGAAAATAATAATAACAATCTTTGTAAAGGTATGATATATATAAGTATGCGCTCATTTATACGACCTTAAAACGGTTTTTGTTCGTATATACATATTATACATACGTATATATATATATATATAACGAGTCCCACCGTATTGAACACATAATACTCGTCGTCGGTTTCGAGTACCTCTACACATAATATACATAACATTATGTATACGTGTGGCCACTTCAAGTATGTATCTTCGGAAAACAAAAAAATAAATAAATAAAAAAATACCACAAAACGGAAATGCATTTTACGTTATCACCGCCAGTATGTGGTCGACCGATTGTTTTTTATACACTTCAGTTTTTTGTCATCGCCATTGTTAAACCGAATATAACTACTGCAGGCGTGGATTCGATGCTATTGCAGAGTCTTTTGCGGTAGATTATCGCCGGTTCAATAAACAAATATTTATGTAATTATTTTCTGTTTTGTTTTATTATTATTCATATTATTTCGATTCTGTTTCAAACATACATGTACACACTCCTAATGTGTCCGATACAAATAATAGGTAATAATAATACGAGGAAAGATATTATGTGCGTACAATAAATATAAGCTATCGTTAACAAGAGGCGTGGGAAGAAGAACAATATATAAGTGACAAGAGCAAGATGTGGGACCTCGTCGTATCTGCACCTAGTATATAATAATGAGTGTTGCGTACGGAATTTGAGGATAGATATTAATGGAATGGAAAAGGGAAAGATATCTAATGCACGACGGGGAGAAACTCTGAACTAAAATAGTTTAAGGATTGAGGTGCAATCAAGTCGTCAGCCAAACAAGGTTAGTTTTACATGCCGTGGACTGTGTAGAAACATTATACGCCGAAGTTCCATATTGAATACAGTGGTTAACTCCAGTTAATAAGAACCATTTGTATACGCAGTTGTACTATACAAAGACCCGTGTATATACAAACCGAGATTAAATCTTCTCGGGATCTTGTCACTAAAATATTACACGGTTTCGTATACGATATTCACAGTAACGTTTTTATTTATGGTCACTAAGATTTTCAAAAATGAACACATAAATGTGGCTTATCGGACGTTATTTCTCGCATTACGTACCAGAGCCAGAGCGGCCGAGTTACCCGCGAGCAATTATTTATGTAACTGCTTATCATTTCAAGAACAAAGTACACATTAAAGAAAATCTAATGGGCCTATTATGGAATATATAGTCATAGGAAATTGGGCATGTCATTCTCGTCCACGGGGTACAATGAAATCATCACGTTTTACCAAATACGAAGTATAATTACTCGGTCACTATCATTTCGTAAGTTTTTACGCGGAGATAAAAATAATATGAATAGCCTAACCCTGAATGTTGACCGATAACGTTAAACAATGATAACTGTAAAAATAGTGAACGATTAAAACATTAGGTAAACTTATTGAGTTTTAAGACCTTCATAACGACTCTTGTTTTGTCTAACATTATATTACTTTGTTATTATACTAATGTAATTTATATATAGTTTTTTGTGGAAATATATTTGATGTCATGATTGCAGGTAATTACGATTGCTCTAACTTGTAAAATATTATAATTTCCGTCATACCAAAAACTCGTCTAGTAGATTTCAATTAAAATATACTTAATTGCATAGTTGCTTACAACGTTTATTATATAAAATCTATAACCTATCTAGTTATCTGACGTTCCTTAACAAATCCACAGTTTTTGAATAATTGGCACCGAGTGTCATATATCATTTTTGGGACCTCTGGCGAGTCATAGCCTAAATTTCAGATTCAACCCCTAATTGTTTACTCAAACTCGAATCGTATCGGCTCACAAAAATATCATATTTATTTGTATATAATACTTAATATATATTAAGAGTTGTTATTATAGTTGTAGAAAATAAAATAGTATAATTTGTATAATTTTCTGTATTATATATTTTTTAACTGTTTAATGACATATTTTGAAATACAATTGACTGTATAGAAAACTTATTTTTCTATTTCCAGTAAATTAAGCATTTGCGATGACAATTAATAAATTCCAATGACACTCTCTAAAAACAGCAGGGATTTAGAAAAAAATCTTTCTTTTTTCACGGTTAATTATGTGCAGCCTGTCCAGACACGAATACAAACATACACATAACCTACATGGCCGGGAAAGGCCACGTCAAAATGGATGAACCGATTTTGACGAGGTTTTCACAGAAATTGAGTTATATATTTCAACTGCTGAAGCAAAACTGAAAACGATAAATATTAATTTTAACCCGCGCGATAATAGACGGATATATATACATAGTTATTAACAATAATGAAATTCCGAACGTTAAACACAGAATTATTTTTTGTTCAAACGCGCAGCACAGCTAAAATGATTCCGAACAAATGCGCGAGGTGTGTATTATGCACTGACGAGACGGTATTATATAATGTAATAATGTACGATAATGCGTGACCGAGAAACCCATAGATCAACCCGAATCGGCGAAACGTTTTTTTGGCGTTTCGGTGCGTTCGAGACTGCACTAACGCGCGTGTCTGTAGGTATGTATATAATACGCGCATATGTGCAGCGCGGCCCACAGCTGCGATCAAACAACGAAATATCCTCTCCGGTCCAGGTGCAGCTGCACTACAGCGCTAAGATAAAGTTCCGCGGCCGTTGATACAATAATGTATAACGACCGTGGAAACGACATTGTAACGCAGTAGTTGTAGTAGAAGTATGCGGCGCATTAAACGCGGGCGTTCCTGTTTTTCCCTCTGAAAATATTATAATATTAATGCCTTTTTAACGAGAAATCCGTCTACGGTTCGAGCACCGCGGTCCACCACGATAATATCGTATATATGCGCGATCGTGTGTGTGTGTGTGTGTGCGTGCGTACTCAGCAGAGGTATTTAGCGATATTTTATCCAAACGAAAAAAAATAAAATATGTCGTCGTCGACGTTTTGCCGGCGATTAGTCATGACGTGTTTTGTACATAATAATATTATGCACTGCCGTGTGGGGTCTCTCTCCGTGTGCAGCACCAAATCCTCGACGACGACACGTAAAAATACGAACGTACGTGTGAACGCGAACACCCGGTAGTCCATGTCTAATCAACGTGGACGTTTATAGTAATACACATACGCTGCAGATATGAATGAGCGCCGAGGTCAGGTCTATATAGACTCACGCGTACTACGCTATAACGGGGGATCTTGCAGTGGGGGAGAATTTTAGTTTTTTTTTTCGAAAACGCGTCTAATTACTAGAATATAGGCTTACTAGGTATATTACTTATTATTATTATTATTATTATTACCATAGACGCACGTCAAAATCCGTCATACGCACCTGCCATAATAATAAGAATATAGTGATATTCAAACACCTCTGCAGCGGACTCGCTTTGTTTTCACCGGAGTTCTTAACACCACCGTAACCGCCATTGTTTTCGTTTATTTTACATGCATATTTTTTTTTTTTTTTACCTCGTTATTACCATTGTCCGAAGCACATCGCGGCCATGGTGGGGCTACTGTATTACAATGCACACACATATACTATAATATATAGGTATTAGGTATATTATTATAATATATGCCCGATGGGAAATTGGCCGACTAATTTTTTCTCGCATTGAAAATAAAACACATTGCGCATAATATATATTATTACATTTAACATTATTGCTGTGTAAATACGCGTAGAGTTACCTATACATATATACACATAATGCATTAATGTATATTGTATATCCAATTGGAAACGTCGAGGGTTAATATTGATTGCGGCACGTTTCGTAAATCACCTCGAACTTGGTTATTGGTTTTTTTTTCTGTATAGCCGTCGCCGGATGCCAGTACAAATTACTCTGGTCACGCCTATTATCGACTGCAAATTGATTTTGTCGCACGGTGTGTATATAATATATTATTGTAACAATAAAAAGAAATACATCAGCATGTTTGCTTATTATATTTTTTTTCGTCATAAACTATATTTATACCATTTGCGTTATTTCACGTCGACTCGACTACAGCGCACCACCGCAATGACGTTTTGACGTCCGGTTATCGCGTCGAAACGTAATTTCTAACCAAATATTATTGGGTTAGATAAAAAATCCAATTTAGAATATTAATTCCGAATCCAATTAAATCGGAGCTTTATAGTCCAAAATTTAAAACACTTGAGATTGATTTAAATTTATGTTTGGGATTTTGAAGTCCGTATGGATCAATTTTGACCGATAAATAAAATAAAATCTTTGGAAAATCGTCCAACCGAAACCTTGTACCGGAACCGTCATATTTTAATATTTTTAAGATTCGATAATATTTTGAGGTATACACCAGATTATTAGTTCCCATACGATTTTTTTTTTGTTTTAACAAATCCTGTTTGACAAAAAAAAAATTAATATAATAAAAAATATTTTCACTGCAAGAACACGTTTTTCATTATGCATTTTTTGCCGAATGACTATTTACGAAAGTGAACCATGTATTTTTTATTTAAGCGAACAGACACCGATATACGCAACCATTAATATTCCAGTCCGACATGCTATAGTATAATAGTGCACTACATTAAAATAGTTCGAAATTTGCGTCGTGGGTAATCCGTATTATGTATGCGCATAATACGCATATAATGTATACGTCTGATGCCTATTTAAAGGTGTTAAGAGCAATTTTTTTTTTAACGCATATAATGATATTATATTTTATATTGTTGTGTTTCGCGCGTAGGCGTACAACGAAACCGGAGCTGCCGGCTAACCGGGCCGTTGACGCTGCTGCAACGTGTGTGCGTTTGACGGACGTTCCCATTATTGTTGCAGCGCGGGGCGTCCCGCACCCTTTGGGGGGGTCGCTCAAACTGGTTCTTAGGATCGCGAGCGCACACATATTATTTTATAATATTACACTAGTATAGTAGACGACGACAAGAAAAAACCTCTCGCCACTACTTTGGAGACGCGAGTGCTTCGAGTACTGAATTATGTGTCGCGCGATCACGGTCCCTATCATCGCAGGCCAAACAAACAGGAGTGTAATATAACTATTTTTATGAAAATGTGTGATGTATTTATCAATTAACTATATACACATAAGAACAATGTTATCCTCTACAAAGTATAGTCTCTTTCGTCAGCTCAACACTGCAATAAACTGGAGACGTTATTTCTGTAAAAAACTGTCGGGAGCTGTGTTATAACTTATCAACTGGAACAATATTTATCTGATTGATTATAGTTTTCAATTTGAAGAATACTTAGAGAGTCGGTATAGGAACTAATACTTAAAGTTAAGCAAATGTTTATCTATACATAGATTTAGATATTATAGCAATAGCCTAATAAACTCGCTTGTGTGTACTAGCAGCAGTTCATCACTGTTTTTTTTTCGGATGTACTGCTGCCAGTTTACTCACTCTAAACAATGTATAAAACATATTTTTTTAAAACACAAAATTTGTTTTGAAAAATCAGTGTACCGAGTTATATGTATGAGGTACCTAAATCTCGCGTCACCATTACGTTACCTATATGGCTATATATAAGAAGATAACGTTTCGATACGGCGGCCGTCATTATTGCAGTCGGTACGAGGGCGAAATGTTTAATCTTCGGCGTAAACCGCACCGAATACATGTAATAACACTTGTATCATAATAATGATGTCATCGTCGCAAAACCTCGACAGAACTGCTGCATCACGCCTGCACGGTACGATAATTATATAATATACGAAATGCGTGTAGTTATCTGACCGTTCGGCAGTCTGCTGCAACTATAAGTCCCTAGCTATTTTATAATATACACAGTAGGCGCGGGGTAGTTCCGAATTTTGTAGTAAACACCAACCGCGCGCGTCCGGTGTCGGGACGATAATATTTGGATCCGGATATCCGCGACGACTCGAGACTTGGCACATGACGTAGTATTTGCGTAGGACTCGCCGATAAATGAATATCCGGATACCTATGTGCTATATACGTATATAGACTCACACGTACACATCGCGACCCATAATTTGTGTATATATATATGTGTATGTGCGTGTGTGTGTGTATGGTGTATAGAGCGTCGCGGCTGATCCATTGTTCCACATGCCGGTCATTAAGTGAACGATACTTAACGAGGAGTCAACCGAGCCGTAACAATAACGAGCCACCGTCCGTTTCACCTGCGACGACGGGGATTGACAAATGTCGGTCGCAAAACGCGGTGATAGTCGTAGTTATATACCTACGTCTACGTGTGTCCGTGTGTGTTCGTGTGTGTGTGTGTGTACATTGTGGGTTGAAGGATACGAAATATTATATGTGTGCACGTTACTTATTATTGTCGAAGATGGGAGGGGGTGAGGGAATCTGCTGAAACTATATAAGAGAGAAAAAAAAGCACTACGGAATCGAATCTCACGTTGTCAGCCACCGTGGAACACGATCCACATTGGCGATCGCACGCATACGTACACACACACTCACACATACACACCACATGCTCGTCGATATACTCTCAACAAATAATGCACAATGCGATATTAAAATGTATGAATATAATATTATGTGTATCGATAGACGCATGCAAACGACCGTATGAATATATATGTATATATACCGTGTGTGTATCGTATGTGTGTGTGTGCATATATATATACATACATAATATACGTATATGGGTATACCGCAACGGTGTACAAAGGACGGACCGGAGCAAAACGTTTTTGTACCTAAATAGATGAACCGGTTCCCGATGGCCGGTAGTGCGTATATTATAATAATAATAACGTAATATTATTATAATAATATGTAGACGAGATGGACGAGATTCGACGACAAACAGCGCGAGGGCAGCGGACGAGAAATCGCATAAACCTTTATGCAATAAACTGCAGTAATTAGCATTCGGAATTTGCTCAAAAACTGTTCGATCACTGATATATTACGCATTGTTGTCGGCAATTCCGCGATGCTTATGATGCACAAACAAGTACCTATCTATGTACCTATACAAAATATAATATGTATTTTGCAAACATTATTTTATGCGCTCAAATGATAAATAAAGTCGTTTGCTAATGAAAAATTGATGATATCGCCCAATATGAGTATACCTACTGATAACAAACATCCGGACGCGGGCGTGCACACGTAGATACTATACGCGTACTATATATTTTATGCGACTGTGCACCATAGCGGAGATACGATCGAATACCGTATACAGACACATCCGACGTCTCTGATTGATGATATGACCCACATAGACGCAATTGTGAAGCTACAAGTGGCCGTTATGATAATATACGGCGGTGACGACGTGCGGGTTTACACACGCTGAAGTATAATACATATTATAAATGTATTACTATACTTATACTATGCGTAATGTGTATAGGGACGATGGTGAATCTGCAGCAAAAGCAGCAGCATTGTTTTCCACCTCTACACCGAAATATTCACGTGGACTTCTAGAAAGTGAGAGAGAGAGAAAGAAACTCGACGGGGACGGGGTTATGCGATATACCTATTATCCGCACGCAAATCCGTGACATTCTACATAATATTATTATTATATAATATATGTACACGTGTCGGTCTTTATGTATATCGCACAACATATTATACGTATTGTACCTATGCTGCATACTGTGAACGTTCAAAAGCAAAATATATGTATACCATAATTTTATACTAGGGAAAAAATTGTTCAATTAACGTGTATTATAGTTCGATTATATTAAAAAAAAAAAATTCCAAACCGATGTAAAAAGTTTTTACTAAACCTCCACTGCAGCGATTATTGCAAAGCTAAAAAAAACGGAAAACAGTTTTACACTGAGGCTCGAATCCGAATCCAGTACATGTACAGTTCGTTGAAATTCCAATCGTATTTGTACACACCCAAGTAAATACCCTCAGACTACAGAGTATTTTATAATATTATTATAAATACACTTTTATTATTACTCGCCTCGGCGATATTTCATAAGCGAACATAAATCAAATTCTGACACGAATAATTACGTTTGGACACTGTAACCGGCATTCAAAAGTCAGAAACTCGCGATTTTAATTATAATTAAAGTTCTAACTGGATATTTTACAACAAAAACAATGCACGATAACGAAACATCCAAATATATATTACTACTTCAAGTGGAAAAACGGTTTTTTATTTTTTAATCATCTCATATATTACTGTACAATATGTTAGAACAAATTACAAATATATCAACGTCGATCAGGTTTATATATATATATATATATATACCTATTATATACACGATGTATTGAATTAAAACATTATATTATTGTTATGGACCTATATATTATACACTTACACAATGTGTTTGTGGGAGCGCACACGGTATTAAAAAAAAATAACTCTTATAATTCGGTCTGCTAGAGGTAATAATACATTCTTTATGTGACGTACATAAATACACATACCTTCTGCACATATACATTTAATGTCTAACGTGTTCACAATTTGCGATGCGGATTAGCTTATTGGAAATAACTTTTTCTGGGATTATAAATTCAATAACGGCAATAATGGCAATAATATTATAATAGGTATAAGTCACCTGGTTTTTGTACAATACGCACGAGTATAAAACTCGGAATTCGGGCCGATAAATCGAAACGATCGGTTAATATTGATCTATAATCGGGCGCACGCGTAATCTATAAAATATGATAAAATACTGTACATAGTTTGTATAAGTGCCGTCGACGTTTTCGATATAGAAACAATTTTTTTACACCCGAAATCCCACGCGCAATCGTTTCGGCCGCGGCTCCCGAAGCCGTTTGCATTGTGCAGGACTTTTGGAACGGTCGACCGCATATCGTTACCGACTTAAGGGTCGCGTCGCGTAAATCCTCCGCGCCGGCGTTCGATCACGGACCGTCATTAATCCAAAACACCAAAGAATATGTATTATTATTATAAGCGATGATTAATGCGCGGTATAAATATTCGTACTTATCGATATTTACGGTCGGGACAACGCGCGCACCGGTGTAAATTGATTAAATATGTATATATTGTATATATTATTGTATATTTTTATATTCTTTATAAATACGACGAGTGGCACGCGAGTGTATACCTACCGTCTACTACCTCCCTTCCTCTCTGCCCACTCATCGTATATGTTATATTCGTTTAATACATATCCAAATATCTCGCCGGTTTCACACGGACGACATCACAACACCTTGCACACACGCTTATATAATAAATAATATATATATATATATGTATAGGATTATTGGAATGAATGGGCTCGCGCGTCGAGTCACGGATGATTCGTCGTCTTCGTCGTCGTGGAGACGTCTGTGCTGCACGCCAGTAATAACGTCACGTACGCAAACCGACGATTTTCACGCGTGTGTATGACGGTGGCGTTTCTCGGGCGATGGTGATGATTACGACGAGATTATTTTAGGGACCTGGTGAGACGGACGGTGCTACAGCGTAAAACCGCAAGAACGAAATAGTAGAGCGGTGTTATTACGATACAGGTATATTACACGTCTATCTTTATACATGTATATTATATCCGGTCGTAGTATGCCGCAGTATCGTGTACACGCAGACGATCGATGGGAATAAATCGCTGGTTCTGTGTACCGGCAACCGGACAACGACGATATCGTAATAATATTTACCCATAATGCGAGCTTATTCCTTGTTATTCACGCGTGTATAATATATATATATATTTAATGTAACAACAATCGGTAGCAGCGAATAGCTATTCTGGATTAATACCCAATTATTTAAGTCAAAGAATCTTCTTTCCGAGGATGATTAAAATATCATTAATCACAGTGCTGGTGTGAAAAATAGTCATACGAATGCGGGCCACAACAAAGACTGATGGATATTTATTAATTAAATTCGAACGAAAGAATAATACTTGGACCCAAAAGATAAACATTCGAGTGGAATACAGCACGAGGACAGACCGAGGAATAGAAGAACTGAAATCCGGTAACCGTACGGATAAACGAATATATTCGTTTATATATAACTTAAGTTCTCAAAAGTAGTATAGGCAACTATAGTGATTAAGAGGAAGAGATGGAAGCAATCGATATAGTTGCAGTAGTGGTCCCCATCTTAAAAGGCCCGCAAAAAAAGCATAAAATAATATATTTCTAATATACAAATAGGTAATATATAATATATATATATATATATATATATATATATTATCAACTATAGTTATAGATGGGGACTTAACAAACCTTCCTCAAATTCGGAACTCATCATACATTTCTGTATGGCATAATGTAAATAATATTTTAATTACTTAAACTCCCCTTCTCGCCTAAATAGTTTTATCGAATTACATTTAAGACGCATCATACGAGAAAAAATGCATAGGAAAAATCTTATAGGATTACATGTGTTCTTAGAAAAAATTATTTATATTTAAAATACAAACAAATACCAAAGAATATATGTTCGTATATATTAATAAACCTATAGATATCATGATAATTATTTCCTCATGTTCAAGTAACACCTGACTATTTTATTTTTGTACATAATAATGTATACCTTGCCTGTCACGATTCACCGATTTAAATATCACAATAACTAATAATATTGTAATACGTATTATAAGTGAGCCCACCCCAGCTGTTTTGGATAGTAATATATTGAATAAACCCTTTTGACAAGACGATCAACCTGCAGTTAGACATGCTATGTTTTTGTATACTACATAAAAGCGACGTAGTTGTATTCGATCTATAGAGAGCTGACAAAGCATCGCAATCAAGCTGAGTGAATAATTTAATGGCATTTAAGATTTAAAAATTAATCTGATTTTCAACTCAACTTTTTTTAAAGACTTAAACAAATATATATAATACGCTGTCAAAGTACTTATAAATTTTTTTCAAAACTTAATTATTACACCTATCATAGAATATTAAAATATAAATAAGTATAATCGTATTGATCATTAAAGTATGGGAAAATATAGGTATAGGTAAGTCTGTGTTTGAATATCCATAACCATAATTAATTAGATTAAAACGCACCACGGCGGGTATACCTAACAAACACCGGTAGTATACCTACAGATACACTACTATATTGTTGAAAACATAAATTTTAATCACGGTTTTAATTTCATTGTTGCAATTATTTTAGTTTCTTGACTAGCATATATTGTGCTTTGGGCCGTTTTATTAAAGTCCGGCAACACCAATTTACCGAGATGTCGTCCTAACGACACAAGATGTGCGTAATAAAAACTTACAACTCCACTGTATATACACATACTGTAGCCCATAGGTGTACTCGTATACACAATAAAATAACGAAATAAACGGTGCCGGTAACATTATATATCCCATTTAAATTACTCGCGGGACAGGGTCCGAGGACGGTCCATTCGGTCGGTTGTTTTGACTCCGAACAGCCGTAACGACGTCGTAACGAATGACATTACGAAAAGGACATTTGCAAATGTGAACTAAACCTTTATGCGAAACGACCGTTTTTGTTGCTTTCTTTATATATATATATACATACATACATACATACATACATACATACATACATATATATATGTTTATATATAATGAACGCGACTTTATTCTTTGGCGAATCATTTTCCAGTCGATAACTCGTAGGAAGCACCATTAAAAAAAAAAAAAATGAATAATAAAATAGCACAGCGTGAGTTATTAAAAAAAAAAATAATGACCGTTAAAACTTATATTTTAGATCCAATATAACCATAAAGTAAAGTATTTAACAGCCATTATTTTAATGCATTTAAAAACAACTAGGCATAGCATGAAGGTATATAAAAATATATTAAAAATAGTTTGTACTGGTGATAGATCTTGTAAAATGGCATACAAACTGAATAAATTAATCGTATTACGTAATATAATGAATGCACATTTCAAAATCATAATTAAATACGATTTCTTTAATTTAATATATATGCGCGTGGACGTATTTTGTTTAGTAAATAAATGTAGGTTTACAATTTTTTTTGATATTTACAATAGACAAATTCTTTCGATACTCAAGTAATTTTCGTACCGTCTAACACAGGGACTGACATTTAATCGGAACCTTTGTAAAAATCAAGAAACTTAAATTTCAATTGAACTATTCAATTGAAATTGAAATGAATTCGAGCAACGTTTTAGTGCATTTTCGCGGTTTTTAAATGTAATAATTCATAGCTACCAACAGTTATTTTAGTTATTACGATGTGTATAAATATATTGATTGCGAGTGGCTCCAAAGTAGCACCGACCCTGAATTCAGCCATGATGCACATTATACAGCAATATACATCGCCGACGCGCGACGTGCAGCGTGAACGACTCGTCACCATCACGTCACCACGTGCTGCAGTGAAGTTTGGCCGATCACTCTACTCTGACACGGTCCATCGATCAATCCTCGATCGTCTCGTTACAGCAATTCTCGCGCTCTTCTTTTCTCGAAGTACCTTTATATACATAGCAGGACACGCGCGCGCGTGTTTAACGATTCGTTCGACTATAACCCCTTTTGGGTGCAATATGCGGCGCGAATAAGCTATAAGTCGTGTGCTGAGCTGCGTGATGGTCAAGGCCGCCGGCCGATACTCCCATGGCGATCGCGTGTCCGTTAGCAATAACTATATAGATGCGGCGGCGATCACGGTGTCCGCTCGCGCGCGAGCTGCATTACAGCGATTTGTCGGCAAAAATGTTTATAGCCGCCGCCGGAGAGCAATATCGATCGAACGGATTGCCAATGCGATTTATTTTTCATTCTTCTTTATTCCACTGCAGTATATATACAATAATAATAATAATATAATACTTCTACGCGCGTATATATACGTTATAAAGCACCGGTGTATTTATTTATTTTATTATTTTTATTTCCCGGTGCCCCGGAACGCGGTTTTATAGATTTATTATTTTTTTTCACGATAAATATCGGAAAGTCGTGACACCGATAAATTCGTCGAGTTCGCGCGCGCGCCCGTTCCGTCGAACGAACTCAAACAACAGCGCCGGCCAAAAGTCAATATTTATCTCGCTCTCTCGTGTGTGTTATACATACATATATATATATAATACTCAGATATGATGTTTTGGCGTTCTACGCGTACCTATCTAAATTTAAGTATATATATATTCCACTTGTAAACCATTTCACTCGGGACCGTTCGTGATGGAGAACACTCGAAACCTCAGGTTACGAAACAGTTTCGAGTACACGAAATGTGTATATATGTCGTACTACACTATAAATACAAAACAGGCCAGGTCAGCCAACGGAGAAATACCGAGAAATGTGCCTGAAAAAACACAGGTGAGGACGAGTGCAGACAACGCGTGTACATGACTGTATAGACGGCGAACAACGAAATTGGTCTATAAACAATAAAGTTCTATCCTTTGTAATCAAAAAATTCGAAAAACTGAATTAAACGTCGGTAGTAATATAATATCTACAAACTCGATTTAAAACTTCCATTGGAATTGTTTTAGGTACTACGCGCGGTCATTTTACGTGTAAACAAAACCCAATACCTACATAATATATTATATGGTAGGTGTACGTAAAACAAAATAACTTTGAAACCAAACATAGAGAAGAATTTAAATTAAAAAATTAGATGCTATTTGATTCACCGGACAGCCATAAAAATATTAAAAAATAATAAATACTTTTAGTCTTCAAAATGTATTTAATAACGAGTAAATATGTTATACCATTCAGATATTAGCCCATTTTAAATTTCTAATCAAATAGCATATTAAACGAATATAAGAAACAAATTGTTATATATATGATAAAAAAATGTGTTTTATATTTAATACAAAAATTTACTAAAAAAAGGAAGATAATATCTCATATCTAATCAATTTATAAAAAATGGTATTAAATGGTATTTGAACTATACACTGATCAATTTCAAATATTTAACTATTTAACTTTTATTGTATTAAAATTATTACATCATATATTTACCTACAGAGATCAAAAATCGAGTCCGGTGGTCCTTTTAAGAGGCAAATTTTAGATTTTATTTTTAAGAGGACGCCACACCCGCGTGTGTAGTTGTCTCGGTCTTACATAAGTACAACAAAGTACATTTTAATTTTATAGAACCTATTGTAGGTATATGTGTTTAGCTTAAATATTAAAATGAAATTACCTATTGTCAAACTTATAAAGAACAAAATTATCTGTGTTGTCTCGTTGATTTATTTCAGTATTTTAATTTTAAAGCAAGTATAAGTATTTATAATATTAATACTTAAAAATATTCGTAATTCGAATAAAAATTAATGTATTTTAAAACACCGAAAAGAGTCAATAGGTTATTATTCACTTTAATATTTTAGCCAAACTTATATAATTAATATTTAATTCTATACTGAACGAAAATGTCCATGTACGTTTTGTAAGACGGAGACAACACACGCGATTGTAGTATCCTCTTAATAGTTTCTCTTGAATAAAAAAAAATATATATTACGGAAAAACATCGAACAGCTTCGAGGAAATTTCCGGCAACCACTTGTATAATAACTTACAAATCAAATTTACAATCAAAGAACATGTTTCTTGGGAGCTTCCCTGTCCATCCTGATCACAGAATCGAAAATGAGTGACAGACATCTGGTGTGTATACCTACTGTCTGATGGCTGGCTTTCATTAATTTCAACGAGAATATACCTATATATATTAGGAAACGTTAGATATACGAATTTACAGTACACAAAGGTAATAATAGATATTAGATATGATTAAAAACTGGTTGTATTGAAAAAAATGAGTAACAGAATTCCAAATAAAATATTTGTAAACGATATTGAAATTTGCATATAAATAAATGTGTATTTGTCGGGAATATTTAAAATTTATTTCGGATTGATGTAAATTAAAAAAAATTAAGATGAATAGAATGATAGTATTTAATATATTGATCAGATTGTGTAGTAATTACTTTCAAAAACGGTAATATTGTAAAAGGCATTATAATATTCGATTTGTTATCCTTACAATATTATTAAATATTCTCAGTGTTGAATGAAACTCATCTTGATTTTTGTATAACTTACAGTACATCAACAGCTTATATTTTCAAATCATTAAAAGTTATGCTTAATTTATTTGCATATATATATTCTTTTAATTTTAAATCGATAGCGTACGTTTGTATATTACATATTATCATAATATTAATATTATGAATACCAAATAACAGCAACACTACTGCAACGGAGTCTTATCGCAATAGTGTTTTTGACGATTTTGCTGCAGTATCGTACTCGACGTAGACGACGTGGTTTTCGACAACGGTTTCTCGATTTAATTTTTCGGTTGTAAAAAACAAATTGAAATAACTCAATATATGCATAATAATGTAATGATAATTTCGTACAGTTAGAAACATTTCGAATTATATTTATCTCGAAAGTATTGTATACCAAACCGAAAAAAGTGCAACTTGAAAAAAATAAAAATAAACCTCGATAAAGAAAAACTAGAATACATTTTATGGAAATCGACAAGAATTTTGGACCAGTGTTGTCCGCAACGAAGCTGGCACGCATACAGAAGTCTTGTAAACCGGCGAAATCGGGGTCCGTGTTTCGGAGACGACGACGACGTACAGCCGCCGATTATTACCACCGTGCTGTTTATTTAAGAATTTTTTTCTCCTAAAAATACACACATTATATTATGTATATATTATGTACGGTTCTTTTAATCGGGTCGCCGCATCATCCGATCCAGTGACATTGATTGTATACGAAACGTCGGAGAGAATAAAAAAAAATATATAAAATAAAAACACCAATGACTAACCGACCGTAAGCGAAACGCCACCTCGTATTATTTATGTGATGCGTTTAAAAAACGATAACCGACCGTCCCGTGAAATAACTGGAAAACATGTGGGATTGAATATTTCGAAAAACGCGAGAGGATAGCAAACGAAAACAAATATTATATTATACACTTATTATTATTGTGTCATCCGATAAGAGTGCGCAGACGGCGGGTCGTTTCTTCGGCTGTGTAGAATATTAAATGCATCATCCCGAAAACACCTTTTACCGCCGGAACGTCACAATCCTTTTAGCCGCCAACGAGCAGCCGTCCGCTGACAGCCCTGCCGGGGCGAGGAGGTCACGAACGCAATTATGATAGTACATTAAACGGTGTAGCGGGCAATCACATATTTTTTTTTTCAGTGTCGATTTATAAAGCGTTGCCGATCGTCGATTATTATAATCCTCACAGGCCGTTTGAAAACAAGCCAAATCGGTCGTCGATTTATGCGTTTATTCGATATATAGGTACGCGCGTACAGCAGTCGTCTATGACGGATACCTGAAATGACTTTCGAGCGTTGCATTATACCTACCTTAAACCATTAACAGTAAGTATACAGACATTAATCACAAATCAGCTTTGGCGTATAGATCATATACATTACCTATTATTGTACAATATTTGTATATACCTCTATGCGTTTTTTATAGACGTATGTATACGCGGCTGTTACAGAGCGTTTTAAGTATTGATAAGAGACAACGGTTTCCGTCTCGTGGAAAACAATATTTTCGCGTAGCCTGTTAATAACTATACATAGACCTAATTGACACAAACGCATCGTCAACCCTGAACTCTGTACATCAAGACCGGAAGGAGGCGTGACCGTTTGTGGGTTTGTAGTTCACCTGTTCACGTCATCACGGCGGACCCTGGAGCGGAAAATTCGACAGGCGGCCATTAATTATCGGTAACTAAAAAAAAAACCGTGGTGCTAAAAAGAAGGGACAAAAATGACGCCAAAACAGTATATTTTATATATATATATATATATATATATTATGTGTTTAATATACTAGCACGGTTTTTTTTTTTTTTTTTTTTTTTGTGTTGTTTCGATACTCCTTTCCAGCTAAAGATTTACGTTCTGCGTATGCCAACGACACGTAGAAACTGGTTTTCTCGTGTGTACAGTCCGGAATGATAAATAATTTATTATGGATATTTCTAATCGACCGAATGAATTATCCAAACGGGGTTAAAAAAAATAAAATAAAAATAAAACATCGGATAATGTAAAATTCTTCTTTTTTTTCATTCTTCCGTAATGATAGCATGCATCTAAATCCGAGGTATAAATTAAAGAGCTATTAATTCGAAAACAGATTACAAGACCCAGATATATTAATATACATATATATATATATATAAATATATAATACCTACGTAATATACGCAGCAACAGGCGGCCACTGCTGCAGCCGGTATATATCTATAACGCCTGATCGGTTAACTGACGCGTTTCTATTTAATCATATTCTCGTCGCGTTATCATCGCCGTTTTCGTATATAATGTGTGTGTGTGTATAGACGTGATGCAGATATTATGTTATTATTATGGGTATGCTGTTATTTTCGATCGTTTACTGTCTGCAGCCGCTCTGTTCGTCATTGCCATCCGATCGTATATAATAATTGTAATACCTAATAATAATTTATAATGATAAAAAAAACATATTATAATCGGCAGCACGCGTCCCCGTCCATTAAATGCAATAAAAAAGGTGAGTATATTTACAGACGATACAGTACCTATTTGTAAAGTTCGTACTGTACAATTTTGTTGTTACAACTGCAGAGATCGGATTATTGATCGGCGTTCGTCTGTATAATATTATGTAAAATTGAATAATTATAGAAACGCTATTAGTATTTAGTATACTACGATAAAAAAAATCAGCACAGGAAACTATTTGATCAGCCTTAAAATTTGTTTCTTCCTGATAGTTATTTAGTGAATTTTTTGGGGTAAAAATGTAGGTATGCATATTTTAAAGTTTTATTGATTATGTTGCTTTCAAAAAAGTAATTAGCGTTGCAGTGTAATAATTATGTACATAGGTATTACCTAAAAAAACTGCTAAATAAACATTCATTCATTCAACATAAACAAAATAATTCATTTTTTTTTCAATTTAACAGAATATAATATATTATGACTTCAAAAAAAAAATGTACGTAATTTTAATCTTATATGTTATTCAATATATTTTTTCTCTATAGCCATATAAATAGGACTGCCTCTAATTATTATTTGTACAAACAGCTCACCGGAAAAAGTCCCGAAAATGTCTATCACTGAATAGTTATTAGTAAAGGTCTTCTTACATAATTACGTAAGAAACTGCGTATAGGTACACGTATTGTTATTGTGTTCTTGTAGCCGTACGCAGCAGCAGAACAGTGCATAAATAGCCATCACTGCGGATCACGACCGAAAAATGTGCTGACAATTTTTTTTCCTTTTCACATTGTCACGTATCGATCGTCAAAATCAAATTGATCATGATACGGATGATCATCGAAAACTGCAGCAATGGCGTGTTCTCCGCGTGGCATTTCTTCGCGATACGAAATGATGGCGATTATCACGTGTACCGCATCACGGGTCGACGGGATACACATACCTACTCTTCGCGGGAACGACGACGACACCGGCGTTCTTCAAATAATATAATATTAATATATCGACTGGTTGTTTCGGTTTTTTTATTTTTATTTTAATTTTTTTGAAAAAGGTGAGACGATTTATTTATTACTATATTTTTCGTTTTTGTTTTTTCTTACTGTATATTATATTTATACACACACACACACACACACACACACGACCCAGTACCCACACAATAAAACAGGTTGTGCCGTCGGTCACCGATGCCTCGGAACGGAGAGGTCGATAACGACGAAAGATAGGACCATATAATATTATATTATAGATGTGTATATCGGTCGGCTGGCCGCCTGCACTCTCACTGCAACAGGGTATGCGCCTCTACGTGTATTATTATCGGATACAGAGGTTCGTGCTACACCGTGCCCGGTCCGCGCAAGACCAGTGATTACAATATTATATCTTTGAGTTCGTGTCACTGTGAATTAAAAAAAAAAAAAAAGAAACCAAAATCTTTATTATACATATCAATTCAAACCTTTCGGGAATTATTTTTTCTTGTAGAAAAATCGCATTTGTCGACACAGTGTTCGCCATATGCTATATATTGTACCTATTATGGCGCCGCTGAATAGTTGAACGATTTTAAAGGATTTGACCCGTCAGTGACGCTCTGGCTACAATACATTATATAAATATGCAATGGAGAAACTATATAGACATCGGAAGAATGATAAAAAAATAATTCTTAAAATATTTAAATTAAAATAAATTATTTTTATCGACGTACAGCTCTCCTCGTCGGCGACATGTGTATACAACTGTATAATATCATCATAAACAAAGCACTAAATAGCCGTTCATAATAAGTAATAAGCATAATATCTTTGAATATCTCTTGAAAAATAAATATATTGTATACACGTTTTGTTTAATAATATTATTAATATTAATAATAAATAAACAAAATACATCCACACCATTTTATAAAACGGTTATAATTTATTTCTAAATTAAAGATCAAATGATCGCTTGGATACCGTACCTATGGAGTACCTGTAACCTGTGTATATTAGCACGTACAAGTAGTCGATCTTCATAAACATTAATAGCTACAAGATTCTCTGTGTCGTAAAATATAAAACTTTAATTAACAACAACATTAAGGTGTACTCTGAGAATATAACTTCAAGGCTACGCTCGAACAGTGCATTTTCTTTGCTGTTTCAGAACGTTATTATAGTATAGGTATCTGGTATATGTTAGTCGATAAGTACGCAGAGCATTGTAAAAGTATTGCAACTGATTTTTATCTGCGTCTTCGGCTTAAAATAAATTCATATATTAGTCTCTGGTTTACATTCCATAATTATCGGCTGTGTGCACATAAAAAGAGAAACATTAATATCACCAGTGCAGTGTATTAAAATTATTTCAGTAGGTACACCGACACACCGTTTCCCCGCAAAGTGTGGAAATAACTTTCAGATCATTGCGCAGAGAAAAAGGCAATTCGCGCGTTTTACGACACAGCCGATACACAATTGAATAAGAGGAAAAACGAGAATTGGGTTTGACGGGCGTAAACAGGAATTTAATCGCAAATTGAAATTATAGTTGAATAATCACTTTTTTTTTATTAGATATTTTTATCTATCAATCGCGCTGTTAAGTATTTAACAATATACGAACGATAATCATTTCAAATACTTATCAGCACGCGAAACCACAAAAGAGTATTCAACAGAATTTAAAATACTCATCTTATACCTATAAAACTGACGTGCAAACCTTACTCCAATTACGAAACAGCATATATTATAATAATTAAGACCCGGATCCCAATGCTAAGTGCATTATTTTTTGATTGCTCTAGGACAAATGTAAATTTAGTTAAGATGAAATGTAACAAATGTCAACAACAAACATATAATTTTCCCGACTTAACTTGCGTGTATATAGTAGCGTGCTTACATAAAATGTTTGCCATTTTTTTAAAACATTTTTTTTTATATAGTTTTTATAACATTTAAATCCAGGCGCCAATAACAATATGGAAACGATGTATCGGGATATTCGTAAAATGCATTTAAAACAGTATATAAGTCGGGAAAATATGTATGCCGACATTTCTGCAGTGTACCTAAATCTGTTTGACGGTTTTCGTCGCAGAAAAGTGTTTTCTCGCTCTCAGAACCCAAATCTTCAGATCTTCGCCGTTTATACACTAGCAATTTTCGAATGTTAATGACGTTTCGAGCAGAAAATAAAAATAATCATCGCCTCAGTCCTAGCTCTGCACTGCACTTGCCGCACAACCATTGCTTTTAAAGGAGGTAGTTATAATATGTATAAATATTATTATACTCGTCGTATTAACGGGGTACGGGGAAACGGGTGGAACGCGACGAAAAGACGTATAGTTACGTCACCATCTCATTTTGAGCGGGAAACGTACGCGTAAGTATATATCTATATTCTATATATACGCGATACATAATAATATATACTACGCCTTCACTATTATCATCTGCAGAGTATACGAGACGTCACAAAGCAACGCAGGCAATTAATTAAAAACTCGTTTACCGAATTATATGGCTGCAGCAGGACCAAAATTATGTTTTAATTCCAGCGGAATAATATTATATTATTATTATAACAACAATATAATAATAATAATGATAATAATGGCTTCCCGTCGCCGTCGTAGTTGAGCGGTAGTCAAATCGTTGTATCACGGTCGGGTTAGATATATTTTACACGCCGGTGTAGCGTGTGTGTGCCGCGGCGGTCGTCTATGGAAATTAGTGCCATAAATACGAGCAAGTGTACGCGCGAGTGCGCGCAAGTCAGTGCGGTGTCTATTTATGTGTGTGTGTGTGCAAAGACTTGCGATAATAATATGTATAATATATATTTATCCATGTGTATGTGTGTGTGTGTGCTTATATATAATATTATAATATAAAATATATATGTATTTATATGGACACGAGGGGGGACCGGTTGTCGGCGGCCATGTTGCCGGATCTGGTTGGTTGCCGGCGACCGATCGAAAGCAGGAAGCAGCTGGCGTGGAGTCTCCGCGACGAAGAAATTGTTCTCCTCTGGATCCCCCCCGTCGCCGCCGCTGCCGTAGACGACGAGGACCCGAGTCCCCGGGTCCCGGCGCTGTTCTGCTGCAGCGGATACCTGTGCATATAATAATGTAAACGGTGCAGTAATAATGTTTGTGCACCGGTGGTGGGGAAAATTACCGCGGCTGGAAACAATGGGCCGGTGGCGCAGTGTGTATAATGTATATTAACATTATTAGTAGGCGCGACAGACGAAACTGCAGCTGCAGGTGTGATAACGGGACCCGTATAATACGAGGGATCCAGCCCCACCTCGCTCCACCCTAAAGCCGCACACCCGAAACCAGTAGCACGGACGCAATCACCCGAGTGATGGTGGTCGTGCAGACCGCTGTGCAATGCGGGTCATAAGTCGAGACTTAAGTGGGGGCTTCGTGCTACATATTACATAATATGTACACGCAGGATACATGATATTGTGTATATTTTCATTTATTTATCCGAGTTGCACCTTTAGCAGAAAATGTCATTAATTGCATTATATTATATTTACATTTTGTATTTTTGTTGACTTACATTCTATTCAAATTTGTATATATTTTTTTTACATCATGGGTTTTGTCTGTGATTAGGTCCAAGGGCGGAGTCGAGATTATAGGATAGATCATAAGTATTCTGTTTTTGATCCTATCCGACCTATCTTGAACGCATTGTAAACAGTCTGAAATAATATCCTTAACAGAGTGCAGATGAGTTTCACATGTTTGGCATAAATAGGAGGGAATCCTTCCTATATGAGAGGGAGTCCTTTCTAGCCATTAGAAATTCCCGAATGATTTTGGTTTATCTTTTGCGTAACTTATTTATTACACTATCTTCCTTCCAATCGTGGATGGGGTTATGCTATCAGTTTTTTTTAGTCGCCATAAGACATTTTGTTCGATTAAAAGTCTAAGCATTAATTTTGGCGATTTAGATATACTCGTCCACTGTTTCGTTATCTTTTATTTCATTATATAATATTGTATATTATTATGTATTATGAATGCAATTCAAACATTAAAGTCACTTGGAAGTCCAATTTGTAATGTTATTCACACTTGTTGTTAAACAAATCGAATGAAAAAAATATTGACGAAAATATTATCATATAAATTGAATCGACATTAGAATATATTATGTTACATTAATGTATATGTGATTGACATAATGGTGGGGGATCGTTTTTTTAAGACAATCACTTTGTAAGGACATACAATTATGCGATCGGGTGGCTCAAGTATCGTCCCGCCGTCGGTGCGTGTGTTGTCTGGCCACGAAGTAAGATAAGGCCGAAAGGACAATTGGATAGACGTTATAAACTGTAAGCGTATTGTTATTTTTTACATTTTTCTTAATGTAAATATTTTATAATAATCAATTGATAATCGGTGAATAGTATATATATAATTTTTCTGCCACCTGCAGCAATAACAGTTACCGCCGGTTTTATTGCTTCGGAACTCCACCCGTGGGGAACCCTCTGTGTGGCTCTGTCGTTATTACGCTTGTACATGATCACTTATTACGCGACTACGATGTATTATATTAGATAGGTATAACTAGATTTTGTTTTGCGATTTCGCTACGCGTTTTACCACACATCATCATAAACGATACGATTAGAGCCATTAAATATAATGTAATATATTATAAAACATTATATAGTACCTTGTTGTACGCATTAATGCATTGCATTTTATTTTTCAAGAAGGAATACATAGTGCATTTAGACGATAATATTATACACGGTGATAGTACTTATAGTACTCACACGGTTATTCTCTCTCTCTCTCTCTCTCTCTCTCTCTCGCCGTCTCCGACTATATAATGATGGCGCTATGATGCGGAGTATTGTGCACACGTCGAATGAGAAAAATAGGGACAACAATTACTTGTATGATATGAATGATATATTATGTTCGCGGACATACAATAATCGGTCGACAATGGCGGGCATATTGTTATTTATTTATTATTTTAAAATGATACACGGTAAAAACAGTTTTTTCAACAATTCATAATATATATTAATTTATTGTAAATCAAGTTATTACACCGACAATTATTGTCGTATTAAGTACAAAGCCTAATCTACTGCTGCAAGTCGCCTAATTTCAAGTCACAGTGTATTAAACGCGGACGTTAATAGTTTCCGCCCATTGATGTTTCATTATCATAAAATGTTTTTATCTCTTTTAATCTAGAACAGTATAGTGTCATATTTTTTTTTTATTTAACGACAAATTTAACCCTAGTTATTAACCTCTAGAGACTGCAATGGCCATTCCCGCCTTTTTGTAGTAAATAAAATGCATATCTCCCTTTTTTTTTGTGATTATTATTATTACAAGAGCAATACTGGAATTTATAAAACGGCCATTACACAACGTACACACCATAATTTTTTATGAGAACTTTTCAAATGACCGGAGAGTAATGGTTTTGTCGAAAATGTAAATTTACATTAATTTTTGACACGCCCGTTTTCACTATACGTATTGTTTTAACGGGATATATATTTTTTTTTTGTACTAACAACACACCGATTTGAACAGAAATTTGTCGAGGGTTAGTTTAACCCAGAAATAACGCATTAAAATACACGCCAAAAACCCGTTTTATAGGGAAGGTCACGGCATCCACGGCGATAGATTTGTTTGAACGTCGACGAATGAGGTGCGCTCACGTTTCGTTCAGTTCCAACGGACGTTTTTAGCAAGCCAATATGTTCTAAATCAAAAAATCAAGTATTAAAACATTTAAAAGTTTAAAACTACACAGAGCTCCGTTTAAACACCTACAAATATGACGTGTCGATACAGATGGCACGATACGTTTGATTCGAGTTTCAATAATAATATATTAGTTGACAGCGGTGTACAAAAATGGACGCACTTAGGTTTGTATATGCGTATTGAATTCTCGCAAGGAAGTTGGACGGTTGTTTCAATAATAATAATCTGTCGTAGTGTATGCGCCGCGAAGGCCGACGGACCGGGTCGTTTGTCGCTGGAGTCTCGGTTTTCCGGACCTACGCTACGTCGCGTCGCGGTCATTTCCTCGACCGACCAACATTCCACCAGACCCGACCCGTTTCTGTATATATTGCGTACACACGAGTGAGTTATTTTTCACTCGTTTTTTATTTATCTATTTTTTTTTTTTTAATTCTGTTTTAGCACACACAATGCGCAATAAAAACCGAGTGCGAACGGCAAAACCACATACGAGTAAAAAAACACATATACACACAGAACGAAACGGCCGCGCGGAGAGGAGAAAATGAATAAAAGCTTGCCGACGGTTTTTGATTACTTTTCCAAAAGCATATACCTACTGATGAGGTGTCCGAACGGTTCTCAGCTGATTTACTGCTCTAGACCGTTGTTAATAATAAATTTTATCGTTCGTTTGGCGCTGCAACACGCATATTATAATATACTGGTTTACGCTCAGCTCTTTATTCTCTCATCCTCTCTCGTGTATCATCTTGTTGTTCGCTCTGCCACCGCCGCCGCCGACCTATTATAATATACGCGATCACCCTGTTCGTTTTACGACTGCAGTTCTTCTGTCTGTTATAGTCTGCATATCGTTAAAAAAGAAAATCGTAGAAGACTATACATGTTATATGTACATACGTTTTACCCAACAGTAAACGATATCCACCCGACAACAATATAACGTGTATGCGATTTGTTAGCCAACACCGCACGTACACTGCTAGTCTAAACGATTTCTGTTGGTTTTGTCTGCGCGGGCCGAAAATGAAAATAATATTTTTTTGTATAATGTTATGTATATATTAAATACATGGGTTATGAGTGTATGTGTGTGTGTGTGTGTGTGTGTGTGTGTGTGTGTGTGTGTGTGTGTGTGTGTAAGACATCGAGAACATACATAATATATATCATATTCTTAACGGTTTTGACTTTTCAGATATATTTAGAAATTAGAAGACACCTACTCCACGAATTTAATTTATAAATACAGACATTTATTGTTTCTGACCATCGGGGGGTATTTGGGAAGCGTCGCTATGCAAATGAGGTAGAACCGACCATGTTTATCGTAATGATGTAGCACACTGCTATTACATTATATGTGTTGGGCGAGTGTCATATTTTTTTTTCATCTCTGGTATTAGATTTTTTCATTTCAAAATTCCATGTGAACTCATGTGGGGTTACAACAGGAGAGGAAAAAAGACAAAGCAATCTCGTGCCGCCGCCGACCTTCACGTGAATACCGAGTGTCTAATGTTAGGTTAAGTATCATAATAGTTGTATGTACGAGGAGACATATTATATCGATGAAAAATTGTTTTCAAGACACGCGCTCGTTTCTCGACTCAATATGACATGCAAAATATCTATTGCACATCAGCTGAAATTGAAATATCGAAAACTGCTATACATTTCTAAAGCGAAACGTATATGTAGGTACACACTAAAAATAAGGGGTCATTCTCATATTCACTACGTCGAGTCACGCGTATGTCGTTATGGTTTTAGCTGTCCTGACTCGTGTTGTTTTTAATTCTCATTGATTACTTCCAGTCGAGAGACAAACTAAAGTATTAAACCGTATGTACTATGCGCATACACGCCACTGATCGGGTTTCACTGGTGATGCAGTATCAGCGCACATATTGCAACTCTCGTTAACCGACGTTCGAGATTTTTCATACAAAGCGGAAGACGGTGCGGTTATATTGTCGATGATATTATACGTTTATTTTTAAATCCCTCGCTACACACACACAAACTCTGGCGAACGGCCAGATCTGGTGTCGTAGGTACAGACAATATAGAACATATTATTCACCGCGGCTCGGCGTTCATATTTGAAGTGATACGATTTCAATATTTCACCGTTATATCGGTGTACGGATATATACTATTGAAACTCGTGTAAACGCCAAACACTACTCCGTATACTATCGAACACCGCACAGCTATATGGTGCACATGCGCGCATTCGTCCGGATCACGAAAACGTGCAAAGATGATTACGAAAAAGAAAATATAAACCGTATCCTAGTTAAGCATGAAAAGAATGACGGTTAAACAAAAACCAGAGTGGACCTGATGTTATATGTTATATTGACGTTACTATATATTTATCAATTACGCGTGGACGGTATACACACACACGCACATTTAAGTAGTATTAGGTACCCATATAATATAATGAGCCACGCGTATATACGAAGCTCACGACGTCTACCATAATCTATGATTTTATGTTATCAATTGGGGTTCAACAACGAGATTCGCGTTTTGAAATCGGCACTATATATAGAAAGCAAATCCAAAACTAGACGGTATAATAAAAAAAATAGTTAAAATTGGTCAAATAGATCCGTGACTCCTAAAAAAACATAAGAACAGTGCAAAGGCGCATTAGACGATAACTGTGACGTATGTCGGCTATATACCTGCAGTGTAAAATGTGTTCAACTGTAACATGTATATACTTACTATACTGACTATTTTATACACAGTGCTTTCGTGGCCAGATATACGCACGACAGTCCTCGGGACTTATCACTTTCACCCGGACATTTTTATTTTTGTGTGTTTCCGACTCCTCCTCCGCCCACGTTATATGCAGCACACGTACAACATTGTACAATAAACCCGACACTGTCGGTTGCATTAGACTGCACAACGCGCCCATTTTTAGCGAATGTCATCGTAGTAACATTTCATTAAATAAAGTGGCGGCTATCTTGCACGCGGTCAATGCATGTTATGACGTGCACTTCGTGATATATACGCCTTCAAATTGCATCAAAGGTTACAGTGTACTGTTGTTAAATTTATTTCGTTATGCTCGACAAGTGAGTTATTCAGAGTTGTGAATAATAATGAAAATATTTAAAAATAAATGTTATGACTTGTACATGCTTGCAGATGATGATGGCTGCTGTGGCTATCACAACCATACAACACTTACTTAGTATGGTAATATAGTGTATGAGAACAAAGTGTATGTAATATTGGTAATTTTAATATTTTTTCGATACACCTTAATGTTTTACAATAAATAGCTGCCAATGGCGCCGAGTCCGCGGGGCCGGGGAGTTGTTTCCACAGCACAGCGCACACGCTGAAATTATACATTTCCTTTAACAACAGTCAAAATGACTGTATTTGAAATTGTGTATTATTGAAATATGGAAAAAGAGTTATCATACTAATACTAGTAACTATATAAAGTTCGATTTCTATTTGAAATACTCGTACTAATATGATACATTATTAACATCAGAAATTGGCATAAAATACGTACAGTCGCTGTCAATGCTGGAGTCGCACTAATAAAAATGAAAATATTAGTGACGCTTAAAACAGAGTAGAAGTCATGTTATTGAACAACGTAATGTAATAATAATTACAAAATTATTATATAATAATAATAATTGTTCATAATTGTACATTTGTACAGCGCATACATTGAACTCTATTAATGATGATAATAACAACTAATATTGTCTGTGCGTTGATATCTATCATCATAGACTATACTTAAATAGTTTAAATAACATATTTTTGAATACCCATACTTATTGTGATTAAAGTTTTTTTTTAAACACCTAATGATTGTTTCTGAAAATCCTGCATCTGTATATAGCTGTCAATTTATATAATGTACATACCTGCAGCTACTACGCAGTAGTACAGTACAACTAAACATATTGCACGGACACGTATACATGAGTATATATACCGCTGTTTAATTTAACCGAAATAACAATATATAATACGCCAAAACCGTCTTTTCAGCGATTTTCAAAAGCAAACAACATGGTTGTTCAATGTTCATATTAAAACCACGATACATTCCCTACCACGCGCAACATCTAACGTGATATTCTATACAACGTCGACGGGCATAAAGTATGAGTAATAACAAATTACATTATTTTTCAAAGCAAGCTAATTCAATAATTGTTTTCGTCTAAACTTTTGTTGTTTAACTTATCGTATCAAATTTATAATACTAATGGACCGCCGTGAACACTGCATAGTGTTTATTTGTTATAGTTAAACTCAAAGTAATACCGTGTTTAAAATTTCCATTAACTATTTTCAGTTAACCGCTATTTCATAACCTTTGCCTTTACTGGTGCAGTCATGTGTAACAATCTAATATCTATCCAATACTGTCAATATCTGTTGTATATGATGACGTGTACGCGATTCTGCTCATGACGTGAAGGCACGGCCAGTGTTCTGAATGACAGTGACTTTTGGCGCTTTCAAATGAGTGTTGTTCGTCGTGTCTTGATGCAAAAGAGTTGCTCTACGGGTGTCAAAAGGTGAAAATGTATACACTATATTATATTATCAAAGTTTAATGCACATCCAACATTGTCTGCATTATATAAGTTAACGCATCCGAAAACCAGTGGCGCTATCTACCTAGTAGAGTAGTATTTTCGAATAAAATGTATCCATATTATAATAGCACCTCGTCATCTTGCCTGTTGCCCGTAACGTCTCATCCGGAAATAATTGTGTCGACGCCGATTGCGTTAATATCATAATCATATTCTCGAGCTACGCATTTTCCCGTCAAACTTATAAAAATATCGAAACTAAATACGCGTTACGTAATCATCAAGAGTTTTTTTTATATCTGTACAAAAAAAATAGAACGCTAGCTATATAGAGGACATAATATTATTATTAAACCTCGTGTTTTTTTAAACGTTTCAAATAATAATTAACAAACATTCTCTCTCACTGTAGCCTCACCACCACTCAACACTCTCACCTCCAAAGCGTCGATATTATAAAATAAATAATATTTGTTTAAGGATTATTTACGTGAAACGTTAAGATTTATTTATTCAATCGGACCACTGATACAATAAATCTTGTGGATTTTTTTTCGTTTCGTTTCGGTTTTTTTCTTTTTAATTTATCATTATTTCTATAAACATAAATCAAAATTAATAATAACTGAGAGAACGAGCAATATCATCGTATCACTTTCTGAAGTGTACAGCCCCGACGCCATAACGAGTCGTCGTATGTATGTAATTTTTGGCAAACTAGTATTACGATAATAACAATAATAATAAACACCCGACAAGGTGCCAGTTCATCTCTATAATACGGCTGGTTATATACGCATTATGTTCGACGCGATAAACTCGTATGGTTTAATCATCCGATCTCTCGTGTTCAGATTATAGTTGTTGACGAATTGATGAACTAAACACGAAAACGAGTATACGCAGCTGTACATATACGCGCGCACAAGGGTAAACGGTAGGACTCACTAAAAACGTCTCTAGTATGACGCGCGCATCACATTAACGTACGCGCGTAGTATAATATCAGATTTATCTGCGCTGCAGCGCACCGTTAACCGATTACCGTATTTCCATACCATAAATTATGATGATGATAATAATAATAATATATGTGGCGATCGTCGATACTCGCAGCGTATACACTCGGATAACAAATCTTTTCGCGAAATTTTCGATTTAATATTCGTAAATCGTTGACGCTATTTAAACGCGCATCGCATAAAATACGAAAGCGATAAAAACAAATCTCTAAAACGCGTGTCATTGCGAATCTCAAGTACAAGGTAGTCGTCTAGCTCCGCTTCAGACACACACTAACGTAGAGGTGCGCACTCGGATATGCACAAGTACACACTTCACTAATATATTGTATACAATGGTATGCGGCGTGTATACCTACGATATTTCGTATACGCGCAAGTATATATACATACAAAACATAAATCGGCATCCGCCCTCTCTTGAAACGACGACGGCGAGAAGGGTACCGATAGCGTACAGTACTGCCACTGCAGGATTTTCGAAATTTTAAGTACTTTTATCACCCCCGAAAACGACGACAACAACACTATAACTGCTCCACGTCTCATTTGACTTCCTAGTCGAGTCCTCGACGACAACGCGATCCACGCACATAACCGCACTCCACGCGTTCGTGATAATATTATATATTATTATGCGTTCTATCTCGCATTGTTGTAAATCTCCGGAGTTGTCAAGGGTGTTTACAGCGCCTTGAACTGAGAGTTAGTGCACTACACCCGCGATGTTCACTTGAATTTGTATTTTAATGCGTTTTCAAATTATATTACGCACAAACAATTGACATTGATATATTTATACGGGATAATTCTTTCGGCAATGCAACGCTATACGCTATATGGTATAATAACACTGTCTCTGTTTATTCGTTCGAAAACTTTTCGTTGTTTGAAAAATATAAGTGACATATACAAAACTATAATATACTTACATACGATCTTAAAACATGAAATACTATCTTATTTCCCACTATTGTATACATGTCCTTATACCATTTGTTCGCCGAGAAACTAAAAATGTATACGACAATGTGAAAACAGTTACAAATTTCTAAAAACGTATAGACGTATAAAATATATTTGATCTGATACATAATATAATAGGTTTAATTGGATAAGCATAAGCGCGTTTAAAGTCTGGACGATCCTGTCCGCAGCATCCTGAATATTCACACGTATATACGGCGATCTGATCCTGTCATATACTTATCGAATCATACCTATTTCGTACGTAAGTCCTTTATATACTACTCGTATAATGTACACGTCGTCGACGGTCTCTTTAGGAACGAGAATCCTAAACGCCGCCGTCACGCTGCACAGCATCCCGACGCTATACGTATAACAATCCGCCGGAGACGCTAAAATAGTTGTGCGGTAGGTGTATTTAAGTCTGTGTACGTACACGTCGCGTTCAGTCCGGGATAATTGAAGGGTTCGGGTATAATAAGATAGTGTTAATTTTGTAACGGTGTGTTTACCGGCGGAGAAGGCGGAACATGTCACTAGGTGAAAATTGCACACACCGGCCCGGCAGACGGTGGCAATTAATTCGGTGTGTATATATATTATAATCATAATCTACGGTACCTATATGGCTATATGTGTCCCCTCCTTCTCGCTCGTTCTCTCACTCGCCGAAACTCCCCAACAACGGCGCGACGGTTACCGAGTGCGGCTGGCGTTGTATAGTCGTCAATTATTGTATTTTGATATCTCGAATCCGTTTTTTTTTCCGTTTCAAGACCATCACGAGATATACGATTTAGATATATACCGGCAACGCTAATGCGCATTATAATATAATCTCTTTGTCCGTAACAGATACATCTCTCTCTCGAGCTACTATATAATCTACCTGTACAGCAGTGATTTCTAGCAGGCCTAATTCATACGAGCTTACGGCGTATAATGACAAAAATTATTTCGATAATCTAATGCGTCCCGGAGAGAGATTTACCTCAAAAGTAAAAACTGGTTTATTATAATATCATAGTGTACAATAGTACAATATTATCGTACAGAGTTATTACAACGCATTCGTTTAATGACAGCAAAATATAGGTACACGTATTTTTTTTTTAAGTCACTCTGCGATCGAGTGTACGTTGCCATTGAATAGGTCGGTCACTGTTATAGATATGTTAAATCATAATTAAATAATAAATCGTTGCATACGAATAACAGAAAAAAAAACAAATTTGAGCAGAGACGGTCTGTCAGCCACTATTTTCTAAGAATATTTAATACCGAACTGATTTCCAATACTATTTTGGCGATTTATTTTTCTATAAATAATACGGTATAGGTTGAACTAATATTTTATAAACATAACGTATTAATGCATATATTTTATAATCATATTCATAATATTATGTCATATATTAGGTATTATTTTTATTTACATTTATAATTTTTTAATTTTTATCAACTACTATTAGCCAATAAATCGATGGACCGTTTATTTTAGAGATTTTTTTTTAATCGTAGACACTAAAAACTTTTTAAAATTTTCTGAAATAATAATAATCCAGTTATACATGGAAATATAATTAAATGTTTGGGATCATAATAATAAAAAAAAGAAAATACAATACAATAATATAATTAATCTTTCAATTATTCATTACACAAAATATCCAATTATGTTTATTAAACAAGTTTGACAGTTTAAGACCATTTATAATAAACAATCCTTTTTATTCCAGTTCAATAATTCGCTATTAGTGTTTAATACCACGGGTGAGTTCAATACAATAAAAGATTGTCAATAAACAAACGAAGCGATTCATTTGAAATATTCACAATTTCAAAAATGTCAACCCTACGAGTGTGTGAATAATTTACTATTCAGTAACTATTCATGTTCGTCATACACATTTGTTTATGTTAAAGCTTACGAATCACAGATAAAATAACACACACACACACACACATACACACACACACACACACACACATTAGAAATTATTTATATTTATTTGAAACATTTGATAAATTAATTTAAATAACCTACTTAATTTATATTTATAAGACTTATACATCAAACGTATCTTAAAATATTAGATACTTTACACAACTTGTTTCCATCGACGACTTTTTTTTATAATTATTAGGCACTCTGTATTAATTTATTTAAAAAAACTTAGAAATAAAATATATGTACATCATAATTATATAATATAAATATAGTTTTCTATTTTAAGATATGATAATATTTCATACAAAAAATGCATCATTTACGTGTACCTTATATAATTATTTTGGTAATATATAAGCGCCACAGTATAATATCTGAAATCGTAAAATGTATCAATTCAACACATACAAAAATGTACATAACACTTTAAAGTAAAATATAATAAAGGTGTGTCAATTGTGAAATGTCAACGAATCAATACGACCGCAGTGAGTTTTTGTGACAATTGACAACCACTATCTGTACACAAGAACGGATCTTATACTTCTATAAACGAGGAAAATGTTGAATAATACGTAATTGTCAAGGACGAAATGAGTAAGAATAAACAAATGATAAACAAACGTTAACAGTTCACTGAAGACGGACAAATCATTTTGGTAACATTATAAAATGTAATATAACATGCATTCGTCTCCGTTCAAATGACGATTCTCTAAAGGAATGCCTCGGGGAATCGTTCATCTGTGCTCATGTGTCACATGTGTCAGTCATTTTAGACCCTTCGTGTTATATACGCGAACAAACAGAACTTTTTCGTTGTCGCAATTGTAATAATATATTTTTTATCTATTTTCCGCCCGAATACATAACGCATGAACAATGTTAGACGTTTGTTATCGACGAGTTTACAGGTGTTAAGTTAATAATATAAATAATCCGTTATATTATGCATGGTAGATGCATTTGAATGCAAAAATAATTTAAATCTGCTAGAGTCTATACGTAATGTACAAAATGTATTCTCAGGACAGAATTTTGGAATTTAATAGTATTATATACTAAGTATGACGAACTCATATCTCTACTATAGTTACAAAAATTGATGTGATAAATGCTCAATAATAAATAATAATTACTATAATTACTATTGTCGCCGTCGTATTATATGATGATCAACTAGATATTTGTTTATTGGAATTTTCGCGCACTTGACAACATTAGCACTGTCGTATTCTATTTTCACGATATCTATTGATATATTATTACGGTTTATATTAATATGCGGAAGTCCTTATATTATGTATACATACATCTATATAAATTTTTTTGTAGATCGTAAAGAACATCAACGACAAAGGTTATCAGTTTAAAATCACAGCTATGTAGTGGAAATGTTTTCCTGCATGCGCGCCTGTACTTTTAGGTCATCAGGGTATCCAACAATTATTATGGTGATGTGTTGACACCCCTGAAATTGTATTCAATTGTTTTCTTTCCGAATGAGTATTGCACCGATGTCTCTTATAAAATTACAGATAAATAAACGATATTATTATATAGTAACACGCGTTGAGCGCTGTACACTAGATGTTGTTTTCCACCACGTTTAAGCCACGTCCAACTAAACTTTCCGGTATAAACTCGGCCGCCCGAGAGATATCATTGTTTTCGTATATAGAAATTCGTGATATAATTACCCGGTACGGATCGTGTCGAAGCGCCTCTCGGCGCGCAAACATATATTATACATTACCTATAGGTATACGTGGTTTGTACAACCGTTTTTTTATTTTATTTTTTGTTATCTGATCCGAGTGCTGGGGCCCGGCGCGCGGTTAATTAATGTCGGGACACTGGTGTAGCTATATCGCCGCCTGGAACGCGCGCGCCGCCGTTTCGCCAACCACCGTTCTATCACTACACGGGTTAATAATAACGAATTACCAGCACAGCGGATACGGAAAAAAAAGCGTTTCGATTTACCGTATCGTACACGCAGATAAACACACTATACACTATATACAGGGTGATCACTAATCACCGACCACGCTCACCCCATCCCATCCTTTAATTATAATGTTGTAATATTAAGACTAGGATTTTTTTTTTTTTGCAAAAAATACTATTGAACATGTATATATTTAATTATTTATGAACATAAAAATTAAAAAATGTGCAAAATATAAAAACTATGTATTGTTTATCAAAAAAAAAAAAGTCAATAAACGTTTTAAAAACAATTTAAAAATGTATGATGTAAAAAGAAAATACAGTTAAAGTATCAGTATAATTCCGCCCACAAATATGAAATGAGTAGAAACTTTTAATAAGCTATTATCCTTAATTATTTTAATACAAAATTAACAGAAAACGCGTAATGTCAACTTCGATACAAGTACTAACACGAAGTTATGTAAAGTGATTTTAGATTTTCAAATTGGAAACTTCTGCAATTGTCACGTTGTGTAGATTTATATTTGGAAAACTTTTTTCTACGTTGCAAGATACTATAAAGGCAAATATTTAAAAAAAATAAATTCTTTCATTGTAGTTATAGTTATTTCTATGCTAACTGTTCCACACATTTTATTTTACTTTTAAGAATACCCGGGAATTTTTAATAATAAATTCTATGCCTATTTTTTTTTTTTACTTAACATAATATGTTCAACATTTAAAAACGTATATACTTTTAAAAACGCGCTCATTTAAAATCTAATATTTTGAAATTTATAAGTGAGTATATAATTTTAAATATACCTTTAATCAAATATAGGTACTTTTCAGTGGCCTCAATTAATTCAGAAATTATTCGCGATTTGCTTTTTGTAATCGGTCATCATCAATTTCACGGAAACTCCATTTGTACCATCAAAATTGGCGGTTATAATTTAAAAACACCACATGGTACTTATAAAATTACATATAGGTAAGTTCTGAATAATTTAAAATATGATATCGATGAAATAAGATCACAACAGAACACTCCTTAAATAATACAAAAAATCTCAAGAATATGAAAATAGGTTCTTTAGGGATATTTAAAATTTTCAAAAATCAGATTTTGAATAACTAAATTATTGAAGAAGCGACTGGGGGTTAGCGTGCATGGCGTATCACTTTGTATATACAAAAGATATACCTACCACGGTAACAACATTACTGCACGTATGTATTTATATGATATATAAAGTGTAAAAAGACAATTTAACTAACTTCCATTACAGATGTTACTATATTTGTGGTATACCCTGTATATATGTATATGTACGTACGACCGGAGGTGTTTAAGACACAGGCAAAAAACGAATACGCTATGTACCGAGATGATTGAATGTTATAAGACCCTTATATACGGCGTGGCGGCGACCGAGGAAGAACTGTTGATGATAACTGTCATCAGCGGTTGAAAAAAATTCTCAATCCGTCCACGGAGTGAGACAAAGACACGCGTCTTCTGCTATGAACTATAGAACAATTATTGATGTATATTATACTGCGCATTATGGCTGCCATATGGTCGCAAACTCTAAGAGTGGAGTCGATAGAGTTGAAAATTAGTCGAATGGTAGTACTAACTGTACCTAAGCTTTTTCTGCCTTTGATTTTAGTGCAAACAACAAAGATATATATATACGGGGTGTTTCACGATGAACTGACACTTTTGAACTTAACTTATGTGTGCAATTGTCAGTTCATCGTGAAACACCCTGTATATATAATTTAATAATTCAGACTATATCACAATTATTCACAGTTTTGTATATAAACAGTAGGCAATATTAATAAACCAATAAAAAAAAATCGATAAGTCCATCAGTATATTCCACGTTATTCCACGTTATGATAATATTAATCATTCATTAAAATGTAATCAAATGATTAAATAAATATTATATATTTAACCTAAATATTGACGCATAGAGAAAACCTCAATTTTATTTATATACATCATACATGATGATTTGAACGCGAATGTTTATATAATTTACAAATGAATTTAAAAATGATTCCAATCGAAAATTTTAAATGAAATATGATTACGAACATTAAAATATTTAATCGAAACCAAAAATAAATACAAAACTCTGTCTTTGATTTCAAATCAATCAAAACTAAAGCATTTCAATAGAAATACGACTATACATGTATATAGAAAATGCATTTAAGATATCAAATGCAAAACCGCAAAAATCGATTTTGAACTGACTCAAAGTTGTTAGTCAACCAAATATAGGTGTATATGTAACCGTTCTACATTGATATAAACAATCTAGGTCACTGGTCAATGAAGAAACCTTCCTACGCACTATAAAATATTCTATCAGATGTAATATTATATAATGAAAGGACATTATTGAAAAGATAAAGTTTATATTTTTAAAACAAAATAGTGAACAATATTCAAATTTACGTCATATATTAAATGATATTAATAATTAAATAATTATATGACCTTTTCAAAATAAATTATAAAAGTTTAATTTTAAACAATCGAAAAAAATTTAGTTTTTCTTTAAATTAAATTAAATTAGTCTACATAAAGTTAGTGGGTATAATTAGTTTGTAGTATTGGTTTTTATATAAAGATTTTCAAGAAATGTTGAGATAAACTTTGTACAACACTTAAAGATTTTTATCCTGTAATTATGCCAGTTGACTAGCGACTCATTCGCGGTTATAAATTTGAACGTTTGCAAAATGATTCAATTTCTATAACTCGTCGCAAATTCAAATATCCCACAGCAATAGACCCCGGCATACCCAACATCGTGCAGAAAGAACTAAAAAAAAAGTGTATAAAACATTTGAACTTTGATGGCGACGCCGAAACGTTGCAGGCGGCGCGTGGTCGGCATACGATATGCGAACGCGTCGTGAAGACTGCAGCAGTATGAGAAACCAATTAGCTATAAATTATGCCGGTCAGCGAGCAAAATATTATGTATAGGTACCTAATAATATAATCTTTCTTCCTTTCTTAGGACGAATCCGGCTAAAATCTGAGTAACGGTCCGAGATGGGAGGAGGAAATCGAAAAAAAATACGTTACGAAGTTCATTAGGGTTAACAGAGCAAAACGTTTTTATGCATTATGAGTCGATTGTCATGATTAGGAGAATCGATCACGACAACACGTTTTTGTATAGATGTATTTTTTTCCGATTTTTTTTTTTTTGTACATGTACAGTGGGAGGATCCACTGACCGTTGCAAGGAACCAGCTCTTCACGCTGGAATTCAATCGATAATTACTGTACATAAATTTTTTTTCCCGACCAAAAGCCAATAATGACCTCACATTATTGTGCCAAATGGTTTTTTTGACATAATTTCTATCAGAAAAACAAAGCGTGTACTTTCATTTGATTCTATTTCCTACAAAATTTAATTAAAACATATTTTGATAGATTTTTATCAAATTAATCGATGTTTTATAAATAAGTACCTATCATTATTATTTTATATCATAATGACTAATAAGAGAATAGAATAAAAACAAGTAAACAACTCATTTAACACAACATTAAACATATATTTATCTATTACATCAATAAAATAAACATAATTTTCTTGGCATTAAATCTTTTTAAATTTTGAAAAATATACTGCAATTAGTTTAGTTTTAAATAAAATAATTTAAAGTATAAATGTATAAATTAAAATAACTTTGGCATCGTTACTATTAACATTCTTATAGCTTATTGGCCGTTTATAAATATCGTAAGATTATACACACAACATAAATATTATGAAACATTATATTGATTAATAGAATTCGAATAATATGGAAAAAAACATTATTTTTACAAGTTGAGTCGTAGATACCAATTTCTGGAAAAATATCTATTTCTTATATACCCATGAATTATTAATATAGACAATATAGTAGATAGAAAAATAAATGTTTTTACATAGGTAATGTTTTCGAGTATAATTGAATGTTTTGATTTGTAATTAGTACCCATAATATATTTTTTAAAAATAAATCAATTTAAAATAGTTTTAAATAAACACAATAAATACAATTTGTTATTAAACTATTAATAGTTTATTGTGAAAATAATTGCGCAAAATTCTATAGCTATCGTATGCTACACTTGAACTGACTAAGAAAAACTTAACGGTTATTAGGTTTTTAGCGTTACAAACTGGTCGTAAAATGTGGCTATTCGCAATTCGAAACAATTGTTTTATATACACATAACACAGACTTTATGAGAAGAATTTTGTATAATGTTTAAATTTTACTAATAAAAACAAACAAAAGACTATTCAAAAGTATAATAGTGCACGCTATACGTTAACTATATAACTGCATAACAAAAGGCTAGACGGTCCGCACGAACATAGTAAGTACTTCAACTTGATATTAAGACTATAAATGCATATGATAGTTTATATCGTGTGTGATTCCTCCTAAATCGATTTTTTTCATAAAGGTATCAAGTCAAATACTTTTAACACAGCGGAAAAAAAATCTGCGAAAGGATTTACAAACATATACATTATAAAAATAATGAAATATTGTATTATGTTACTTTATAAAAGTAAAATATAACTCGGGCAGACTACTACGCATAGTGCATTATCAAGTCTTTTGTACCATTCTTATATTACAATATTATGACACGAAACAAAGAGGCATGTTAAATTAAACGACTAATAGTTTATGCGTAACTATATATACTTATTACTGCATAATATTATAATTTGACCGATCTATTTTTTTCTCGAGGTACCTATATATATTATTACTATTACACTCGCGTGTCTTTATGCACACTGGTTAGGCATTATAAATATTATATTTATAGGTATACAATATACATAGGTACTCGTTGAACACCCATCAAAATATCGTTCCGACCTCTTGGCAATAATGTAGACACAGCCGTTTCTAGTGATGACCGTCAGTGATAACGCCATAGCTGAAGTCATGACCCGGTTAAGACAAAGATAGAGAAGCCCGAGGGACTTAAATAAATGTAAAATGTGAGAGCGAGTATGTGTGTGTGTGTGTGTGTGTGTGTGTGTGTGTGATATGTGTATATATGTATGTATATGTGTGTGGCGAACGATGACGAGGGGCACCAAAATTGTCAGCGAATAATTCAACAGAACAATACGGCGATTTCGTCATCACGAGCACAAGACGGACAGAAACTAGAAAGATGAAGAGAGACAGAGCCAAAACAATGACGACAATGTAGAAAAGGAGAACTGCCGACGACATAACAATATTATGTATATCGGCCTTGTTAATCAAACAGTGTCAGTCGATTATGGTTTTCGTGCAAATCAATTTACACGGTCTTGTCATTGAACCGGTATTGGTCATACGCATGTACAATAATATAATGCCCCGAGAGACCGTCTTTTCTCTCTACAGCAGCGCGCCCATATACGAGGTGATCCATTTAACGTATGACACTCATTATTGCAGCAAATTTACTGGTTTTTAAAATATTGCTTTTGGTTTTTTACTCTTTGCAATGACAATAACATGCATTTTAATTTCATATACTGACACCAAATATTATTCAGAGTATTTCAATCTATAAAAATCAATTTTCTGACAAATATAGTAAATAGTTAATTATAACTATAAAGTATCTAAAGTTTAGATGAACGGAGTGGTTAACTTTTTTTTCGAAATTCCTTTTTAAATTATTCAATTTATTTAAACTTTATATACTTAGGTATACTTCATAAGGTACTCGTTCAAAATTTAATTTTTAAGAAGTATTGAAGTATTCCAAAAAATATTCTACTTTAGAACATGGAATAAAAATATATGCTGTTCGTAAAAACGATAACAATAAAACATAGTAAAAAGTATTTTTTTTTTTTTTTTTGGAAATGTTGATTGTTGATTTAAAATTATGAAAAAAAAAATAAGTGGTTTATGTTAATTAGATCACCCAGTATATATATTATATGTATATTTAATAGTCTCGTCACCGGAATGATTCGTTAAAAACGCTCAGACGATTTTCAGTTGGATACGGTGCTATTAGAATACGACAAATTACCTACCTATCACATTTTTGTAACCTATTGCGTCGATTCTAACTTACCGTTTCAACTTTTTTTTTTAAACGCCTGTTCAAAATAAAAATAAATAGACAATTGCAGCGCTCTTATGTAACGCGCGTATACACACAGACACTTTCCGTCGAAATTCCAAAGTATAAACATTATGTACCTGCACCAGTGCACGCGTATACTGCGGAAAAATGCATAATAATTATCATCCCGACAATAATACTAACGCTTTATTATTATTTTTCTTCGACGTCCCGTTAATTCGCCAACCCGAAGAATTCGAACGTCGTGTTATCGATTTATATAATTAAAACGGAACGAACGCTGTGGGAACTGCGAACGAAACACGATTTCGTCGACGCGTCGCCGTAGTATTATATTATACACGGACAGGCCCCGCTGCAGCACCGGCACACGGTGTTATTACCGATAACCCATACCGATCGGCCGGGCTCTAATACGCTGGTAGGTATTGGATGTATAAAATAAAAATAATAATAATAAAAAAATACGAAAAGGAACCGTCGAACGTTTACAACAAAATATATATGAACAACACAACGCGCGTCGGGGCGCGCGCGAGTCGTGACGCGTGGCACAGAAGTCGCCGCACACGCCGCCGCCGCCAAGTCCTCCTAGCGCTATTATACCGAGTCTTTGTTTTTTTTTCTTTTTCCCATTATTATTATTATTATTATTCCACAGCCGTTTAAACACATACACATTCTGTGTGTGTGTGTGTGTGAAGTGTGTATTTGTCTGTCGTATAGTTGTCGAACACGGACCCGGCTGGATGACGGACGAAGAGTGGTGTGAGAGAGAGTGAGATAGTGAGAGAGAACGGATCAGAGACGCTGCACGCGGTCGATGAGAGTGTCCAAAGAGAAAGATATATTAGAAATAAACGGAGAGAGAGAGAGAGAGAGAGAGAGAGAAATTTAAAAATATATTATTATATAGAAACACAGAGACCTATGCGAGAGTGGTGTACCTGTATATGCGAAGAAGAGAAATACCGGTCATCTCGTTAGCCCCACCGCTGCCGTTGCCACCACCACCACAATGCACACGAATTCCGGACACAAGTTCACCACCAACGCCGCCGCCGCCGACGACGACGGCTGCTACGAGACGAGTCCGGCGACGACCACGACAACAACAATCCCGTACAAACGAGATACCATCGACGGGCCTCGCCGCCGTCTCGCCGTTAGGTTGTCCGCGAGATAATTACCTATCCGTACTTAAGCCTCCTCGTCCGCCTCCACCTCTCCGCCCCGTCCATCCGTCAATACACTGCCGCCTTGCTTACCAGTTACCGGCCAAAACCATTTTTCTATGTACCGCGTACACGGTATTCACATATAACATTAAACATATTAAACCCGGTCCGCACTATAGAGCGGCGATATGAAGCCATTTTTTTCAGCTGCGGCGCATATGTGTCGCACGTTCAAAAGTCGATAAATACTTCACTATATTCTCAAGTGTCGTAGTGCGTTTATTGTTTGTATGATGCTGTCGGGTATATTAACGCCAAATTTGCAACTCATTTTGTGTTTCGCGGTTAAAAGCGAAAAGACAATATTATGTTTCCACCGCAGAACAACGTCGAACCGGTAGGGAAACTGGTTTATCAGTGTTCGCGGGGCAATAGTTTTTAATTAGATTTGTTGATGGGCATGACGTGAACAATATAATATTGTGTTTATAAACTTTGCGGTTTGTTTCGAGGATACATAAACCAATGGCAAAACGCCTGTCAAAATTGGGTAACTATACTTGTTACCTAGGTATGAACCAGGCTTTTAATACATATTACATTATTATAACCACTTTCTATAATATATATATGATACAGCACACATAATCAGACATACGGTTCTTATTCTACATATTTTTATTATTATATTATTACAAACGTATAAATGGATAAATATGAAAATGCACGATAAATTTACGACAAATCTCATTACCGTTTAACCCTCCGCACACCGCACACACGTCATCTGGATCAAGCCATTTGACCTACGGCGAAAACAGCACTCGTTCGCTAGTATCATATTATGTTATTATCATCTTTTCTCGTTGCGAAAACCGCCCCGAGTACACGAAAGAACCAAAACCGTTTTGAAAAAACAGACGACATTTCACAGACGACGATAGCATATTTTAATATTATATATTACGCTCATCGTAACTATATAATAATTTGTATATATTTATATATTATAGTATGCCCGTCGGTCTGCATATCATCCGTCTCGCAACAAATCCAACACATAGTTAACCAGAATTTATCAATTTACTTCATTTTGTAATGCTCAGCGAATTATATGTTCACGAACAATATATACACTGTATACAATGTACACAATATGAGCTTGTCTCGTCGTACAGCAAACATACTATACAGTATACACATATTTTATATATTCTAAACGCATTACGCAAGTAAAAGTAGGTACAAAACAACAGTAAAACAAGACTTAAATAAGTATATTAAGATATATACACCATAACTAATTAAATTTTAAATTCAATAAAAATAATTTTGCGTGAAATACTGCAGGGCCACATTTTTGCCACGCCTCTCCATCACAATGATTCTTTCTTATATCTAATTAAATATACTTGATGGGTTTCCTTTAATTTATTTTTCGGAAAAATCAATAATGATTTGTTCAATCAACTGTATTAACACCAAGTCTAATATATCTCCCGGTAAAATAAAAAAATTTTACCATAATAATTAGTGTACCTATTGTTAAAGAAAAAAAGTTGAAATTTACGCCGTGAATGCTGCAGTTGATTGGAGAATTTTTTAATTACATCGTCATAGTTAATCGTTATCATTACTTATTCCTATGTTCATGATGGCTTAAGTTTAAACATTCTTCCTTGTTAGTACTTACAGTGATGTTACATATGATTTAATCCTTTTTTTGAATAAAAGGAACGCTCAGTTGAATAATTGGTAACATTTTAAGCATTCTTAGAGCCATTAAATCAGTATAAGGATTATACATATAAAAAAAATATTTTTCCATAAAAACACATACTTCTTTCTTTCTTGTACCTAAATTAGAAGTTTTTAAATTACTTCTAAAATAAACAATTATGAGATCTGGCATCTCTTTTTGAAGTACTTAATGCCAGTTCCCAAATATTTGGTGTTCGGGCGACTGCTTATTTCGGACCACCCTAAATGTAGCCCTAATGAAGCGAAATTTACGGTAAAATGTAATCGATCGATGGAATTTTTAAACTACAATATTTCTGGACGTATATATATTTAAATGTAAACTGAAGTAATACAATAATTATATATTATTTAAGTTGTTGTATTAAATATATAAACACAGACCTTTATTAATAATATATATCATGATAGTCATTAAATACTGTTTATAACACAAGTACCTACAAAATAATATTATAATACCACCGTATTGTTCTACTCACACACACATATCAATAATAAAAACGAGTTTGTACAACCAAAATTAAATGCAACAAGAGCATTATATCTGATACGTTGTATAATTTATTGTTTGAATAAAAAATTAAAAAGGTTACCCGAGACGAGAATGGAAAAAACATCATTACGTGTAATTGGACGATGGACCATAAACTCTTATGTATAGCGACCCTAACAGATTATATTGATAACACAATATCATGTCTACTTACGATACTTATTTATTTATCATTTTTAAATTTAGATACTCGATTTTTATCAAGGATTGAACTTAAAATGCTTCATTCTTTCATAGAGTGTATACTGTATAATTTATAAAATAATAAGCGACTATAAACACGGCAGGTACACGGATATTAAAAAAATAAATAACATAACTCGATTAAAATAGTATATTTTATTATTTTATTACATAAACTAAAAGCTAAAGCTGTTAGAATGTCAAATAGCTAATTGATCAATAAATAAATAAATGAAAACAAACGACATTCTGCCGTGTTTTTATTTTTGATACTAAACGATCATTAACTTTTAACACAATATAATATCGAGTGGGTTGGTATATTTGTGAGACATACTATCAATGTTTATATTTTTACAAACAGTTTAACTTATCATCGAGTGAATAAAATGTTATATTTGATCAACAATAAAATGGAATGTATAAAAACAATTTTTCTTCATTTTTTACTACAGCGGTATGGCATGGAGTTGTGTTCAAAAAAAAAGAAATCTTAAGGACGTTTGGAGCAGGTTCAAGCGGTCAATTTCAAAAGCATTTTAGTGTCTCACTAGTAATACCGGTCGTTAAAGGAGATTTTAAATCGATTGTTTATCAGATTTGAGCACTCGGTGTTTTTTTCGTCACTCCATCTTGCCAAAATATTTGGTATGACGGCTATAACGTTATGTTGGAATTTGTCACCCAAACGCCGATAAATAATAATAATAATAAAAAAAATATTAACAGTATACCATGTGCATCTGTTATAACATAAAAAACACATTCACAACTAGCCACCTTAATTATTTTAAAACGATTTTACTGAGTAATTTAAGATGATATTGTGTTCAGAGAGCATGCTGGGCTGTGTACAAGTTCGTTTTATGATCGTTATATATACGGTAATATAATATTTTTTTGCTTGTATCGCCTCTCATTTTTTAGGTTTACATAGTATTTTAAGTATAATTTACGTTTTATAGCATACTTAATAATCATGCGGATTCCTACTGTTCAGGTGGTAAGAAAAAAATCCATCTAACAACAAAATTACTTAAATAATAACATGATTCAGATTTGATTTCTCACTATATATAGATAGTATAACAGTGTAAAGTTTTATGATTTTGTTTAATCTACCTAATAAAATATATTTTATATAAAAGTTTAATGCAGTCCATGCATTAATTGTCTAATGTTTATTGTATTTCATATATATATATATATATATATATATTTCTATAGAAATTAAAAAAAACTACATTCTAAAGCAGTCTTACACATAAATTTAAAATATTTTAAGTCCGATGAATAAATAAAACAAAGCATGTATTTTTTAATTTATTTATAAAAAAAATATTTCAAATAATTGACACGAGTCCTCTCAGTGGGGCTCAGTACTCATATACATATGAATTTAAATAAAATAAAAAAATTAATTAATTAATGTATATACGAATTTTTTTAATGTTATTTTTTTTTATATCGGCATAATCTTATTCTATTTGAAATAAAAAAAATAACAATTTTAATATTTTATTATTATGGATTTTTCCATCAATAAACCAATAAATGCTCAACAAAAACGTTTTAAAAAGTCATATAAAAATAATATAACATATAACATATGGGTATTCAGTAACAATGAATTCAATGAAAATATATTCAATGAAATATTTTGGAATGATGTAACTTCAATCGTTGCACTGTAGTGTATACAAGACATAAAAGGATCAATTAATGAGAGAACGGTAAATCGATGAAATCAATTGAGGTACGCGTAAAAAAGGTGTCAAGGATCTCGAAGAGTGTACGACATGATTTGAAAGATAATGCATGATAAAGAAATGAGGAGGTAATAAATACGAATTGACGATTAAGAATGAATAAAACGAGAACAAATTTAAGAACAAAATGTCTACTTCAAGGTTCCAATATAATATCAATAGGCAATAACTATATATCTATTTAAATAATAATACTACATGCAATATTGCAGCTGCTGTTGTCATATAGTAAAATAGTAAAATTTATTTTATCAGCTAATGCGATTTGAAATAATGTTTACACTTTAGAAAAATTAAGAAACGAGTTTAAAATATCGTGTAGATGTATGCGTTCTCTTGTATTTAATTTTATTTGCAATGCGTCGACGTATTTATATATTATGCATTCTATGAATATTACGCGTACTCGTATTATTCAAAAGAAAAACACGCATCCGTTCCACGTCTCCGTGCGTATGTATTACGACAAAAATAAAAGAACTTTCATAATATGATGATTTTTTTTTTCCAATCAAAGATCTACTGGTATGATCTTTTGATATTTATGTACCACCATCGAATACAACTACAGTGTATAAATGCTGCCAAGGTTGAATTACGATTGGTCGATTAAATTATTTTCTGTAATCCTATCCACGCGGGGGTAATACGATCAGCTGTTTCCACGCATAATTTCCTGCCGTCAGTCCTGCAGACTTTGGCAAACACGTGAACTATTGTTATGTCAGACGTGGGTGCCTAATACAATATAATAAGTACATATATACATATCGACGCGACGTCTCAAAGGTCGAACTGTAAAAAGTAAAAACTAAAAAATTCACTCGATAAATCGCAATCGGAACTCTTCTCATGTACAACTCGAGGGCGCTGCACCGAAAACCACGATACCTAAGTACAATAGTCTCGATCGGTCGTATACCTCTATCCACCTGCAAACAAAACGTATACATAGATAGAAGTTATTTACAAACCATGATTTTATCACATGGGAACAAGTCTATGTACAGTTTGAGATTGATCTTTTAATGAATCGCAAATTGTTTGACTCCGAGTAAAAATGGGAGTTTGTAATTCGTACCATCATGATCGTCGAAAATAGTAAATTTGTTATTTACATAAAAATAAGTAAAAAAATATATTAAGTATTAAATAATTTCGTCGGTATCCTCGTTGACATCGATATTCGACACATAATAATAATAATATATTATATTATAGAGTACAATCCACAAATATAATAATCCATGATAATATGGTTAAAATATAATTTGTATATATATAATATATAAAACGTAAAATATTATGTGTAATATTTAATCCGATATATATATGTACTTATTATTTTCGGACATTACTTTCATATTATAAAATCGTGGTTTTAAAATAAATGAAAAATGTAAGTAAACGCATGCTTGGTGATTCACCTCGCATATAAAATATAATGTGCATACAACCTGCAGTACCAATATATAAGGTGTAACAAGACTATTTGACAAATTTCCATTACAAATGTTACTATATTTGTTAAATAGTCCTGTTACACCCTGTATATTATAATAATAATATATATATGTATACTGTATTGGTATATACTATATATATATATAGGTCTATGTATTCACGCGCTATACATTCTTCGCTAATGGAAAACAAAGTGTTTGCGATTACGGTTTATGTAGGTATTGAATCTCGCCCGCGTTTCGCGGCAAACATTGTAAATCATGTTCTGCGGCGATCGCGGGTAACCGCCCGACCGTGACCATTGCAAAAGACGAGCGGTGCATAGTAATGCAGCGCGTCTTCCTATACAGACCATAGCACGGCGGCGACGACTTCGGACTCGGGTTGCGATAATATTGAGCGAACACGATAAAACATTGATAGAGAAACGGGTCGAAAATTTTTCTCCGTTACTATGACTTCCAATATATTATACTAAAGCGGGCGACTGTTACTCACCCTGTCCAACCGTCACCATAAGCCTTAGAATGATTATAAAATATAATAAATTGTTTCGAATTTAGTAGTCATAACTACATGATATATATATACATATAATATATATAACATATATATAACAGGGTGATTCACAATACTCCCACCTTTTTTTCGGCGATAGAAAATTTGAGGTTTGTAAAAATTTTCAATTTCTATATTCAAACACCATATTTTCAAATTGAAGAAACTGTTTGTACTATCTAAGAAGTATCCTAATAAGATTCAAACTTCGTTAATAAAAACTTGCTTTTTATTTCAAACAAAAACTCTCCTCCTTTCTTTAAATTATTTAGAAGATATTATTTTTTTAAAAAAAAGCATGTCAAATACAAATTTTAAATATGTAGGTACATTAACATTTTTAAAAATTATTATTTTTATTCACTAAATAATGTAAAGTAAAATATGAAGGTTTTTCGTTTGTTTAAAAAGCAGAAGTTTGTACTTGTATTAACCCAAGAAACTTAAAATATTTAAAAATTCCAAAAATCAGAACTTGAATTAATTCGTTATTATAATGTAATAAATGTAATATAAAATAATGTATTCAATTAAATTGTATTTTTATACTATCTCTACTTATTTCATATATATATATATATATATATATATATATATATATACACACACCTACCATTTGTATTTTAATATTAATTAGCATACATTTATAATACAAACACATTTAGTATATCTGTAGGTCATTAAACGCCTTTTAACTAACAATTATAACTGTAATAACATTGCATAAGAATATTGTGTAACTAAGCATAATATACGACGATTATTGTACACATGTTGTAGCAATTTGTTTCAATACTGACTTATGATATTTTGTCATTGCTTCATGAAAATAAATGGTTAATGATTCCATATAGAAATATATCAGGTCACAATCATTATAATTCATTTTATCCAACGCTTGACAATTTAGGCTTGGCGATCAGTGATAACGCGAGTGTTATAATGGATAATGGACGAAAAATGTAAATCGAGTTTCAAAACAAACATCATGTACAAACGAATCATTCACTTGTAATCCTCTTAATCAAACCAACGGGAAAAAAATCGTTGAAATTCGATACTTAAGGATCTATTCGCTTCCCACATTGAAACCTATACATCTCGATTCTTAATAACACTAAATTATCCCAATAAGAATCGAATTAAACAACGCTGCACAAGACGACAAAACGCTGTATCGGGTGATAGAGTGTGGCGAGTACGCGTTTAAATCCAACCGAATGACGAGACGGTGTTATACCTATTTTAACGGCGGTGGTGCCTATATATAACACAATGTATAGGTAAATAGTATACATATATATTACAATCGACTATATAGCAGTACAATATATGTATATAATCGGAATCGCTGTTACATCACCGGACAGAGTTTGTTTTCTCCCGACCGAAATCGTCTAGCGCGCAGACCACGGCTGACCAGATACCGTTTTGTATATAGGTACGCCGTTTACGAGATATTGTACGTCTATAATCGTTTCGAATTATTAACGTAGGACTACAACTATACACCGCCACAACATTCAAACGTTTATCCCGCAAATTACGTGTATACGCACACGGACAACAGTCGAGGAACGAATAAAGTATATAGTTCGACTTCCCCCTCCAGAGTTGCCCTTTTTATTTCACACGCGGAAAAAAAAACAATTATTGTATACGTACAAAAACGATATCCCACACGTTATTAAAACTCGTAAGTTTCTGGCAAGTGCCAAAACGGGTTTAACCCGGAGGGCCGACCCGCGATGTATATAATATATAGTGGTATGCAGCAATGCGCCGCGTACAATACGCATATTATATATTATATATTGTAAAATATTATACGATTGCCACCGGAGGAGACCCGATTTGCTCCCATTGCGGTCGAATTCGGTTGAAACGTCCAAGAATGCACACCAACACACGAGCACACGCAACTCGGTAGCCCCCAAAACATTAAACATTACACGTTCTTGATCCAGTTGCAGCAGCCCAGCCGCGGTCGGTTAGCTCTGCAGCAGTATTTACATTGTCCACCTCCGGCGCAATTATGCAAGAGAACACTGCTAATCTGATCGGACACGTGCCCGCTGGCAAGCGGCTTATTGGATTCGATTTATTTTGTATTTATTTTTTTAATATTCGTACAGTACACACTTAACTTACCAACTCCTTAACCGTGGTCTCGGATTTCTCTTGACAATTTACGGTGGACAACCAACAGCTAGGGCGAGGTCTGTTGTACGCGTATTTTACTTTCGCAACATTATACCTGAATTATTTAAAAATTATGCCAAATCTGTCGTGAAATATATTGAACCAGAATATTTTACATTGGACTAAGCATGTGTATCATCGTAGTGATGCTCAATTAATAAAACGGCGCAATAATAATAGTAGGTATAGTACATCGGTGATAAAGTATTTATACGTAATGCGTAATATATACACGGCTCATATATTTGTTGAAAATTACATGTTGTTGAAGAACTTAAAAAGTTTTAAATAAATCAATATTTCTCAACTTTTTCTTTTTGTCTACTACAACTTGCAGTTATAACACAGCTGGAGTTATTTGACAACAAATTGTGTAATACTTTTATAATATAAAAAACGAAAACGTCCGCATTAATCTAAACTTAAATATTATACATGCCCACTGGTTTCCGAAACGTCTTCCCTCTAATTTAAAAACTCTACCTCTTTATTTAAAATTTAAAAACTATAAGATTAAAAACAGTTTAATTAAAATCTTAAACCAATAAAAAAAATCCAAATGGTGTAAACGATTTCCTCAATTTATAGTAAGCTACTTTCAAATATTGTAGAGGTATTTTATATTTTGCTTAACATATTAATTTAAATATTATACGGAATTTAAAAACGTTCGTAGGTAGATAATTATTGTGCGAGAAAAATAAAATACGATAGACTAACTACTACTGAAGAAGAGAGAAATCTAATATTTATCAGATAATATACATTACTAGTTTGGATAAGTCAAATTTATAGAATATGCTACAATAACAAATATATACTATTATACTGCAGGTAATAACGTATAAAGTCAACAGAGAGGAGGTTATAATCTAATTAATAAATTAAATATTATTGCTTAAGAAATGAATAAGTAAAAATAAATTATATTTAAGTATTTATAACTCATCCAAAACCCCAAAACTCATTAACCAAATTTATTTTTACTATCATATTAATAGGTATACTAAAAATTAATGAATAAAATCTGTCCCGTAAGAAGGCTAATAATTATAACATTTTCAAAAACTTACAATATTACATACAATTGGTTATTGTGCATAATGACATTTACACATGTATAAATAAGATAATATACAATATAAATCAAATCAAAACCATAACTATAATATTGAAATGTTTTAAAAAAATTGTTAAAAACTTATATCCCTAGTTCACATAAAGAAAACATTATTTTTGCATTTTATTTTTTTATTTATAAATATAGAATATTGTAACAGATAAAAAATGAACTACGCGATAATAAGTATAAAAAATATTAAAAATAAACACTAAGAAATACTCGAGTTCGACTACATTTTCCAATATAATATGTATATCATTTAATATGAAAATGCTTTCAACGTAAATTGCCATAAAACGAATTTCGCGAATAAATATATAAAACTGACGCAGAAAATAAATTGGTTAACCAAATTAATATGGCATCATATCATTATATTTATCAATCATAAAAGTACTTACACTCATGTTAAATTATTATTAAATATAAATAATTGTATACACACAACAACTCGTGCCTATATTATTATAGTATACCTATCTCATGATATTAAAATAATCATTTTCCCAAAGTATTATTATGTCGTAAACGTTTTAACGATACATAGGTACAACTACAAATTACAATAATATATGACTCGGTGTAATTTTTAAACAAGTAAATGAAAATATAATATAATAGACAAGTACATAACTAAAAGTACACTGGTGAATTTCATATTTGAAATATTGACCAGTGATTATACCGACACCTGTGGTACACCGGACCAACAGTACCTATCATATTTTAAGTGTGTGTATCAAGCACATCAAAAAATGTTGGTTAGAAAACTGAACAAATCGTTACAGTGATATAAATTACTTTTTATCAGACCGCACTTCATAACACGCGGTCGTAACACTGCTGACCTACTATATAATATAATAATATGATCTCTCCGGTATTATTGCAGTAGTTTTATCGGCGTAATAAGAAACGGTAAAGGCGAGCTGGTAGTTACTGGACATCGGAAATGTTATCCCGTGCAATCCATTAGCATTAGTACGCTGCCTACGACCAGAGTGTTGTAGTCGTTAAGATAATAATTAAACAATATTGTTAGGTAAGTAATTAGATATAAAATATGATATGACATCGTGCGATGTCCTAGTTTCTCCCCGCGAGTCTGCAGATCGCCGTCGAGTTCCGCGGAAATCATTACGAATACTATACGATAAAAAGACCGCCGCCCGCGGGCTGCACATATCGCGATTAATTGTTTTTTTTTTTCATTTTCAGAACGGATACCCGTACGGGAGCATAGTGTGTTTACGTTTATATATTTGACAGTTCTCGACGAACCCATCATCATCAAACACCATAGTACAACAACAATATACGCGTTGGCTTGAACGCAATGCGGCTTCGACCACGCGTGTTATTGGTCACCTATCGCACAGCCCGAGCACAATGATATAATAATGATTTGCTCCGAAGACATTAATATAATCTCATAATATATATTATATCGGCGTATTGTATGCGCGCAGTGCACCTAATATAATATAATAAATATACGAATTACGCACACTCTGCACAATAATATAATGCTAATGTCACGGCGGCGCCCCCAGACATTATCGTACACGTTTTGAGTTATTTAGTCTCTGCGAAAATTAGTGTAACAGCAATAAAATAAAAAGTAAAAACCACACCGTCATAACGATGTCTAATGTGCGCGAGTGTGTGTATATACGATTGCGAAACTAGAGCAGATATTGATTCTTTGCCAGGCGTATTGCCAAACAGTCCGGTACTGCTGCACCAGGACCCTGCGGCCACAATATAATGTGTATGAATACATATATATATATATAATACCGGTCGCCGCCAAAGCCGCCACTGGTCCTGGAGCTACACATTATGCGTACGCACAGTCTTACAAGACCATTATAATACAGGAGAGCCGGTTATTATCACTAATATTATTATATTATCATTTTTTACTATAAGTACATATATATACGCGCGTACGGCACACTCGGACAAATTGATTGTTATCGGTTCTCTATATCATACATATTATAACAACGCTGTATAATATATAATATAATAGTACTCTCATTTGTTCGCAGCTCGTTGTACTGCACCGGGACACTTTCGCCGTTGGTCGCGTATACGGTGGTTGCGTAAGTCGGGCGCATAAATCAACACAACAAGTTGTTATTTTTTTTTTCTACTCTTTCCTTCTATATAATATTATATATTTTACTCGTTATAGGTTATTATTATAATATATTATAGTATTTATGTAGTTCCTCGCGCGCAAGTGACATTTGTGGAACGTAACCCAGTAGTTGACGGTAGCTGTGGTGTAAGTGGTGGTGCAGTGGCGAGGCACATAGCATTGCTGCAGCTGCAGGTGTATAGTACGCGTACATGTATATTTATATATATATATTTGTACCAATTAGCATGTAGATAAAATATACGTTAAAACACTATCGCCGAGTCACAACAAATCATCTATGATTTGACAAGAGGCCGCCGCAATAATATTTGCTGGGTCAGCGGTGCGCGCATGAGACCGTGGTCCAGAATTAATTTCAGAACTCTGTAAAACCGAATGAAATCCTTGCGTAAAACAATCTAACTGCCAAGTATACACCCCATTATTATATTCATGTATACCTATACACCATGAACTGTACGATTAAACCAACACAGTTACATGCAACAGTACTGCAGATGCGAATAAACGCGTTTTAAATATTGTTGGTAAAAAAACCGCAGTTCGTGATTTCGAGACCGAGAGATGGTCGAGTTTACACTAAATATTATATTTCAAAACAGAACTGAAAATCGGATGAATCGAACAAATGCACACTCGCTCTCACATTGGATTTTGAAAGAAATTACTTTGCGAAAATAATTCAACGCACATCCACGACATAAGCGTACATTAATAATGATAAGAATTTTAATTTGTAAAATTTAGATCGATAATCGTAAACAAAATTTACAAAAGACAACCAGACACGATAATAGTCTAATGTTGTAATAATAATAGACGTGCGGTGCCTGAGAACATAGGACGCCGAAGCCAATTAAAACTGCGTTTCATTATGAACGCTAAAACAATATATTATTTTACAACGCAAGTACTACAACGACGGTGACAATAAAGTAACCCGCGGTGGTGATTATCAACCGATACACAATAGGATCGCATCGGCTAGTGAACTTGGGTCACACTAATGGTTAGGAGGATTCTTTTTTCTTACAATTTTTTTTTTTTTTTTTAACATAATGCATTTGTAGTCGACCCAATTTTCGACCTACGCGACACAAACGTGTTCATGCAAAATTCTTTTTGTGTGCAAGACTGCGAGATATAATTTATATTATTACATAAACACTATATGAAAGTCTCAACGTTTAGGCGTGAGAAACAAATAAAAACGAAAACGTGAACGGCATCCAGCTAAACAAACGTTTACATTTTAAGATCAAAATATTACATTATTGTTATTATTTCTATCATTATGTAAGAAATTCAAATTTTACAAGTATAAAAATATATAAAATCTTTTTTTCGTATAATATACACATTAAATGATTACACGACGAGCATTATAATACCAAAGCCCGCATAGCGATTATCCAAGACGTTATATTATGTTTATATTCAAATCGATACACACACTCGATATAAAACGGTAGTTTTGTTTATAAGTTTTTAAATACCTATTCAAACAGAAAATTATTACCCGTCCAGCGAGTGTCAAACACACGCCTACGATCGCAACGAGGCGTTATTATAAACGATGCGTTCGACGAATAGAACATTATTATGGGGAAAAAAAACCCGAAAACAAATATTTGTATTTCACGCATATCGAAACATGTAACGCGTTCCTATAATTTAAATTCGGAACCTAGGTCGGCTGGGAGGCCCGCGATGAGGACTATAATACAAGTAAATATACACGACCAACAGCTGTCATCCTACATGGATTACACCTCGCGCTATTGCGCCACCACGACTAGTCCGACTGGTATATCGTTTGAAATTCGATTACTCCGGATAATTTAATCCAATAAAATACAATTAATGTCAGACTCGAATGTGACGTTACATGGACGGAATATTTAGGAAGTGCGGGACGAGATGATAATGATATGTCCGTAATAACTTATATGGTAATTCGTCTTTATTTACATACAACGAATATAATAATAATAATATCCTGCCGCAATATTTATAATATGCATAGGCAGTGTAAGACCACGACGCGGTAACTCTCCCAACCCACGACCCGCCGAACTGTGTCTATTTTATCGATACGTTATACACACACAAATATTATATATTATAATATTACAACATATTACGCGCGCGTTAAAGTAGGCCATAATACGTAATAAAGCGCCATTGACACACGCCGCTGCTGCACCGTCGTCGTACACGGGCCGCGGTGATCAGATGATAATGATGTATATTATCGGTAACGGTTAAAATATCACCAGAGATCGAACGACGCGCGCGACTTAACGCGCTACAGTAATACCTGCAGGTGATGGGTGCCTTGTACGGAAGACGATCCTCGACGGTTGGCTAACAAGGACTTTTAAAGTATACTCCTAAATCCTAATGATGTTATAGGTAGGTATACATATTACAGTATACCTACGTACAATAATAGATATTATTATGCGTATATTGAATTGGAATGACTTCAAAATTTATATTTTAATTTAAGACGCGTAGTTATTGAATTCTATTTGATATTGAACTTCACAGAAAGACTTTATTATACGCTTTATTGCACGTACAGGTGTAAATAAGAGTAAACGTAAACGTTAAAAGTAATATATTGTGTTCATCAAGACATATAATATGTGGTACCAGGCAAATATTATGAGTGTTTAAAAAAGTTATGCGTGTCGGTATTACATAGTAGATCAGAGACTATTTTTTAAATTGACGATTTATATTTCACAAACGTTAATGCTTTTTAACGCATTCAAAACCATATACGTTAAATATCCCGCTGTGAGTGCTATGACCATTTTTTTTTTTATTTCACTATGTAAACCTAATTTAATATAAGCATATATATATTCAAAGCACTTGATTATTTTAAACATTTCATTATGTTCACCGTTGTGAAACTTAATTTCCTTAAACGTTATAATACGAACATTCGTATGGTTATTTACCTTTGTATGATATATAGTTATCCTATATACATATTATAAAGGCGTCCTCGGCCTCCACGATGAGTGATTAAAACAATATTGCATAACGTTTTACAAACAAAATAAAAAGGATGTCACGCACGTAAGCACGTTTTTACGATTCTGTAAGTTCTTTTGAATATCGTACATACCTGCAAAACAAAACAAACAAAAAATTATATATAAAAAAAAAATGAATATAAATTTCAGTGACATTGTCGTTATATATTGTAGAACAAGCATTAAAGTGTCATCGGCGCGTCCCTAAACTAGAAGGTGAAACCGCTGACCTATTATACTAATATTACACATGTAATATGTATATATGTATAATATATTATCTAAACATGAATGCGCTCGGTTACGAGAGCATACACACACACAGTATTATAAAATCGGCGGCGGAAAACATGAAAAGGCGGTGGAAACGCGGTTAGGTACAAACGATCAAAAGACCTCCCAAATGAGAGCATTATATGTGCGTTATTGTGCTAAAAAAAACCTTGTACACATCATATTGTCCCTAATTTGAATCACCCCAATAAAATATTTATGATCGTCCACGTCGGCGTGGGTTATGATACCGCTGCAGCGGGTAAAGAGTATACCGCCGCAATCCGCAGGTATATATATATATATATATATAATATATATACTTATTATACTTCTTATTATATTATAACATGTAACATATATACAGTTCCGCCATATATTATATGGGTACCTAGTTGTTACGAGTACGAAGAGTTCGTGACCCAAAACATTTTACTATTATTCTGGACGACGGACACAATATATTTTATTGGTTTATGGTGCGTATAAATAATTCTACTCGAAAACGTATCTCGGGTATATATTATTTACTCAAACAACGCGCTTGATTAAACACCGTAGTATTATAATAATATCCGACTGGGGATATGTCATAATTTTATCGTGTTACATATCATCGTGTACCGTTTGATCGGTGATGACGTCTCGTGATTTTAATTAAAAAAATTTAATTTCTTTTCATTAATCCACAGTTACACGTATCCACATATTATATTTCATTAATTAGAGCGTATAAAAAAAAATATATGGAAATCGTATATTAATATGCTTTGGCTAGCTATGAAATATTTGAATATTCGCGGCCAATTAAATACATTGAAACACCGTTTTTATCGCGTGTTTTCATCGTCGAATTATACTTCATAATCTATATTAATATATTATATTATTATTATAATATCAACGAAAGATGAACACGTAATTATTATATTATCATATCCGAATGCAAACAAACGCCGCAGAAAAATATACAGTACGTTATTATTAATTTATCCATACTTCCTCCTTATTATAATATGTATTAATACAAAATTTAGTTTTAATTGTTGCACCAGACACGATAAAATAATAATACACAAGCGAAAATTGAATTGTATTCGCGGTGTTTCGTTTTGATTCTCAAGAGAAACAATACAATAACCCGAAAACCACGGCGGCTGCTTATAGTGGAAAAAGAAAAAGTAATAAAATATAACAAACATAGTTTGTAGCCGGATATCTATATCATATGTTAATAGGCATTAGACATGTTGATTTGATACGAAGGCAGCTCTCGACCATTTGTCTAACCCACCGAATATATTAATTAAAGAACATAAATTGTTTGAAAGATTATTATTTATACCACGCCGGCCATTTTACACGACGCTTACTCGTTGTATTCTAACACCGAAATCCCTCCTAAAATATTCAAACAAGCTATTTAACATGTAAATAAATACGCATGATACGTGTAGGTACCTCGCTCAAGACATCACATACAATTATAAAATTCATCATCATATTACTGTTTTACACTACGCAATTATACACGATGCGTGTATACTTATCGGTAATAAATTTAATAAAATTAAAATTAATACCAATTTAAAAATAGTATGTGTGAAATATGCACTTGAAATGTGAATATAATAATAATTGTATATGCACTGACGCACGAAAAAGAGTTAAATAATATGCAAGATATCAGAAAAAAATACTAGGTATAGGTACCTAGATTCCTGTAATTATGAAACAAATTTACAAACCACTAAACTATGTTTTTAATGAATATTAAATAACATACAAACTCCTATAATAAAGTCCTTGCTTATTACTTATATATACTATACCTAGTAATTAATGTAGATATATGCTCGTATATTATACCTAATGTACAAAAATCCAGATTGCCATTATTATGTTTATTATTATTATTATTGAATAATAATCGTAATTAAAATCCGATAAAATAAATCGCATGCCAATTTATTTCCATCTCTAATTGTAATTACGACACATATATTTATATATAATATTATGTATAATATATATGTGTGTGGAGCCAGAGGCGAAACCGGCATGCGGCCGGACGACAGGACCGGAATGCGATACGAGAGCATAAATTGTTTTCCGATCGGAAGCACTGCACTCTATTAAACATTAAGCCACGTGATGGTGGAGGTTAAAAGTTTGGGACTGGGGTGAGACTGAAACATAAAATCAGGTAATTCGAATACGAGGTCACGAACGTAATCAGCAAGAGAGACCCGAATCCCGCGGGACGGTGTATGTGCAACGGGCACTGCACAATTTTACGGGATTTGATCGAGAAAGAAAACGGACAAATCCAATTGGCCATTACTACGCTACACTATATAGTATATAATATATACGGAGAGGTACCCTACCAAATGCCTTGCTCGGCAGCCGTAGCACCAGTGATCAGATAATTACTGATCGTGTTCCAAAAATACACAGAAAAACGTTTTATATTTTTCCTTTTTCGTTGACACCCCGTAACGAAATGTCAGATTCTTTAAAGGGAAAAAAAATTGTCTGAATCGATTATTTACACGAGTGCACTCGACAACTTACGTGTACTACATTGTACACATTATTGTTTATAACTATTTGATAATGGATTATTACCAAACAATTGCTATACCAGATATATAGGTACGTACATTGAATAAAAAAATTAATATTTTCGTAAGTATACTTAATACTTTTGTAGTTATGTGCATTTGTTTTAGTATTTTATAGTGTTTTCTTTTCTTTTATTTAGTTTCTGAGCTGAGCGATAAATGAATATTAGTTTTACTTTTATAACGATGTGTTATTTTTTTTTTATCTCAAGACATTTTTTACATTAGAAAAATGTTTAAGTTTTCTAATTTAAAAGAGGTTTCTGGTTTTAATTCGTATTTAGTCTGTACTTTAGATAAAAGTAAAAATTCCCAGTTCTTTTCGAAATAATTGAAAAAACAGAATTTTTAACAAGATTTTAACAAAATTATTAAATTATTTTGTTATAGTTCAAAAACGAATAACTGAATAACTTCAGAGACTCGAATTTCTTATCAAATATTTATATTAACATATTCTAAACTGAGTATACATTTTAATATATTTTTGGCTCTTTTGTGGTATTTATATAAATTTGAAGTGTTCTTTTTTATTGTATACAAAATGAGTTGAATGGTTAATATTAGACGAAGTTTCCTATAAGTTATATTTGCAATAATAATTAATAACACATAACGTATAGGTACCTAGTGTTTAAAGTTGGTTTAAAATTTGTTAAAATCACGAAAATATGTAAATTATTTTGTAATTAAAAAAAATTAATTAAATTTTGATTTTAATGTCCAATATTCTATTATTTAATATAATATTCCACGTTAGTTTTTTTTTGTAGGAAACTTAAAAATAAAGATTAGCATAATAACGCTACATAAATTTTTTATAAGTGATTAAAGTAAAAATTTTGACGACATTGAATATTCACAGGTATAATGAATAATTATAATATGCATGTAGCTTTCTTTCGTTAATTGGTACCAATAATTATATCGTATATAAATAGTATGCATTCTATAAACTACATTAACTACAATATACATAATTAAAAACTAGTTGGATCATTAAAAATATGATGGCGTATAAATGATACTTATCAATTATAAATCATTTTTATATCATACCTAAAGAGGTTATTAGTTTCTCCTTGATACAGTTAGTAATTTGTACGAATGTAAGATCTGGACATTATTATTATTAATGTTTACATTCAATCTGGTCACGATTTTGTTACAATGTCAAATTACATAAACAACATGGTATTTATTTAATTCACTTCCAATAGCGAGCTTACAAACCAGATATGATGATGACTACGAAAATTAATTATGTTCAAATACAAGAACACAAATATATATACCATATATGCATATTGATATAGATTACGATTTCGCTGGCTATTTGCACAAACAAAATCAACAAAGTAAACGATGACATTGAGTTTTTTAAATAATGATTATGATTTTTGAAATTTATTTTGTTCAATCAGTTCGTTTTAAAGGTACCAGTAGAGACAGCAATCGGGGTTTGAAATGATAGGAGGCCCAAAGTTCTTTCCTCTAAAAATATTTCAATTATATATAATATTTCAAAAAATAGAATAAAAAATAATATATTATCACCGCACAATAAGATATAAATTTAAAACTCATTACACCTTAGACGCTTATCAAAATTGTGAACGACTGTTTTTGGAAATTGGCAAACAACCAAAAATATAAAAATAATAATGCTAATAAATAAATAAAAATTTATATAATCATAGGTACAGCACTACAGCAATTACGTTGATACATAATGTATGTACCTGCTTTGTTATAAGTTTACTTATTTCCTTTACATAATATTATTTTAATAATTTTAATAAAGACAATGTTAATGTTAAGAAAAATATAGTCAATAAACCTATATAATATTATATTAAGGCCATATTATTCTGAATTATTATTTATTTTATTTTTAAATATTAAAATTATTAAAAATATCAGGAATCGTCAAAAACCACTAATTTGATTTTAGCTGGGGGAGGAATGTGAATAAATTATCTTCAAAAAGCGCCCGACCAAAGATTATTGTTGTGAATTTAATTATAGTAACTATTGGTATCACTACGGTTCATAAGTAATCAATAAATACCAGTAGTTAAATACCAAGTCACTCAAAATGACACTGAACGCATGTTATTTGTAATAATTGTTATCATACAAAGTCTGTGATGTATATAATACATACGTATATATATTATATAATAAAGGATACAAATACGTCCCTCCTGTTATCTCAATTGGACGCTGCGCAGCGGACGGATCATGATTCATGAAGCCTAACACAATGTACTACGTACTGGCTGTGGGATAAAGAACCATTGGCCATTGCCCATTACCATACACAAAGTAATATAATAGTATGCAAACGCACAATCGATTACCCATTAAACGTCGCGAGTGAGTAATAAATAAACACCACCGGGAATGCCCGACGTGATATTGGCGCGAAAATTGCACTCGTTTATACTATGCTATTCTGTTGACAGTAAATTATTATTGATGTACTCCAAGGCGTCTATAAGCACTGAAGGTGCGCATAACATCTATACGATCAACAATATTCATATTTTAACACGTCATATTGGCGCACGTGTATGTGTGTGTGTCGACTGTCGAGTGTGTAAAATAATAAATACTCTAAAAAAAAAAAAAGTAGTAAGGAAAACGTTATAAAATTTGTGTTACTGAAAGCTTAATAAAAAAAACATAGTTACATCAAAAGACATAACAAACTATGGGTTTAAACTTAAATCTGAATGTATTATTATAGGTACGTTTAATAGAAAAACTGTACAAAGTACAAATCAATTTTATCTGTAATGTTTATCTACGATTAAAATATAAGAAACACATACAATTTTAACTTAAAAAATACGAAATTAGAAATGTCAAACGTGAAAGTAGAACAAAATAATTAACAACACCAAGTCTCATTGGCGTAGAATATTTTAATTAATAGCTAGAAAAAATAATTCTTCTGAGCTGCAACTTGTTTATTTTAAGAATCGTAACGGACACAGTCGGGTAACATTTATTTTTCCCATACGTATACAGATTTGTAAATAGTTTGGAAACAGAATCCATACTTTTTTCATATATGTCATATAATTCTCTATAATCACACACATAACAATTTATTTATAACTAATGAATGTTTCGACGATTTATATAAGTAAAAAAGTCATAAAAATTTATAACACTTTTTTTATAAAATAATGACCATTGGCGAACTAGTTAGTAATAAGTTTCCCATTAAACCTAACCCGACTAGTAGGTATATAGTAGTTGGACAACTATAGATATTATATTATAGGTAAGCTGATATTATATTGGACAAATAAACTTTCAAATCATTTATTTATTTGATATTTCCAATTTATGGTTTTTTTTATACGAATGAAAATAAATTTATATATAATAATAACATTTTTATAGATTAATAACGTCATAAATAATAATATAAATCCAAACAAATATAATTTTATAACTCAGCCAAGCCGTGCTTGATAAAATTGGCAAATATCATTTACGATGTATCCTATATATATATATATATATATACGCATACGTATACGCGCGAGTTGTCCCATCCAACGACGGTCGCGGCGTTATTTTTTGACGAAGTCAATAGAATATGAGATACATAAATTTCTAGCGAAGCGCATTGGCGCAGGGACGTTTTATATATATAAGATTTATGGTGTTTCTCGTCAATAAAGATTTACCGACGTTTCGTTGAACCCAATTATCTTTGCACGGACTACCGCGCGATCGGTTCTGCTTTATCGCGATCTAAACGCCTTTTGTCCGCCGGGAATAATGATATGAAATGTAAACTAAAAAGGTTGCAACGATATACATTTGTATAATATGAACAGGGTATAAACACACACGGCCGTGGGGTTTGCTGCAGGTCGCTGTCGCAAAAACAACACAACGGTCTCGATGTCCAAAGACGAGTGCAGGAATCCAGGTGGACTCGGGAGGTGGAAAAAAAAAATAACGAGCCGGGTGTAAAAAAACTACGGGGGTCAACACCGAAAAGACAAATGGGTCCGCGCGATAGGAGAAAAAAACGCGTTTAGATTTATGATTTAAGACCGTTAATGACATTTTGCTAGTTCTGGGTATTTTTTTTCCCCCCACAGCTCGGCGATACATAAAAACAACGCGTTATTTGGCCGTCCGGCAGAATTAATGAAAATACGGACACCGCGTTTGGAGATTATAAATGGCAGATAAACACGTGTCCTCGAAATAAAACTAATAAAATATATATGATATATTATATTTATTACGTGTATAATAATAATAATATTAGCATTAGGCGAACGCGGTAAAAATGCAAAAATGATCAGCACTATACATATGAAAGCATTCATAGTGTCGGAGTGTGTGCAAACTGACATACCTATAACCGCCGATATTGTTATTGGTTTATAACACGGAAAAGAATTGCAATCGGATGCCCCCGGAGTGTCGGTTTAATTTACGCGTACTGCTCAATTCGTTCATAAATAACCCGACATCCGATGACGTCTCGAGCAGGAATTCTCGCAGTTTATTATTTTTATTTCTTTTTCTCGATCTTTTGTTCCTCGGTATTATAGATCTCCTCCCTCCCCCCATCTCACTCACTCTAACTCTTTTCCTCTGTGTGTGTGTGTGTGTGTGTGTGTGTGTGTGTGTGTGTGTGTGTGCAAAGAAGGAGTACAACAACTAACAAGAGGAAAAACAAAGTAGAAATACTTCGAGTAACCCGATAACTGGCCGACTACAATACAGTTGTAAATCTCTGTATGATAGATATATACTCCTTCTCACCGGCCTATAATAATAACACATGACCTCACTCGAAGGTGCTTATATACATTTTTTCAATATAATACTTGGCTCGGTGATATATCCATTTTTGATCGGGTAATATTGACCAATGAAAGGCATTATACATTGTACGGACAGACTTTTACAACGGGTAAATAAAATATTATATACCAATATCGTTTTAAAATAAAACAAACGTTTCACGCACCGTGCCGTATAATATATGCGTGTAAAAGAAAACGAGTTTTAAATATTTCAGCGAAAAATATATGTTCCGAACTATATTTTAACGACGTGTATTATATGTACATTAAATCACAATATATGATATATAATATTAAGAATATAAAATTACTTAATTCGTTTAGAGTTTTACAATAAATTGATGTGAATGAAATTGAATTTAATTTTTATAAATTTATCAAGAAACTTATGTTGATACGCCCATTATACGATAGCTATATATAGCTGATACGTATTATAACGTTTAAGCGAAGAAAAGTTTTCGTCATTCAATAACTGTCCGTTAAAATTGCAAGTAAACAATTAGTGAATCGTATATATATATAATATGTAAGTACATTACGACTTTCTATATACCACGTATATATATATAAAAATAAAAATGGACCAAGACGACCAAGCTGTGGATACACGACGGATGAAATTACGCATCGACAGTCAAATGTTAAATTTATCGGCGGCTTTCGTAATGATTTGGCTTTCCCTTATACTTTTCATAAGCGGACATTTAACGAGAACAACGTATTTTAATGAGACGCCGTATGCCACAGCGCGTTTATAATATATGTCTAATGAACTAAAATATTCGCATCATCATTCACCGGCATAGTCATTGAAGTCATATATCTATCTATATATATATATACAAACGCTGCAGATATATATAAATGCATAACCACTGCACCTATACAGTATACACCTATCTATTATTCAGCATTTTACAGCACATCTATAAAATCCATTAAAATAAACGGGTATAACAATATGACTACAGCCTAATAACAACGAGAAGCCACCAGAGCTGCTGCTGCAGCGAAGTATTTTTCCGTTTGCATTTCAAAGATAAAAAACACACGCACACACTTGCATACACATAATATAACTATACCTATAAACGATCGACCTAAAATACATACATATTATTATGTGTATACAATATACATATAGCGTTTATGAATGAGAGTAATATATTTCGTTCCTGGTGTACGGCGGCGACTTATCCGCGGAGTTATTTTCATCGGGACCGTAAAACGGACTGTGCATGCCGTCTAATTGGCCGGTTTTTATGGCGTTTTCATTATGGCCACCGACACTTGGCTTGTTCATTAGCAATAAAGCTCCACGGCAAATATATTTTCCGCAACAAAAGAGGAGGAGGAGAGGGGAAAATCACGAAACCCATAACTGATATAATCACGAGTACACGAAAAACCCCGAACGCGTGGATATATAATATATATTATATACATACATCATATACATGCACTTGGGTGGGAGTCGTAAACTTAAGAATTTCAATTGGTAAACCCCCTCCCCGCACCACTGTGTTAGCAATGTAGGGTATAATCTGCATACATGCACGATAAAAGACCTCCCGCCGACACATGAGCCCAACACAAATATACACGAAAATCGGTTTCTTGTGCTAATACTTGCTAAACATCGAGTTTAATATTAAAATTCGGAAATCTGTGAAGAAATATTACAAATATTCACGGACATCTGTATTAAGTCTATATACAATATGTATATTATGTACATGTAAACATTTTATAAGAGTATTTATATAATACCAATACATAGGTACATCTAGAAAATATAGCAACAAACATATTTTCATAACTTATTGTATTATTAATAAAAAATATAAATTGTATGGCGCATAAATGTAATTATCAGTGAACAATTAATTTTAATCTTCGTTGAAAAAATAAAATATGTCATTCTCATTATGTTTCATCAGTAATTTATCCATCATCAATATGTAATATTATCCATTTTAAACACCTGCAGCAATAGTGAGCATCATATGCAATATATATTTCTATAATAATTTTTTTTAGTTATTAAAACGTAAAATAAATCGTTAAATATTATTACAATAGTGAAGTATCGATATTATACGATATTATACTCAAGAAAAAAATTTAAATGATTAATAGACTTTTAATTGCTATCACATATATTATTTAAATTTATAAATGCAAAATTTAATCCGGTATACATTATAAGCGTATTTAAACGATGATGGACATACGTTTTTGTTTTTTTATTCGCCAATCATCATGAATCGAGTACCTTTAACGAGTTTTAATTTCAGGTCTTCTAACAAAAAGTAAATTTACATTCAACAATTTAAGATTTAACTTTTGATTGTAAAAATTAAAACTAAAAACATCGTGATATATCACAGTAATACAGTATAATACTTACGCTAAAAATTATTTAAACGTGTGTTGAAGTACATGTAGGTATTCACTGTATTGAATATCATTAGTATATTAATACGTGCCAATAACAAGTATATTAACCATACAGTTAATTTGATTGGTTAATACGTTGTTGAGTTGTTCTCTGTCTAGACAAAATCTTAGCATATAATATAAACACCGCACCATTCTGTTAGGCTGCACAAAGTGCGCACAATAATATGGATACAATTTGACACGATGTTTAAGACACTATAAACGAATGATGACAAACAGACATCTTTGCCTGCAATATCTGAATAACGTGTGAAAACCCACTATCCATACCTACTGGTTTTTTTTTTTTTTCAATCTTTGAAAAACACATATTTTGTTCATGATGCCATATCATATCAATGGTCTTGTGTAAAGGTTTTTTTTGTCCATATAAATAGCCTCGCTCAACGCCGATGATGATTTGACGAGGGGGGCTATCCAATAAAACACGCAGACGGCTCAATCGTACTTAGTGATTATACGTCAAAACGGATCCGATTTCTCAGCGGGACACCCGCAAGTCCGGATTTAAGACTATTAGACACATGAATTAATGATGGTTTGTTGTTGACGGTTTTTTTTTTATTATTACTATTATTCTACATTATTTAAATAATATTAATATTTGTCGGTTGCCGTTTGTAAAGTATTAGGTTACCATCGCCATGATTCCGGTTTCTTAACAAATTATTAATGTCACAGACGATCCTAGACAAACTTTCAGCAAAACATTCGCTACACAAACAGTGTCTGCCAAGAGCCAACCATTTACGAACTTGAATGCAGACTAGTGTTGTACCTCACGCTAATTACCGAGATCATCACGCGTATTATATTATATTGTATAATATAATATTATTTCACTTCCGCGCAACCAATGGCTTGCAGGGAGTGCCCAACTACTGCAATGTAATTTTTTTCTCTCATAAATTGTTAAACTATAGTTGGAAAATAAATAAAATTATTATTATTGTATAAATCAAAAACTGGTTAATCTTTTAAGCTATACACATTATTTTTATGTTTCCTGTGCTGGTACATATCAATGTAGACTACAATGGCGTATACAAATATATGATATAAATATATAATCACTTTTATAATAATTATTATTATTATGTGAATCTCATTTTAATAACAACTAGGTAATAAATCAACTTAAACAATAACTAATTTAACTAATTTTTCAAAGACCACATAAATATAACTGTAATCATATCCATACTCTATTGCAAAAAAAAACGGCATAATACTGAGGCATTTTTTCTACACATCGCCACACATCGGCACAGCAGTTAATAATTGTAAAAAATTTGAAACCTATGACGAATTAACGAATTCAAAAAACAATTCGGAGCAGAACTCGAAAAAATCTATATTATAGATATAACATATATTTTATGTTCAAAACTGTTTTATAGCTGTCAGTTTAAAGTATTTATAAAAAAAAATATTTAAAAAAATCTGGCAACCTGCAAATTTGCGATTTCTAATTGATTATGTAGAAGAATCTTTCGCAAATTATATATTTCTATAAATTTTTCTACCACAATCAGTAAGATAATAATAAGATAAAAAAAACATTGTAACGGCAATATTATAATTATTTATTATGTGTATTTATGTCGTATAGAACCTCCCTCACACCCAAAAAATATAATAATAATGGCGCAATTTTTAACAATGTATAAGTGTGTTTCCATTTTCAGGTTGATGCATAAATTTTTCTTTAATATTGAATTTATAAAAATTCTGATTATTGGAATTTTTAAATGTTCTTATATACCGTTTTTTTTAATTATTGAGACTTTTTTTGTGCTACCTACCTAATAAGTGTCATGTGATGCTACTAATTTCCGTTTTAAATGAGAACATTCTTTTTCACTGTTACTTCATATCATATTAACCTATAACCCATCACCAAAAACTATTTTTATCCTAATATTTGGAACACAAAATTAATTATTCAGAAGTTACTCGTTCAAATTTTGATTTCAATACAGCAACAACATTTTCAAAAAAAAATTATCTGCTAAACATTTTTTGAGAAAAAGGCAGATTTAAATTTCAAAAACAGTCTCCGCGAGACTTTTCTTGAGTATAGTGAAAACAGTTTTTATAATTTCAAACACAATTTTAAGACATGGGTATATTTAAAAATTCCAAAATTCAGAGTTTGAATAAAAAAAATAAGGTGAAATATGTTTTGATGAATCATCTTGTACAAGTCCCCCGACCATATTTGAACACGCGTACACAAAAAGCGTATACATTTACAAGGAACAGCATTTTATCATAATTTATTCCTTTGCCCGGGGTCCGTCTCTAACAGTGCAGTGTTCTGCAATATATATATACATATAATATGACGATATACAGTGGTACTTTGGTGTCATTGCGTACAGTATGCATTATGCATTAGACTGCAATGCAACGATGACCGGAAGTAAAGTGATTTCGCGTGAAATTGAAGAGGTAGTGTGTGATATATTATAAGACCGGACGTCGCCGGTTGATTAAATCATTGTCTACAAACACGGTGTGGGGGGGGGGGGGGGTACGACGTCATGGAAAGGCGCGGCGCTGCGAATAGAACGCTGACACTGCCAGATTTTCGCGGCCTTTGTAATCCGAGCCACTTCTAATGAAAACCCGCCCTTTGTGCGGACTTTTGCGGGTCGTTAGGTGCTGCGTGTTGCGGACGCCGTATTTGTCGTGTCCGGTTTTCCCGCATAATTCCTTATAGCGCTATTACCGTAAATAATTTTCCGAACTCATATATTTTATAATTAATAAACTACACAAACACCACAGCTATGTGTAATAGGAGGTATATAAGTAATATTTTACAAACTATATAGCCGTTTTAGATTTCCGAGAAGAAACGTTGACACGTATCGCGAGTCGCGACTAGCAGCCTAATAAATAATTGTGCAACCGCAGGTCATACAATAATATAATTTATTATGTTATTATTATTATACAGGAATAAGCCGAACTCTACGGGCGACCAATGTAAAAACAATATAATAAATACAGAATGGAATTGTGGCGGTCAAACAATATTTATTAGTTTATTAAGGAAAAGGCGATGAAGCAATCAAAAAGTCCCATCTGACAGAACTAATTAAGGCAATGTATCGACGAATGTGGCACAGCTGTAGGTAACAAATTCTCGGTAAAAACCAATAAAACAGAAGCTGTTCAACCTAATATAATAAATAACAATAAATTACCAGGTGTACGAAGTAAACAACTCTTCATTTTTGTATCATATTATCATTCTATTGAAATACTATTTAGTTAGATTATATTATTTTGGTATGTTTAATTTTAATAAGTAAGTATATTAACGTTTTAGAGAATGCGTAAAAAAGTGACTGTCAAAAACATAAAGTGGGTACCATATCTTTAAAAAAACAGTAATTCAAATAGTATTCCAATAATAATGTATTAATAAAATATTACTCAAGTTAAGATTAAAAGTTTTGAATTCAGTTGTAATACAAGCTGCTTAAAAGAACCTACAGGATTTTAATTTGATTCGAATATCATTTAATACCGATCGTATTAGAATGGTATATTTTTTTATTTGAGAAATAGAAACGCAAGGTATACTTATCTTATACTTAAAAGTTCAAGTAAAGGTCAACGACACACACAATATTGTTTAACGCTGAAATTCACACGAATTTTATTGAACATTCAACTTAAATTGATAGTACCTATATCGTCATCCAGAAAACGCACAAATAAAAGTTGATTTAAAATGTTTAGTGTCAGATTAAACAAACAAAAACGACACCCGTGTTATTAACTCTTTTTACAAGTGATATTGATGGCTGTTTATTATAAAATGTTACGCAAAGCCCACAAGAGTTATAATATTTTAATTCTTCGTCTGATTGAATGAATCACTTACAAAGAAAATTCGAGCGATGTCTTGACAAGATTAATCGATATTCACGCAGCTATACGTATAACATGATATAATTAATGATATACGATAGAATTCTAACTCGTCAAATGTTCAAGAAAATGTTATAAAAAAAATTTAGACAAACCTAAAACTTTTCCTTAAAATAAATTATTCAAACTATTACGAATACCTACTCGATATCAATAAATTCTGTACAGAAAACAAATATACCTATGTCATCCTATACATGCAACAACTTTAAAACAAAAATCAACCCTAAAAAACCATGAAAAAAATTATCAACGCACCATTCATTAATATTAAAAAACCTCAAATACCTACGTACATCCAGATTGGTTTAAAGTTTAAAGTTTTTATACATGATTCTTATTGATATTATAAAAGCTATTATTTACAAATCACTAGTCAATATTTATTTTAAATATATAAGTTGAAAATATTCATATTCATCATTATCTAGAAGTTAGATAAATTATCATCTAAAAATGTATGTTACATATTATGTTATTTTTAAACTATTATTCGTAAAAATATTTTCTTTTACATTCTCGTATTTTTATTTCTAATTTCTGTTATAAACGCATAAGTTAGGAAGGTACTCTTGCTTTATGATAAGAGATTTCACTTCAGTATAGAAAGCAATACTAGTTTTCCTTTTGTATTATAAAAAAATAATAGATATCTTATCTGCGAGATGTATAACAATTAACTCCAGCAATAGATAACAATTATTATTATTACGATCAGGCATTAATATTGTGGTGCGCTTATTACGGTTATATCTCATATCAGTCATATCGTATACACGCCACAAAAGTAGTAATTATTGTTCCTACAAAAGACCTATACCGTATACGCATAGATCACGGAAAACTGGATGTATATATGTCTATAATAATAATTTTATAACCCGCAATAGATCACGGTTTGCCGAATTTATAACCAAATAAAATACACGTCACGTAAACGAAACATTATTATCTCTGCTTATACTTTCACGCGGAGAACAGTCAAAACAGATGCGCGCGACAGACACACGCCACGTCGCCATACCACAAGACACTTTGCACGCAGACACTTAACAAGCACACGTGTTGCTGGGTAAGCCTACAGATCACGCCCGGTCAGCACTAGTCGTTTTACCGGTACAAACGTGCGCCTTAGCTGTAGTCGAAGTGACTCTTTCGGTTATGATGTTAACCTGGTTATAGTTAATATATATAGTATATACGCCACCTCTGTGTATTGTTTTTATCATTATTTTTTTGTTATATTTTATTTATGAGATCCGTCGACAAACAAAACGCGCGTTGACAGCCCGTCGCGTCGCCGGCGACGCATAATAAAAATGAAACAACAACAATAATAATAACAATAATAATCATAATCATAATATTTCCTTTGCGTCGTTGTCGTTTCCAAATCGTGTTCATGACCGTGTACACCACCGAACACTGCTCAGCGGCGCAACAACACACAATAATATCATATCATACTGTGTTAGACGTTTACAGTTTCCTGCTCTTGTCGAGGGCCCGTCGTTACGGATATCCAAATTAAAAAATAAAAAGCGAGAGATATGTACAATGCATATATATATATATATATATGTATCACAATAAAATACGACTCCAACACGTTTCCTACCCCACTTCCACCGGCGCGCCCTGTATACGGTAATTTTGGACGTACCTACGGTTAATAAACGGAACGAACCGGTGACTATATTATGTGCACCATCAGGGGAGGAGTTTGCCTGACGGGCCGTTATGGTCACTTCCTGCTGCTGCCGGTGACGGGCGCCCGATCGGATACCGAGAATATACGTATTACACACCCTACCCACCCTCTTGAACAGCCCCGAAAAAACTCATTTCGAAAGCTAAAGACAACAATTTATTCACCACCCGTCACATGTACCAAATGTATACTATGTATAATATATTATACATTATAATACGAACCCTATGTGTATATAGCGGTACTCGAGTATGCAAATATTACTTGAGTGAACGAACGAATAAGGGTTGCACCGCTGTTGCAGTTGTCGCTTTGTGCGGATATTATTAGCCAGTTCCGTGTGCTCGCGTGTATCCCCTTTTTATCCGGTCCGATTATTATTTAATTAGACGGCATATATTAGTATTATCATTATTATTAGCATCAGCAAACGCCGCGGGCGAACTCTAAAGGCCCGCGATCGTTGAGTTCTGTATAAAAACGATTTATAATATCATTTTTGAGCACCGTCAAAAATATTACTTATAAATGCCCACCTCTCCATTCCTCACCGCGTACTCGGACATCGAAGGGTCTTTACCCGACTCTTTGCTGAAAATATATATGCAAGTAGGTATATGTAAATATCTAACCGTGTATGAGGGTGGAATCAATTTATTGACGAAAGAGTAGGCATTGGTCACGCACATAAATCGAAAAGTTTAAAGCGTAAACTACATAATCATATTCAGTAGATAATTTGTAAAATAAAAAAAAAATGTCAATTTTTAATACACATATATTATACATATTTTCTCATCGATACACCCACCACCCTTAAGCATATAGTTTAAAAACAATTACATTTAATACATTATTATAAAATTTTAACGTCCGTCAAAAGATATAGATTAATATTTGTATTGAGGTTATATATATATATATACAGGGTGATTTTTTTATCAAACAACACTCATTATTTCCAAAAGTATTCATGTTTTTGAAAATATTTTTTTACATAGTTTTAAATTGTTAAAAAAACAACGTTTTTATAAAAAAATTATATTTTTAAATATTTTTTATCCTTATAATTTTTAAGTTTTTTTACTTTTTTAAATGATAACATAGATTTTTAATTTCATATTCCAAAGTAGAATAATTTTTCGAGTATTTTTATACATAAAAATCGAATTTAGGGTGAGTAGTTTATGAGTTATACTTATTTAAAGTTTTGACAAGCGGAGTAGTGGACAAACATTTTGCGGAGTAACCCCGTACCACTCCACACCGCGCAACTAAACTTTAAATACGTATAACTCATAAACTACTCACCCTAAATTCGATTTTTATGTATCGAAATACTCAGAAAATTATTCTGTTTGGAATATGAAATTAAACATCTATGTTGTCATTCAAAAAAGTAAAAAACTTAAAAATTATAAGGATAAAAAATATTTAAAAATATAATTTTTTTATAAAAACGTTATTTTTTAACAATTTGAAACTATGTAAAAAAATATTTTCAAAAACATGAATACTTTTGAAAATAATGAGTGTTGTTTGATAAAAAAAATCATCCTGTATATACTAGGTATATAAAATCTTGGAAATTTAGTATTCAACAGATTCTTCATTGATATAAAAAAATAAAATCGAAACAAAAACCAAGAAACATCTAACTATACAAAAAAACCTGTCAACATTTTGAGTATTTCAAAATTTCATTATGTTTTCAAACGTTGTAAATTATATTTTTAACAAAGTACCTATGTGATAAAACAAACTAAAAAAAATAAAAATAAGTTATGAAAATCCTTGCTCAATATTAATAACATTTTAATTTTTTTTTTTTAATGTATAATTATTCATAATTTTTAATATATTAAATAATAAATTACAAACAAGCTTGAGAATTTTTAATTTTAAATAAATTCATGCAATAAATATTAGGTAATTGCTATTAATAATATTGTTTACGAAATCAATTCCAATACTATATATTATAATATTTTACTAACATTATTAAATAAATGTTGGTTATGCGTTAAATAAACAAAACTGTTATTCATGATTGTCACACGTGTAATAGTGTTACGACGGCAAAACAGTTTGTTATTAAAAACCAAATTCACACGGTCATCGCACGTAATTAATAGGTTTTATAGAGAAGGCAGTTAGAGTACACAGTGGAATAATAAAAAATAAAATGAAAACTCGTTGGACACTCGCGGGCGGTCTTAGGTGCCTATATATTTTTTTTTGGTAATGTTTATGTACACATTTACCTTTTTATTTTTTTTTATTTTAGATTAAAATTGTAAGAAGTTATACATCAGAGATGAACGCAACTCTCGTCACTGCGGGGGGCACTGAAGGCGCCCCGTGACAAATGGCGACACACGATCACTTCATTGGACGATCTATTTATTAAAAAAATAAATACGAAAATTTCATGAATAAAATATATCCTAAGCGAGTGAAGAAATAAAAAATATACACATATATACATTATACCAGAGAACCATTATTAATATTTTTTTCAATTAACATTGCTTCACGCATATTTTTTAAACGATATGACTGGTATTTTTTGGACAACGCTGTGTTTAGTGTTTACTCGACCAATTATATTTATTATATTATTATAAGTGCAAATGAAAATCGTATAAATCTTAAGCGACAACTATAGCAACGATGCACTTTTACCGTGACCTTTTGTTATTATGCGGTAACAATTTCTAAAGGTTTCTATATTGGTATTAAAATAATAATGTCTAAAAATATATTTATTTAATAAGGTATAATAATTCATTACCTATTTAAACATTATAAAATATAAAGTGATGTAAAAATTAAAATGTTGGATCAAAAAGATTATACGACCATGGGTAATTTAAAACATATATTTTAACAATCTTACGGAAAATATTTTACATAGAAGTACCTACATATTTATAAATTCGATGTATACACAAGATAACAAGTATAAATTGTTTGAATCGTACAACCAAAATGTAATATAAAAGAATAAATAACAAATAATTTATGTTTTACCTCATGGTGATAATGTAACAGTTTTACGGTTTTATGATAAACTTTATCTATCTTATTTTAATTTTGATCTGCGTCAATGCAAATGCATTTATATCAAACACACAAATTACAGCCTTATGTTAGAATTTAAAATAAACGAGTTTATCTCCAACAAGGCACAAGGTATATTTTTTATATTTATTCGATTAATTTCACCATCAATCTAACTATAACTGAATTGTAACAGACCAAAAATCATCGCTTAATTATTATTTGAACGCTTAGTAGGTATAAGAAAAACTAGTTCCAAACATCGTACTTTTTATTCACTTCATAACAAAATATTTACATTTACATTTATTATTAACATTTAAAATATATTCAAAACCAATTAAAACTCGTTGATAGATTTCCAAATGTTATTGATTGAGAGGAATATGTTATTTTATTTCTCTCCAAAACACACATTCACGCTGGTTTATGATATATGTATAGTACCTAACGTCAGATTATTTTTTTTTCACATTTTTCAAATTCTGTTTTAAATAAAAATTATTTACACATTCATCAGCATCTGTTAGTATAGTTTAATTATACGTCTGCGTTCAAATTCGCGTCAATACATGACCGTGGATGTGGTTCAACGTTTACACACTGCTCTCGTTGATAGGAAGATATAACCAAATATCGTCTGTAAAATATATGCATCTATTATATAAATCCACCCTGGATAAACGACTGGTTTTTTGTTGACGTTCGACAAAGTTAATAAAAAAAATAAATATTTATACATTATACATATATTAACAAATAGCTCTCCAGATCATAATGATTACGATATTGTCGTATAAACGTACATATTATAATTAATCGTATAATTTTCAGCAGCTTTTTTTTCACTCGACTGGTTGACAAATAACACTGCTAGATAGTAAAAAGCGGGCATTACTCTAAAAGCATTCACAGGAAATTAATTTATACCTCATAACAAATAAACGAACAAGACGTATGTATTTATGTGTGTGTGTGTTTCCAATTGACTGTGAAGTGGATTAATAACCGACCAGTTATCTACGATCTGTTGTAGGCTATATAGAAGCGCGAGCTCGCGTATTGTGGCCAGTGATTTTTATTCACTGCGCACACGTTGGTGTCCAACGAATAACCGAAAAAAAATTAAAGTATCGGGTTTCGGACGTATGCGGTGTGCCCGCGACCCGCGAATGAAGATTTCCCTAGTTTTACGTCAGATTCCGAGGTCCGATTGTCAAAATGATTAAGTACATCTGGGCGACCTTAACTGCAGTCTGCGGTTGTTTTCATACAATATATAAACGTACATACGTATATATAATGTACCTGTATAACCGACTGTATACTGCAGTAGGCTAACGGCGTAAGCGGCGGCGACGCTGGTGATGGTGGTGGTGGTGTTTTTCGCCGATTGAAAGCAACGCGCGCGAATCGCCTCGAAACGTGACCAAAACGCGATTTCTACCGCGTGTCGCCACCGGATTACAAGAAAACCAACAAACATTATAACTTATAAGTATATTATTTACGTCGTACACGGTAGTAGTAAACGTTAAGGGTTATTATTAACCGAAACAGGTTTCTTACGCGAATAGGTACTATTATTGTGCGGTGTAAATCCGTCAGCGGGAACTTTTGTCGCGCGATCGAATCTAAAGGATTAAAGTTTATCGTAAACGAGAAATCGACGTGATTATCCGAAAACGTCCTTGAACCGCATACAATCGCGTGAAAAGTGTTTCAGAATAATTTGCGATATAGGTACATCGTGCATTTACACACACACACATATTAAGTGCAATAAGTGCATAATTATTATTTATTTTATTTTATTATTTATTACTAATGCGATCATATAAAGGTAAACTGGTCAATGATTACAGTTATTAAACAAACTATTAAATGCATTTTTCAGTGTTTGAATTGCTCCGATAGTCCAATTCACATTACAAATTCCGCAGGCACATACTGGCTCATACATATATACCACCTACCTACTGAAACTAATATAAATACAACGAATTTGTATATTCTAGTAGGTAGTGTTAGTAAGTAGAAACTGAAAGATATGAAAAAACTGCAGGTGTATTATAAATATTAAACGTACATAAACCAGCATCAATAATTATAGTTATTTTATGAGACAATTTTAATACATTTTCATACGATACGCATACGATGTTAAATAAAAATAAAAAAATAAATGATTAAATTCAATTTTAGAAAACAGAATTTTCTAAATGGTTGGATCCCGTCATAAAATTCAACGTCAATAAAATTTAACCCATAAAAGACACGACTACCACACCACACCACACTTGCAATATTAAATCGAGTACCTATATATGCATATATACTTAATACTATATGCCTAGGTATACCCATTAAATTTCTTAGTCATTTTCAATCCAACGCAATGTTTATGGTTTGTATGTATAACTTTTGACATTCGTCTTCTTCGACGAATATAATAGTATAGTGTTTAAAACGGCTTTGTGGACACACAGTCACACAGATAAATATATTATATGGTCAGTGTGTAATATCGCTTGTCGTCAACACACGCAGCAGTAGTCGATTATAACTACAACACTTTAAAGAGTTATTGAATAGCCATAGTAAATAAATGCCTATTTAACATATTATCTATATATTGCTGTTGTATTTATTTTATTCGTTACAATATACATCAATGTAACTATACACATTTAAAAGTTTTACAGACGATCGGGTAAGATATCTTCTATATATAGACAGTTTAATCTATCTAAAATGGCATATTTGACACATACCATTTCATATCATTGAACATTTTTTGACACTTGACACATGCAGTCTCCATACACCATATTACAAAGTTATTATAATTAATCGAGTTCAACAGTAATAATTATGACATCGATCGATTCTTATGATTATAATCAATATTCATATAAAAGCAAGTACATATATATTATATTGCATTATCACGGTGCTACATGAAATGTATGACACATTATTGAACGGTTTTGCGCAAAAAATGTAATTTTAGATAAAAATACGTCATATTATTATACAATTGCTTTTTAAGGGGCATTAAATAGGCAATTTTAAAGAACGTATGTTGTTTCATTATACGATTAGTCTTTGTTCCCGTTGCCAACTAGATTTACGCTCATATGACATCCTCTTAATACGTTATATAGTATAGTTTCTATACAGATGATACTTCACGGTGCACGTCAATAGAAAACGTAATATTTCTAACGATCGTAATTACAAATATATTATTAGAATTTACATGACTTATTTTCGTCTTGTATAGCGAATTAATCAATCCGATGATCGCCGATTATTATATCGGGCGAATAATCGTGTTCGGACGGCGGTCAAACAAATAAGCGATTGATTGTAGAGAGAGAGTTAGAGTGAGACAGACGAAAACAGACAGACAGACAGGCAAGAGAGAGAGTGAGAGGAGTATGACGTTGAGCCTCCCCCGTAACGGCGGCCGACCCATAAGGTTAGCAGTTGAGGTTTACCGTTACTTGCAAGAGTACTCTGGACGTGGAAATGTTATTGCTGATCATATTATATTATTATCATGGTGCGCGCACGCCGATAAATCAGCGGTCCGATGACAGATCAATTAAACAGAAGTAACTAATTGTAATTTAGATCCGCCGCCGACCTGTCTGTCGCGAGGGAAAACGGACATATGATAAAATGAAAAAATCAAAATGAAAAAAAAAATAACATACGCCTTCGCAAAACGAGTTTCATACCTTCAAACGGTGCTGCACACAATACTATACAGTGGTGGATATAATAGCGAAAAGCAATATCCGAACTGATGTGTTACACGCAGTATATTAATATGAATACCAAGTACAATATTTGGCATTGCGGATTGTATTCATAAATCAGAAACACTGTATGTACTCAAATACAACACATGATCAAAACCTTTTTTTTTTAATCACGACCGATTGGTATTCTTTTTATGATTTTCATTCTAACCATACTATCTATCACAACTATATAGAGTATTCACCAAATTTTTACTATATATTGAATTTAAAATCAACAGCAAATAAAAGTTTAACATTTTTAGATTCTGAACGGAGTGATGAATGTATTGATTTTACAATGATGTGTTTTTTTTTTTTGTGTGTCTGTGTATAGCATAACTAGTCGAAATAATGCTTCAATTTCAAACTTTGAGGGTGGTTTCCGATGGCAAAGTGGATATCCTTGGTACATTATAGAGGTGAAAAGTAAACATTTTCCAACAGTTTTCAAAAATATCGAGAAAAACAAAAAAAAATAACAGAAAAAAGGGAATTTTTACGCAAAAACAGTTTTCGACCAAATCGATTTTTTTATATGGTTGTAATTCAAAAAAACTAATCACTTTAAATACTTGAAATTTTCACCAAATGTTTATATTAGTGTTATCTATATACAGTTAAATTTTTGACTTTTTTTGAGTTATTTATAGACAATTGAAATTTTTAATTTTTTTAGTATTTTTTTTTTAAATAACGATAAAATTTTTTTGGCTAGGCAGAAAATCTTGAAAATTTAATACAAGGTTTCTTATGAGTTGTTCTTAGTGATAAAAAAAATCCGAAATCGTTAGTCACAATTTTTTTTTAATAAGTGCTTAAAGTTCGAATTTATACGAAATATGTCAAAATTGCGAAAATTTGCAAGTAATTTTGTGGTTGAAAAATCGTAAAAATTTTTTCTTTTATAACTAAGTTTTGAAAATTTGATACAAGGTTCTCCATAAATTTTTCTTCAAATATCTGTAATAAAAACTCTACCGGACTAAGACAAAAAATTTTTAGGAGTGTTTGAAATTTAAATTTTTACAAAACCGCGTTAAATAACGGTTTAGCCTCAAAAGATTTTTGATATTTGTTGTTATTCAAACAGTATAAGTCGTAAATACTTGAAAATTTTACCAGTTATTTAGATTGCCATTTTCTTTACGTGATTTGATTTTCAAAATATTTTGACTTTTTTTTGAGCTATTTATAGACAATTGAAATTTTCAATTTTTTTTTATTTTTTTTTTATAAATGTTGATAAAAAAAAATTTAGCTGAGACAAATTACTTGAAAATTTAATTGGAAGGTCCATATAACTTGTTCTAACTCTCATTCAAAAATTATAAAAATACATAGGCACAATTTTTTTTTATTAGCATCTGAAGTTCAAATATTGACAAAAATTCGTCAAAATCATGAATATTTTTCACTATTTGGTAGTTAAAAATTTATAAATATTTTACTATCAAAAGCTAAGAATTGAAAATTTAATACTATACTGTCCTTAAGTTAAGCTTAGAATAATTATAAAAAAGTTTGATAATTATTCAATTTAAAAAATTTTACGAGTGTTTAAAGTTTTAATTTTAATTTGAAATCAAAAATACACGTGTAAAATAACATTTTACTACCAAATAATTTTCGATTTTTGTTATTTTTAAAAAATTACTAAAGGTAAGATCTTGAGACTTTTACTTAAATGTTTGAATTTATTTCAAAATAGAATAAATTACTATATTTAAATATAATATATCCTAGACTGACAAATCATCTCCGTTCAGAATTGTTTTTCGTATACAATGATGCTTATTATTGCATTCAAATTTAACCTACCCTAGTCCGAGGTCCACCCCACCCCCTAATGTACAGCAGAACGATACTCACTTACCCGCTTTTTTTTTTATAATGATCTAGCTAATTTTTTTTTTTTTTTTGTAATATTGAACGCAGACTATAAGCAGCGAGTCCATTCTCAAGAAATATGAAAATTAATAATTATAATAAATAATAATTATAAATACAATATATACATGATTATGATTGAGTTACAGAATAATAGATTAATTTGTAATTGTACATACTTAATATGCAATACATATTAATGTGCATTTTTCTAATCAAAAAAACTACTATTATAATAGTAATTTGAATTAGTTTTATAACATATAATTTATAAAATTGGCGATGCACTTATATATAGTGATATAAACATACTAATTTGAAACAATTTTTTTTTTCCTATAAAAATAAATATTTATCATGATTTTTATTTATTAGACATTATTGATATGCAATATTCAATACAACCTAACTGATATCGGCGGTATATATCTAAACTTGGTATCTTTCCTAAAATTATCCGAATAAAAAATATTATAATAGTTTCACATAAAATATTAATCTTGAAAAACGCAAAATATAGTTGAGTTATATCATGATTTTATTGTTATCGCATAGTGTCGTGTTCTATGTGCAAGGGGCTTTGAAATATTTAAACATTGAATAACAATATAACATCGAATAATTTATAATATATATCATTAATTTTTCTTCAAAAATTCTAATCGAAAGTTATGACCATGAATAAGTATTATAATAGTTACTTGTGCATACATCAGAATCTAATGACAAGCACTGAGGTACCACACTTCCACGACATTATTTTTAGAATAAGTCAAATAAATTATAGTATCTACATAGAACAAACCGCTGTTTTTAAAATTAGATATAATAGCACACTTATATGAATTTATCAAAAAAAAATTGATTAAAATTGAAAAATTGAAAATTTTGTTTACAGATCAAGCACCACTTTTAATCTAAGTAAAAAATAATTTATTTTGTAAGAATTCTGAATTAACTTACCTGTATTCAAAAGTGTATCGGGATATATATTTATATCTAACTGAAAATTAAAAACTAGTTTTCAAGAACGGCGCGGATATAATTTGTAAATTATTTTTGAATGATTATTTTCTTCACATTATATTATACTCGTACATTACTATATTAGTAATAATATTGCTATTTTGGTAATTTTTAAAATAGCGCAACAACCCTTATTCGAAAATGCTCAAATTGCAGTATAATGTTTTTATGCCTTAAGTATAGGGTTAAAAATGGTCGAATAATTTGTTTTTAGGGGTACCCTTGTTATAACGCGATTAATATCCCGAAGTGAGGCTAATTACAGGTTTGGGCGCACCATAATAAGAGAAAGATGTGGATTTTTTGAGCCGCGGGCCTGGTAAGCATAAAAAGAGGCGCCTGACACATGTTGTTCACTGGGTGGTGGAAAAGGTGGTTTATGTTTTTATGACCTCGATACCGCAGCTATAATATTATGATAGATGAAATTATTAAAGTGTTATATATGTGTTTTCAAAAAAAAAATGTAACAGTGTAATAAAATGTAATAAAACGTAAACGAAATAATGGTTCGTGGTTGGCAGCTGTCGCAAGTCACTTTTATTTGAAGACTGTAGGAATCTATATATGGCCGATAACACCAGACAAAAAATTCAATATAACTCAGTGTTTACTTTTTATATTCTGTGAATAGGAAAAACGCAACGATTCGGCAAGTCAATCCCTTTTAATCAGATAAACGATGCAGTTGGGATTTTAGTTATATATATATATTATACACACATGAATGATACATAAGATAAATTATTATTTTTTTCCGTCGCCTCTGGAACATACAAAATATTAAGTTTAAAAATAAATGCTATTGGAAATAGAAATAAACTGCTTCTAGAACTTAAAACGTATCTACCGATATTGTTTTCCCTTTTGTTATTCATATTAAAATATTATAAGTGAATTCTAAGTGCATATAAGGTAAAGACGCCAATCGATTTTACATAGGTACATACCATAGAGTATAGTACATACCTATATATTGTATTGGTATTTGTAAACACATTTTACTCAATATTCTTCAATATCATTATTAATTTACACCATTATTTTATTTTATTTTTTGGACCACTTAAATTATACAGTATAATATTAATAATTTTTATTTCTTAAGAAAAAGTTGTTGAAAATATAAATATGGTGTACCTGCATATAAATAGATAAAGTTATAAGTAACGATTATTTTTTTTTTTAATTTTAAAATGTAATCAGGCTTGGCCTGTATTCAAATAAAGTCATCTCTAAAATAATGTAATCAAAACATTTTGTAAAGACAAAATTATATTTTATTACAGTGTATATCTTATAGAAATATAACAATAAAATAATTGTCTTACAAAAAATAAAATATTACATGATTTATATTAATTATCTTATTTGTAAAATTATATTTTAATTGCCTTTATTTATACCTAACTAGATATACTTGAGTCAAATTAAGATTTTATAATATAAACGTAAGAAAATAAACACAATATACATAAGAAATGAAATGCATTAACTATTATAAAGAAACATCAACCATGTAAGTAAAATAACCACCAAAATAAATTATTTATATTCAAATAGCCTCATCCTATGTAATTATTACAGTTATAATAAACTCCTTTAAGAACAACACGTGAATTTGTTCGTGTGAATAAATAAGAACAAACAAATCAAAATGCGACTAAAAAAATACATAGGTACCTGCACAAAAATGTATATTATAGAAGTTTATCGTGGATTAAAAGTTTTTATCAGGTACTGTCATCGGTATTTTATAGATCGGTTAGCGAAATTTATGGACTGCTATACGAGACGTAAAGGGCAAAAAACCAACGGGAGGAATTTGAGAGGTCCCGCCTCACTATATATTTATTAAAATGGCAAGCATTTATTTTATAAGCATTGAGGACAATAAAAAAAATCACAAAGAAAGTTACGTCATTTGTAAAGGTAAAAAGGACCAAACTAAAACAATAATAGTATAAACCTATATCGTATAAAAATGTAAAATTAAATATAATATAATTATATTTGTATTTTATATATATATTTAATCATAATATAATTAAATTCACCAATATTTATATAAATTATAATAATATTTGGAATGTGTAATGTATACATTCGAAATAATAAATACATTTAGTTTGAAAAGCATTCATTTTTATAACCAGTTTTAAAAACGCAATTAAATTTAACTCGTCCGTGTAATACAATAATTATAATGAGTATTACATAATATTATTTTCAAAAAACAGTAGCTTGAAAAAATATGGAATACTAACACATTAACATTTTGGATTTTTCCTTTATTCAAAAATTAATAACTGTCGACGTGGATATATGAATATCGTAAAAATACAAATGAAAATATAAATAATTTTACGTTGATAAGTTATTTACAACTTAAGTTAAATTATTTATTATTCAATATAAAAAATTATATTTCCGTTCCCGTTCATGAACAATTTTCTATAAACGGGTAACATAAAAATAATAACGATGTATATTGTTTATTCGGAAGTTATTCCTCTTAGAATCCGTATACCTATTCTCTAAAATAACTAAAACTAAATAATATACTACCTAATATAAGTAATATAAATGATTATTATTATATTTGTATCATTAAATTGAATCTTGTCTTAATGGGTTCATAAGTTCTACTTATATCTCAGCGATAATCTTATGAAAACTATGAAATATGTTCCAATGACAAATTCTTAGATACGTTAACCACAAATTACAATACATAAACAAAAATAAATTTTTCGAATGTCTTAATATTATAGTATTGATACACTACGATAACGTATTATTATTTTCTATGTGTTTTATCATCGCAGGAAAGAACGAATGTCTAATAATTTGAAGAGCGATACAATGGAATTGGAGAACAACACCACGATGGAACGTCGAAACCCTAAATTAGAAGTGAAGAGTTGTGCATAATGTCGAGAATAATTTTTCACCTAAAACGACATCAGCGGGAGTCCCCGAAACAACGTTCTCACATCGAAATCACATAACATTATTACGATATTACGTACGGTTGAATTATTGCGAACTACTTGGCATCGAAAGACCGGCAGCAACAGAAACTTCGATTTATACCTATACCGACTCACGTACTCGCCTATATTATAATATGAGTATAGGTATATAGGTACGCGCAGAATTTGAATGGAAATATAGTTTACATTAACTTCTCGTTATATTATACGCGCACGCATAATATAATATATTATTATGTAGTGATGCGCGAGAACTCGAGTTTTCGTTCGCCGGCCAACTATTGTTCGCGTGTAGTATTATACACACACACATACACATATATATGTGGTAGGTATCTCCTATATAGGTACGCGCGCGGACACGATAATAATAATATGATAATATGAAAAGACAATGCGAAAAACTCGCCGCGGGAGAAAGCCCGCCCGGGCCGGCGCGTTTGTCGTCGATCGACGATGATCGTCCTCTATATTTATATATATATATATATATATATATATGTATTATAATATACACACGAGTATAATAATATATACATAACATAATATGTGATACGCCTATATGTATAGTGTGTATACATGAACGCCGGGCGATCCACATCATGTCTCGACGACGGGCTTCGGATGCCATTTGAATATAATATGTTTGCTATACGACGGGTCCTCGTTATTATTATTATTCGTATATTATAATACACGTAGGTACATGCGCGTGGAATTCAACGACGGACGTGCAGCGGTGGTCCTCGGACCCCGCGACCGACTGATTGCTGCTGTTGCTGCTGCTCCCAACGCGTGTGACGCCGGCCGATTTGCACACAATATATTACACGCTGCACACGCGGGACGTTGTAGGTAGGTAGGTAGGTAGGTAGGTGCCCATAATAGCTGGACAGGTAATGCCTACCTGTAGTACACAGCCGCGGTGGACACGTGCCCGCGCCTCCAATGGACGTGCACAATATTTGACAACGCGTTTTTGACGCATTCGACTCCCGCGACGTCGTGTGCATTCTATAATATCTTGCCAAGTCGAGAACCGGACAACCGACAACGGCACACAGTGCGATCAGTGTCGCCCGTGAATGGTGAATCGCAAGAATGCTGCAGTAGCGTGGCGAAAGCTGATTTTTGAGGCATGCCAGGAGGTAACAGAGTTTTATAACAAGTAACGAGAAAAAAATAAAACAATACCTAATATTGTTGTAGTATTACTCTGTACTATAAGTGAATCCATTTGAATTATTCGAAATAATTCAGTTACGTGTACGGTTGTACGTAATGATTAAATGATGATTTAATCTTAAATTATTCAAAAACAAAAAAATTAAAACGATTACTGTTTCGATCATACGGGGATGGTGATGAGCATATAGGTATATGTATATGTATATATGTATATATATGTATATATATTTCTAGGCCTCAAAATGGCATGTTCGAAGCGCCACTGTTTGTATGCTGTCGATACCAAACATTATTTTGTCGGTGTTTGGACGTAACTATTCACGTTGTATACGCCAGTGAGCAGGTTTAATGGATAACAATATAACATAATATTTTTAATCGAGAAATTAGGATAATGAATGTAATTTACAATAATTTTCAAAACCGTAAAAACTTTTAAAATACAAAAATCGAATGGTTTTTTTCTGTTCAACAATCAATAAGTATTCATCGACGTAAAATAATAATACACAAAATCAAATTATTTGAGGCAGTATTTTATTATGATAGATGGGTACTTACCAAGCAGGTTTTGTGATGCTAGGATGCCAGTTCTAGAATCTAGGGTGCTATAATAATAAGCATCTTTAACACCTGTGCAATTCACACCTATATGATGGACATGGTATCGCCCCTAGATTTTTCATTTTTCGGCAATTAAATTATAATAATCTACGGTGGTAGTGGGTATTATGATAGATGTAAGTTCACACCCTATAACAACGCTTCTGATATATTATTATTAATATAATATGCTGTATAGCTTTCCGACAATTCTGATTTAAACCGTTTTCAAATATACTATCATATACAAAAAAACGTTGCTCCGAAATATGCGCCACTCGAGGCAATACTTCGACTTCACCCCATCTGTCAAAAAATACCGCCACAATAACAAGACACTATACTCGGTTTAGTGTGCGTACACGAAACACGTCGACGTCGGACTCATTCACAGGCGGAGCTATGAGAGTGCAGCTGCACATCCTAACCATCGCCAAAGGGACCGCTTTAAATTAGGTATTAAGGGCCACCAAGATTCTGAAAGCGGTTGTGCATTTTTTGGTAATTAGTAGATGGGAAATTATATAACAATATGATAGTTCAAAATTCGGAAAACAAAAAATCATCAATAACTGGTTTAATGTAACCAAGGTGTACCACGAACCGTGAATCTCAGTGATTTATAGTAATAATATCAGTGATATTAATATATCAATACAATAAATTATTGAAAAATGAAAAACAACCGTGGCAGTCAGCAAATTAAACAATACTCAGTTAGTTTTATATATAGACAATGTCATTGAACTTAACGCTGTTATCTTAACAAATATCAATAATTTAGGAGGCGGTTTTTCTTCACACAAGATATTGACGAGTTGAGGCAATAATACAATTTAAAATTTAGCTTTAAGTATAAAAAATTGATATTATCTCTTCTTTTAAAGTTGAGCTCAAAGTATAACTCAAGTATTTCAAATTAGTTTTTTCAAACACTCTAACAAATAATAGTGAAAGTTATTCATTTATAATAACGAAATTATTTTAATAGACATTTTTAAGGTATACAATCAATTTTAATACGTAGGTTAGAATATTGTACTCGAACAATTATAGTATATTCAACAATTTCAATAGATAATGAATATTTCAATCGACTATATTATTATTAAAGTATTTGTACATCGATAGTTTTATAATAATGTTACGCTTAAATAGGATTTGAAACAAACCCAGTCGAATAATAACTATATTATATGAGTGCGTACTATATATTAAAATGCTATATAGTCAAAAGCGTATTGAATTGTTGATTTGTATTTTTCTTTGACCAGCTGTATATTTATCGCATGGACCACGCAATAATTCAAGAATTACACACCAATACCGATTTTCAAGTTAGGAATTACACGTGTACATCGATTAGACTATACACATGTATTTTATATTTATCTTTGAGACGTATTATAATATACGTTGTCGAGTAATTTTTTTGTCTTATCTCGATTTAATTTTAAGCCGCCAAAGTTTGGAAATTTATTTGCCTTGTACTGCATTTTTCTCCCCACAGAAGATTTATCTGCTTGCAATGAGAAACTCCGCCTTCCACACGTAGACCGGAATGCGTTGTCGTCTTTTCAAATTACATGATTTATACGTTATGTAATCTAAACACACGTTTAAAGACGATATAACATATATTTTTATATTTATTTTTAATATTTTTTTTTTTTTTGTTGATATTTATTCCTCACCTCCTTCCACTCTATAAACATTGGCGTAATTTTTGTGGATAGATTAAAAAAAAAATTAAAAGTCGTGTGTATATTATACAGGCGGCTCGGCAGGATATTTTAATGACTATAAACTAAACGCCGGGTTTGTATTATATACCTACCTATAGGTTGTCGGGACTTGTTTGTGGAAGGTGCTTGGCCCGGCTAATAAATACCATGCTAACGAGACCTGACCAGTGCCGGTTCACCTGGCACCTTGTTATTTACTGTATACTTTTTTGTTTAACAAGGCATGTTTCAGACTATAATTAAGTTTATTTAGAATGACGACGACGTTGCCACGACTACCTCTAAGGGATGTCCGAAACGGGAAAAGAAAAAAAAAAACAACCAAAATCGTTTATGAAAATTGGATCAGTCGTATAACGATATTGTAACTATTATTATTATGGCCGTTGGACACCTTTAGAAACATACTTAAACGACGGACAATGAAAAGAACAAAAACATGTCGAACAGACACGTGTTTAATCGTACTGTAATTTAAAACGAATTTCGAGGTTTATATATATATAAAGGTGTGTATAAATACTTTATAGGCGCCAACAAATCTTATTTGTTTTCCGAACCACTGAATACCGAGTTATTGAATATGTGGCTGATATCACAACCCTTTTCCCCTCTTAAACGTTATCGCCACATCTTCATCGAAAAATAACATTTACATCGTCAATATAAATAGTTGAACTGAGGGTTAAAATATCCAGCCTTACTTCTTTGGCCACCCCGCAGTGTTTGAAATGCGTTAATCATTAACCTTACCTATGTGTCCAAATACTATTACAGGTATGCTGTAAAAAATATACACATAAACTGAATACTCACTAAAAAATACAAACACAAGAGAAAAAATAACGGATGGAATACAGAGTGGGTGTGAACACTGAACACTAGTCTCGCTAGTCGCAACTCTCGCCTCAGTGCAAGTCAGCGTTGTATACTTAATTATTTATATTAAGACATTTGGAAGTAATAACGAATCGTTTCATAGACTAACGATTCTGATCGAAACTCAGTTAATTGTTAATTATTTTAATTACTTTATTTATTTTTATTTAAAGACCTCATAAAAAAATATTTACGTGATCCTATGTATTTGAGACTATTTGTGTAAATAATACAAATTTAATATTATCATCATCACAATATTCTCAAAACGATTAAATAATAAAAAAATTATACATCTAAAATATAGTACATAAGTACATTGTACATACAGATACAATAATACATCGATTTTCTAAAAATAAACTTACAATAAATTTGTCTTCTTTTAATAAAGTTATGAATTACCATCAGTTTTATAAAAGTCAATCTAAGATAAAACAACTTAACATTATTTTTTTGAAGTAGTATTTATAAAAGAAAAATAATCTCAACAGAAATTCAATATATGTATCTAAGTTTTTAATTAAATAGTAATAATTTACAAATAAAAAATATATATAATGTATAAAAACAAAGTAAAATACTAAAATCTAAATCTCCGTTACTTTGCTTTCAATTCTAAAATAGGTATATAATCTACTTATACAACATTTTATCGAAGAAGAATCATCGAATATAATGTTATAATACAATAACTTGCACAACAAATATTATAATACATGAGTAGTTATCCAAGAATCATATTAAAATTATTATTATGTAACTACCTCTGGTAGGTCTTAAAACAAGACGAAATACATCATGTGAATATGATTTCGAGAAGTTATTTAATCCTTAAAAGAGCGAAAATTATATGGAACATTTACTAATTATGATCTAGCATACTAGCCTATCATTAGAATCGGTCATTATTTATTAATATACACAGAGTATCTTTCGTATTGTTTCTACATCTCTCTCAAGAAACAAAATATAGGTATATAGACTTGCGTAAGGGGCCTAATAAATTTTGTTCTCCTTCGCCGTATATATACTCTCTATATACTACTTCTCATTCAACAAACTGATAATTACTCTAACAAAAGTTCCCGGAACCGAATCATAAACAATTGTACTCCTCTGTTATTAGTTTATTACACATGTAACATGGTTTTTATGGTTGTCTGGTTAAAAAACAAAAGCAATATGCATTATTCTTTATTTGATACAAGTGAATTAGTTATATATACTTTAAAAATACTTATACAGGTGTGCTACTTAAAGTGTTGCTAACAGGTGAAAGATACGATTAACGTTCTTATAAAAGATGTGCTTAATTCGACAAAAAAACAACAAAAGCATGTTCGGAATGTTTACGTTCAAGTTCTGCGGCGATTAAACATAGAAGAAACCTATTGTAATTTTATTAAAATAACACATCCGGCTTTTTAAACACTTGTCGAAACCATAAATCCTATACAAAAAGTACAGCTGTTGAATAATATATTTCATTCAAAGCATAAAAATCGTATTTGTTCTCAGAAATAAACAAATTAAACAAATTTATACGTAATATATACACTATACAGTATATACTCGTATATATACAGATATGAAGGTAGTTTAACTACCTACTACTATATTATTATAAATAGATACATAACGCGTTTATTATATGACGGAAATTTAAAAACTTAAATTGCATTTACGCCTTTTAACTATTTATAACCGTAAATAGTAATATACAGTTATCAATACGATCTAAAATACGAATAATTCTACTGAGCATTGAAACTAAAAAGTACGAATGAAATTATGTACAATTCTATACAGAGTGTCCCACTGAGATCTGACAAATGAAATAACTTTTGTTCCAATTAATATTTTTAAAAAATTTCTATTAAATATAATTCATAGACAATTGCGCTAAATTTTTATAATACATTTTTTATTTTTTAATACTGAAAATTTTTTTTAAAAATATTAATTAGAACAAAAGTTATTTCATTTATCAGATCTCAGTGGGACACCCTGTATATAGCCATATAGGTATACTATATGAGGACGGATTTTTTTTTAGTTTTTAAATAGCATAAAGTTTACAGAAGAAATATACATTTGTATTTATAAATCTAACATAAGTATCCAAATTTATAAGTGAGTCAAATAGTATCGATAGTTGTAAACAAAATATATTTTATTCGATAAATCTGAACGGTTATATACTATTTATTATACACTTTACACGCATTACCTAACTATATAATAAACGCTCAGAAAACCGTGTAATGACGTTTAAATATCGTTTTAATACCCATGAAATATATACCAACATCATCGTTTATCATATTTTAAGGGTATTTTGTACCTATACGTATTTATTATTTACAGCCCTGAATATAAATAAGAAAAAGTCGAAGTTGTTTGTCTAATAAAACGTGTTTAGAACAAGATAAGCAACACAAACAATATTTTAACGGAATGTATAATAACATATTATATGGGTATTTATAAAATATATTCTAGTTACAAACACAGAAGTAAATAAAACTGCAGCCGTCAATCGGTATTATACTAAATCTTTCTGAATTAATATGCAAATTCAACTATTGGAACGTATTTTAATGGAAATTTCGAAACGAATTTTTAAGGATAAATAAATAATACTCTATACATAGGTAGAATCACATTCTATATATAAAAATACAACATGAATGTATTACTGTTATTATCTAAAAATAAAATAATCATCGACGTACAAAATACATTCTTATAAATAAGATTTCGTAAAAAAATATTGGAATACCAGAGAATATGGACAATAGTGTTACACAGAGAGAAAATAAAGTGCATGCAATAAAGGCTCATAGGTATGTATTAGGCACAACGTGATGTAATTGTTTTCGGTATAATATATAACATGAGCGCATAGATTTCGTATGACCCGCAACAGATACATACATTATTATAAAGTATACCTACATAATATTATATGATTATCATAACGTTATCGGACTCTGAACTCAGGTGACGCAAAAGTTCGACTTAGACTTTATTGAAATAATAGATAATACATATAAAACAGTATTATGCAATATTGGAATGTATTATATTATGAGTCGATTTAAGTTAAATTATTGTTTTAATGAGGCGACATAACGTAAAATAATAAGAATAAAGAAACGTTGAAAGATGAATCTCCGTCTCAAACCGTTATTGTTTTATCTGCTATAGACAACCACGGCGTCACTAAATATACAAGGTGATTCACCAATATACTCGACCACTTTTTCTTTTTAAATAATGTAGTTATTTAAAAACTGATTTTTGAAAGTATTGTAATATACCTAAAAAGGCTATATTAGTAAATTTTTTGGATATTTATATTAATTAAAAAGTGTCTAGTGAAGGAACAAACTTCTGTTTTTAAATGACAGAGGGTTACATACAAAATTACAAAAGGCTCCCCAGAGGTGCCGAAACAATGGAGGAAGTTGGGGCAATTACCCCCACAAAATAAACACTATAGGGGAAGAGCACCCACGACTTCATGGCCTATTTATATTTACATTTAGCCCACAATAGCTAAATATTATTCTATAATTTTGTTCAGCAAGTAATATATTACAATATCTGTTAGTAATTTAAAATACTCAATTTCACATTAATTGACAGAAAAATACATAATATGAACTTTAATTTATTATTTCTCATTCCAGAAAAATAAATTTTATTTTGCCTACAATTTTTATACCTACATGATTTAAATTTGTTTAATAAATATTTTTGTAAGAAAAAAATGTAATTATACCTATATGTATACATTTCTTCAGCATCAGTGCTGTAAAAATTGGGGAGGGATGGAGATAAAGCACCAAAAAATAAACACACTTATTTTTGTTCCTATGCCCTTTAGATAAAAGCTTGAAATATTTTGCTCCCACAGCAAAAAAATCGTTCTGGCGCCCCTGGGGCTCCTCTTTCTAATAAAAATTATTAACGTATAAGTTTTCTGAAAATATTTACATATTAAAATCAAAATTCGATCTAATATAAATTTTCAGTATAGCGTTTAACGTCATGGTCTTCATCGTCGTCACCAGATACTATAGATCTGCGACAGTTTTAAAGACGTATACCTCCAATACATAATATTATAATACTCGCACTGTATATTATATTATTATTATTACAATTTTTTTATATAAATGCCACGCTGGCCGTTGTTCGTTTGTAATTGCTGATCTGATAATGTATCTAATAAAAATAAGAAACTTCCACTGTATGCACGGGAATATCTTGACGAGCTCACGCGCTTTGACGATATTTTATGGATACCAACTATATATAGACCAATAAATAAATAAATGTTACAATAGTTAAAAGAAGAGACGCAGAGGCCACCAACATTGGTAAAAACTCATAGTAAACAAATAAGTCCATATATACGAGTACTAAAGCGACAGAGAAAAATACGTTTAACAACAGATATAACAACATTTTTAGAAGCAGATATCACATACGCTTTAGGTCCCATACCATATGCACGGGTATAGAATATATTATATTATTCTCTTTCGAGCAATATTGGTACTGAACAACCTATTATATCGGGGAATAGGAGACGTTATGCTGCAGTACTTAATAAAATAATGTAACAATGATGAAAAACAAGATTTGATAAAATCAGATGAAGAAATACAAAACAACACCTTTAAAAAATGAACCATAATTAGGGTAAATCGAGCCAAAAGACTGAGCAGCAGGCTAGACCATGTACTAAAGTCTAACACGATCGCAAAATAATAAGTCTTGAATTCAAAACCACGATAAAAGAGATAAACCTATAGGTTACTTATAAGTAACGATGGTCTGACAGAGTCTCTAGATATCTAACAATACTATAGGATTGGAAAAGTATAAGAAGGTATTGAATAGAGAATAGATGTACATGACTAGATACAATAATAAAAACCTGAATAATACAACGTAATATATGACGGCGTAAAATGTTCGAGTTTTTCAATGATCATCGCATTTTGTTCTGACCAGGCCAAAAATTCGTATATTTCAACAATTTAGGCGTATTATACATATGCAGTCTAATATGCCTTATACACACGCACATTATACTAAACACACGTCACGGGGCCACCTGCGCGCCACACGTATCCAAATGAAGAGGACGACTATAGGTACGTTGTTTGTTAACGCGTGTAAATCCCGTGTTCGTCGATTATCAGATCGGGAAACCGGATAAATTATTTATGTTCGGTTTTTCATCAGTGAGTGGATACTGAAGCAAGAAACGGCATACTTTACTGCAGTAACGAATATATAGTTATTGAAAAAAGTACCCGAAAAAAACCAATTTTATTAAACGCAGACAAACCGATGAGTGCGTGTTATCTCCGTCGGTAATCTAGACATAGGCAGAGGAGGAGAAAAAAAACACAACGCGCACAAGTAGTTCTGGACAATGGATCTAAAAAAAGTTAAACCTATATAGGCAATTAAATTTTACGACGAAAGTGGTGTGTCCGATTTTTTTCAGCGGCTCCTTATCGCCTCACGGAATCGGTACAACCGGAGTGTATTTAATAATATAAAGAACAGAGATTTGAATCGGTGGACTATCATTTTTTCTCTCTTGTTTTTCGTTTACGAAATTCTCTAATGGAAAATCGCACGATTGTGTCGTTACAGCGTACATAGGTAATATATAGGAAGGAACTAAACCGATCGACTTGAACGCGCGGAGATCCTGGCGTGACGATCTCGGGAAACCTTACAGTTCACTGCGGTTTGCATTAAAGCTGATATACTGCTTCTTGCAAGCACTTACGAACGACATACTTATTGCAGACCTTGAAATACATATACTATTAAATATGTATTGCTGCGAGCGTCTTACGTCCCACCTACAACACGAAAATTCGAACACTTCGATAGTGTTAAAACGTATATATAAGAGCGAAATAAAATTTTAAAATCGGAAATGTTTCCCTAAATTCCTAGTAAAATACATAAAGATATACGTACCTATACCTACACAATGCAATAATTTAGGATAGATATCATTATCAAAATATAAATATTGTAGGCAAGGATATTACGTATATAATATAACTATATATTATACCTACCTAGTCAAAAACAAAACGTTTTAGCTGTTTAAGCCAATCAAAAACAATAAAATGTAGTACTAAATAGTTAAATAAGTCCAAGTTAACATTTATGTGGTCAGTGGGTTGAACATATTATAATATTACATAATTATATTTAAATAAAACTAACTAACTAAATCTGAAACTATCAAAAATAAACGTTAATTTCAAGCCACAGGAAGTCAAAATAATTGCATGAGTTTAGACCATTATTCATTCAACTTACGGTTAGATATTATAATATAGTATACATAATATTATTATACATTTAAACATTCGACTTCTAAAATATAAGATCCCCACTGAGCCATGTGAGATGTATAAACAAAATCGTTCAATTCATAAATTGTATTTTACAATCGTCTAAAAACGTCACGTTAACAACAAATATTATACGAAAATTCCATAAAATCTTAAGCATATACGTGCATAAAAATTATTTGGTATTTTTCCTATTTATTTTGTTTTTTTATTATTATTATTATTTATAGGAAAGTTTTCATATTCTACATCATTATCATCGTTGATTAATATAATGAGACGTAAAAATAAAAAAAATCAAGAAGAAGGAGTATTGCAACCTATAGTGACCACCGTTGATGAAGCTGTTTAATAAACTGTGTATAGAAAACAAGCCATAACAACATCATCATTGTACAATATAATATAATATTATATATTTTAAACGTAACTGCGCCATACATCAATTAGAAGCTTTCTAATTAATATACCAGAAAAAAATTATCACATAATCCTACAGACACTAATTAGCGCGTTAAAATCTTTAGATATTCTTATGATGATTGCATTTATTTAATACAATTTTATACGAAATAAAAGAGCTGGTTCTTATCCAGTATACTAACAGTCACCAGACAACATTCAAAATCTATAAATATTATAGAAATAAATAATAAATTTGTTACGTAAAAATACTGTGAATGTACTTCAACATGTGATGACTGAATGCTAATTACTGCGCATATTCCCAACTCAAATAATAATAAGTTAATAGTTTTTGAGACCACGGAAAATCAACATAAATATTTTTTAATCGGAACACCTATGAAAATTATCTTCAAAAAACGGAGGTACGCAAAACATGACATAAACTACAACATTAACAATAGGTACCTACACTAAATACTAAAATAATAAATAAGCAAAATGTATAATTAATAATTATATTATTTATTTAAGAGGTATCATAACATTCAAGAAGTAACATTTTATCTGATTTTAATACTGTGTCTAAGTGCAAAACACTATTGACCATACTTTACCTATGTAATCTGCAATTGACTATTATGTAATATTAAAATAAAATATTTTATAATGTACACGTTTAACACGACTTTTCCTATGATCTACATCTGATCTTTAGTTAAAATTTTTCAAGGTAATTTCTTTAAATATTTTGAAAAAAACACTTGCGTTTCGCACAACATTGGTTTAAGTAATTATATTTTATTAAATCGTGTAATCTTTATTCTATACCATAAGGATAATTACAAATAATATAAATTGATCTATTCATCTTCTCGTAGCTAAATATTGAATCTTTGACACTATAATTTTACTAATATTGTGAAGTTACCATTGTTACCAAAGTACTTAATGTCATGTCAATGTAGATTTGTCAAACGAATTAGAATTTACATTTTTGATTATTTAACATTAGGTACAATTAAAAACAACTTTATTTTTAATTTTAATTGTAAACCAAAACATAAGTGAAAATGGCAACGCAATTTAAACGGAAATTTATACGTATCCGCATACGGATATTATGATAATAAGACGTAATAACGTAAAGTCAACACAAGCATACCCGAAAATACCTGTTGGATATATTAAAAAAATAATAATAATAATGACCGAGTACATAATAACAACACGTTTACACCTACACATCGCACGATGCAAATTAAAAAACCCGATGGAAAATAAAAACACGAAAAAATAATAGGAAACCTCGAAATAGTAATAAAATGTAAATCGAAATTCCGTTGTAGGCATAATAAATACATGGGTGATTTAAACAAAAAAAAAAACAGAGCAATTGCCTACACAATAACAGTGTTGTCGTGCACTGCCTGTAACATACACATTATAATATTACACTATTATACATAGTATACATACTCTTAATACTATATTTATAGGTACACGGCAGCGGTGGCGGCTGTTGAAAAGCAGTTACCTATATGTACAATATAATATTATAGTAATAATATTATTATCATTATTATTATTATTGTATTATAATATATTCTGGTATAATCGGACCTATTGGACCGGGTCGTTAAGAGTGTTAATGGATTGTCGTGTGCGGTGGTTGTCGATGGCGGCTCCCGAGGCCGAATCGTTTAATCATTCGTATGATATACGGGGAGAATAATAAAATGTACGCAGCGCACTAACTGTTCATAGATTGGAACTAACGAATAACTATTATTATTATTATTATTATAATTATTATATTATTACGATCGTTTACGCGCCGAGATAATAACAATATTACTACTATATTATATTATGTATATGTTAGTTGGCCGCGATTGTGTCGCAGCGGCGGGTGATCGATGACTGGTTAATAAACTTCTGTTAATAGGATATTTCGGGCGCTGGTCCTGGTGATTTTGCTCTTAATTGCCCTCCGGTAGAAGGTACATACGTCATACGTTATGTGTATACACGTAGATAATAATATAAAGTGATGTTTGACGGTGTGAAACAGCGAGAAAAAAAATAAGTCGTAATAATATACATGTACGGTGTCCGTGATGGAAATGATGAATTTCGTGGCCGCCGCCGCATGCCATAACGATATTAATACGATATTGTTCAGTCGGCAACTCAGTGGGTTCGTGGTTTGCCACGATCCGTCGACGGAGAGGTACGTAATGCGCGGTCCAGTTTTGAAAAGCAATTCGAATCTCGATGAATTAGATTCGACAAATTCGTGACGCAATTATACGACAACTATGATGATGTTAATTTGTCTGGATAAACTTCCTGCCCAAACGTCTATATATAATATAATATAGTACACGCAGTCACAAATATTTGGAGTCTTGGAATGTCTTAGACAGACTCTGAGTATGATATAATTTATTAAAATAAAATATAAATAAATGTAATTAAAATATATATATTTGAAAATTTGTTTTTGTAACACTGTATTTTTGAAGGTGATTTAACACGGCCGATAAAAACTATTTTTCTCTCTGCAAGAGAATAATTATATGATCTACAGACCGTGTAAGTAATGTATATAATAATTTTAATTTGTATACCGTGATTTTCCAATCAATTTATAAGAAACTACTTCCTACCCTATAGTTAAAAAAAATTGATTTTGTGCCTATGTGCATAATATAGTATAATTTCACATAATAGCATTTCTCTCTGCACACTACAGTTCAGGAACGTTAAGTTGTCTTTATCAACCAGTGAACATCACGCTATAAACAAATAGTATTCACTTTGAAATTTGACAAACCATTTTAATCACTATTTCAATGCTTTAATCATCATACCTACTATAAAATATTTTGACAAAAAATGTACAAAACTTATATTATATTTAAAATATACTATGGAAATAACAATACAATAGTCGTATTAACAATAGTAATAGTAATAATGATAGTTGGTTAGTAAAAAAAAAAATGTTTAGCTTTTGTGACCGTCAAAAACGGCTTACCGTAAAATGTTAGCTCGCTTTAACCATTTTTTTTTTTTTTTTATTTTAAGACGAAATATACAATCTATATCAAATGACATAATAAGTATATATGATAACAGATAGATAACATGAATACAAACAAAAAAGATAACAGTGAGTAAAGAAGCCACCCAATGATGACACTTTAATAATGATTTTTTTTTTTTTTTTTTTTATTTATTTTTTTTTTATATATACATAAATTTTTTTTTATTTATTTATTTATTTTTTTAAATTTATAAAAGGTCTCTGCACCATTTACGTTTTAAACGTCTAGGAGGGCTGCCGGGGATTGAGAGGGAGAAAAGGTTTTTAATTAAAGGATTTGAGTGGGAGGAAAGACGGTTGTGGAATCTTTTGTAAAAAAGTTTTGCTTCCTCGTGGATTGTTTTTATTTTTAGGTCTGTGTGAAGAGTAAGGTTAGATATGTATGGGGGAGCATTTATTAATTTTCTTAGCGCAATGTTTTGAAATGTTTGGATTTTATTTAAATTTGTCTTTTTTGCACTTCCCCATAGCTGTATCCCGTACGTCCAAATTGGTTTCAGTAATGTTTTGTAGATGAGGATTTTGATATTAGGCGGGGTGTGTTTGTTAGACATTAAAGGTTTGAGGATACGAAAACGGTTGTTGAGGGATAGTCTTTTTTCTCTAATATGATGGGCCCATGTTAGTCTTTTATCTAGTGTAAGACCAAGATATTTAACTGTAGGAGAGGATGGGATTGGAGCACCGTACAGGGTTACCTCGGGAGAAAGAGCTGGTCTAAGCGTAAATGTGGTGTGGATAGACTTGGTATGGTTTAACTTGAATCTCCATTTGATATACCAATTTCCCATAAGGTCTAGGTGAGTTTGAAGGTTTGCAGATGCAATGAGTGGATTGTTATTCATAGAGATAATAACCTTGTCATCGGCATAATCTGCTACAGATGTATTTTGTGTAATTGGTTGATCTGCGGCGAATATATTGTATAAAATTGGGGATAGAATGCCACCCTGAGGGACCCCAGCACATACACTACCAATACTTGACGTGTCAGACCCGTATCGTATTTGGAAGGTACGTTCAGTTAGATATGATTTGATGAGAAGATAGAAGGTTGAAGGAAGAAATATTTTTAGTTTATGTAGGAGCCCATCGTGCCAGACTCTATCAAACGCTTGTGATATGTCTAGGAAAGCGGCTGTGCAAAATAGTTTTTTTTCCAGGGAGAAAGATATTGCATCTACTACCCTATGCAGTTGATGGGTCGTCGAGTGTGAAGAACGAAAGCCAAACTGGCAGTCCGGCAGCACTTTCTTGTCGGAAATTATTGGTAAGATACGTTTAAGTATAAGTTTTTCTAGTATTTTTGCGAGGAAGGGAAGAAGACTTATTGGTCTGTAGGAAGAAGTTGTATCAGCTGGCTTATTTGGCTTTTGGATCATGATGATTGTTGAGAACTTCCATAGAAGTGGAAAATAGGAAAGTCTTATTATTGAGTTGAAAATATGTGTAATATGAACAATGGCTCTTTTTGGGAGACATTTAACTACTTCAGCGGTGATCAGATCAAATCCTGGAGATTTGTTTTTAGGGTATTTTAGGATTTGAAATTTTAAGTCATTAGGAGAGAAGGGTTTAATTGGGAGAGAGGATTTGGGAGGAACATTGAGAGAGTTGCTGACCAGTAACATAGTATCAGGATCAAATATATCTGGATGTGGGAGGAAAATCTCAGATAGATGTGTTTTAAATAGCTCCGCTTTTTCAGAGTCCGATGACGTAAGACTGCCGTCATATTTTATTAAAGGGAGGTTAGAGGCTTTAAACCGGAGAATTTTTTTTGTGGCTTTCCACAGACTGCCGTCTTTTGAGGAGAGATTTGTAAGATTGTTAACTAGGGTTATATTTTTATGTTTAGCGAGGGTTTTCTTTAAAGAGTTTGCCAGTTGATTGTAAATTTTTTTATGTGAGGGTAAACGAGTTCGTTGATAACAGGCTCTAGCTCTACGCTTTTCAGTTATCATTGTTCTTATGATTTCTGGAAGTGGGTTAAAAATATGAGGAGTAGAGAAATTTGTATTTGTGGCAGACCACGCCGCTGTCTGTATAATATTAGTGAGATCCTTAACAGCTAAGTCAATATCATTAGGTGTTTTGAGTTTGATATTTAGCTTAATATTTTCATTAACATTATCATGAAATTTAAGACGATCAGTGAATCGATTGAATAGGTTAGGGGATGTTTGTTGAATTGGGGGAGAGGCATTTAAAGTTAGTAGTATAGAGGAGTGATCAGAATTTAAATCAAGGATATTTGTTATGTTGGTATAAAGTGAATTGGGTAATTTAGTGACAAATATGTCAAGAATGTCCGGTTTTTTTTTTAGAGAAGATGGCCAGTACGTAGGAGCGGGAGGGGAAAGTACTTTCAATTTTTTTTGGTTTATAAAACTGTGTAACGTAGTGCCACGAGGATTGCCCGTGCGGCAGCCCCAGGATTGGTGTTTGGCATTAAAATCTCCACCAACTATGAAATTATTTTTAATTGTATTGAAAAATTCTGTAAACTTAGAGGTTGTTATATTATGTTTGGGGGGGGAGTAAATTGCCGCAATAGTAAAAGAAGTATGGTTTAGTTTTATTTGAATTGAACAAGATTGACAGAAATCTTGTTTAAAACCAAGCAAAGGTTGATAATTTATAGATGACTTAACATATATAGCCACGCCACCGTGTGCTGTGTTATCAGGATGATTTGTATTGACCAATTTGTAACCTGGGATATATGTTTTAGAATTATCAGTGAAGTGAGTCTCAGAGATGAGGGCAATGTCAATTCGTTTATTGTTTAATACTATTTCGAGTTCGTGAGCATGATTTCTTAAGCCATTAGCGTTAAATAATAATATAACTAGAGATTTGTCTGTGACAGAGTTATTGTTATGATTTTTATTTGGCATTTTTATCAAGTAGGCAGGAAATTACTTTAGTGAGAAGGGAAATTAATGGATTTATGAGAGACTTAAAGTCGTCTATGAAACTTGACATTATCTTATTAATATCAGGAGCCTGTTGTATAGGAGGGGGAGGTATTGTGTGATCAGACGGAGCGTTGGACGTTACGTGTGCATAAGACTGTGTTTGAGGGGTGGGTTGACTAGAAATTGTGTGATTAATTGGGTGGCTAGCTTGTACATTTATAAATTTAGTTTTAGAGTTTTCGTAGATAAAATTACTTGATGGCGATGGTTTCTTCCGACGTTGAAGGTCTTTGTAGATAGTACACCCTTTGTAGTTGGCAGGGTGATTTTGAGAGCAAAGGGCACATTTTGTAGGAAGTTCGCGTGAGTTGGGGCACACAGATGAGAGGTGACCCAAGCCGCAGCGGACACAGCGAGATTGATAGCCACAATAAGCTTTTGTATGTCCGTATTGTTGGCAATTGTGACATTGACTTATTGATTTTGGTTTATAAGGTTCTTCAATTTTGATTTTAGTGTGCAAAATTGAAGACAGATGAAAAATTTCTGAAGAATTGGACGTGGGTTCCAGATCAATAAAAAAAAGCGGAAGAGGATTTTTATTTACCTTATGAAGGACGTTAATTACTTGTCTAACCGCAAAGGAACGAAGTTCTAATTCTTCTTTTATAGTTTCAGTTGGTGTGGAATGATGTAAGTTACGTAAGACTATCCTCAATGGTTTATCCTCTTTGAGTTGATAAGTATGGAACTCTGCTTTCTCCTCTTTGAGAAAACGAACTAGAGATCTGTATGAATCTGGATTTGCGGTTTGGATTTTTATTTTGTCAGCAGATGATTTACATACAAAATTATCTACTCCAATAATTTCGATAAGCTTTTGACAAAGTCCAGGAAAATCCACGACGCCTTTTACAAAGACTGGAGGAGGTGGTTTGATTGGTGGTATTTCGTCAATTTCAATTTGTTCGGTGATTGGGGTGGATGGGTTTGCAGGCGAAGTTACGTCGTGATTTTGATCTTCATCATTACTGAGAATATCATATCGATTTTGTGTAACAAAAATTTTTTTTTTAATTTTTTGATCAGTATGTTTGGTTGTTGGTGATGATGGAGATTCGGATGCAGAAGATCCGGAGTGGTTTCTTTTGTTATTGTTGTTGTTGACGGAGTTCTTAACAGTCCAGCCTTGATCAGATGTGTTGTTTTTATTTTTCGCAATTGTAATCGGAGTGATTGGGTTGTTTTTGTTGTTTTGTTTATTATTGGTACTCATTGTCAATTAACATTGATATTAATATTAATTAATTATATAAGGACGAGTGAGAGTATTTTACTCCGAGACAGGCGATAGCGTTAGTAGGTAATTAGGCTTATCTCGACGGCCGCGGCGGCCGCAGATAAGATCGACGTAAGCAGTAACGTGCAGTTTAATAACTATTTATTGAAAACCGAAGATATTACGATTGTTGCGTAATCACTTATTCGTTTAGCTATGTTTGGCGAACTTGAGAGCTGATTTTACTTTACGTAAAAAACAAGAAACGAAGAATTGGAAGTTATCAGACATTCTCACATAACTGCTAGTGTGGTAATAAAAAAAAAAAAAAATAAATAAATAAATAAATAATAATATTATTATTAAAATTAATTAACGAGCTAATTAATTTACGAGAGCACATGGAACGCGTGCGAAACGGACGACTGCTATCGCGAGACTGCTTTAACCATTAAATTTTTTTTTAAATTGTTTTGGTTACAATAAAGAGAAATATTTATAATTATTTCTGGATAATAATAATATAAATGTCCTGAAACCCACATGGAAAAAAATAATAAACAAACAAATGTGTGCATACCGCAAAACGTGTTTATATAATATGTGCGTTGTATGTATAAATTTGAAAAATATCTCTCTATCCATCTAAAACGGTTACTAGGATGCGATTTATTTTTCGACCAAAAAAATTGTATACATTATGATATACCGGTAACCGTACATTATGACGACGCAACGCGGGGGACGACTATATATTATGTTTATTTATATACTATATAATACATATTATGCATAAAACACTCGTTAACACAAATACAATTGTCCCCGAGGGCTGGCCACGAGTGGGAGGCGCAAGTAGCCGCTATAATGTTAAGTTATTTTTTCGAATCGTTTTACGCCAAAACGTCGGGGTGAAACAAAACGTAGGTACTTATACGAAAAACCGGTCGGTGTAACAAAAATAATAAAAAATATATTTTTCTCTCGAAAAAGACTCCAGCGACGTAACCTCGTCTGAACAAATTTTCGAGTTCTTTTGCGATGTATACATACAGTAAGTTATAATTTATAAATTATATCCTCTCCCGCCTTTCCCGATCATCGTGCAACACTATTACTACTATATAAAACTCTCGCTCCCTCTTATACTCTACCTACCCGAGCGCTGATTTAATACTGTACTACTATTATAACAATAAGTTAATATTCACAAAAGGGTTACACTATCGTATTTACTATATACAGGATGGTTCATCAAGTATGCTCTCTCCTTTTTTTTCTTTAATAACTATTGATTCAAATGAAAACCTTCTATTGTAAATTATAGTTTGCGGTCTAATTGCGGATAATTTTCCTGCAAATTTCAACATATTAAAATTTTAACATAATTGAACGAGACATTTCTCAGTTATATTAAGAATTTTCCACTAAGGACAAAAATCATAAAAAAATTTTTATAAACATATAAATAAATATAATGTTGGAACTAGTATTTATTGGTATTATTTGAAACGTTTTTACAAATATTATAAATGCTGATAGATTATTATATTAATATTACCAAAAACTTTAAAACACCATCAACTCCCGTGTATATTTTATAAACCCATTATTGTGAGCCTATTATTATTAGCACACAAGACACAAATTTCAAATACTCAAGAACTAAATACTCGTTCGAATTTTGAAGTTTATACGTCAACAATTTCAGAAAAAAATTTCTGCTAAGCAATTTACAACAGAAAAATAAGAAATTGAAAAACAAAAGTTTTTATCTCTATACAGGACATGCGGCTTCTTAAGTATCTTGTACATACAATCTCAAGAATTTGAAAGTATATAGTCTTTGTGTATACTTAAATATTCCAAAATTCAGATTTAATATAACCAAGACATTATAATATTGAAGACAAGGGTGAGCATTTTCTTTGTAGTCTTGTAGATCACCCTATACATAGTTTATTGTCAGAAAATGCACACACGCGCAAGATGGCAACTACCTACTCGTATATCTATGATATGGTACCTATAATATACAACTATTGCCGTTCGCATCACGACCGCCGAGCGCGCACACACACACATGGGGCGGGCCTACGTCTCAATTATTGTAATGCTACCATATATATGCATGATAATATTATAATGTAAACGAAACGCATGCACACAGCGGCGGCGGCGGGAAAAAACGTCTACGCACGATCCTTTGGGTCCGGCGCCGTTTTGCATATTTATTAGTGAAATAATCAGCCCCGCACGCCCACCCAAACGGCTGCAGTGGCCGCTATGACATTCCCGACATACGAACGAGAGGAGTGAGGGGAAAAGAGTTCCGGGCCGCCCGGTCACGGTATTTCAATATCGTATATATTATTATTATAACACCGCGTGATGACGATGTTGCGAGGAGAGACATCACGATGACACACCGTCGGCATAAGTATAGTGATCGAGGACTAAAGAGTTGTGGGGTTTAGAGACTTGAAGAGACTTAGTCCCACCCCCAAAGGTACATAGAAAGGTTTTAATTGTACCCTAAAATATTCGATGACTATCACATCATTCTTTACTAAAAACAATACACATATTATGTTAAGTTGCACGAATAATATATACACGATAGACTACAGTTACTTATAAGTGTTAATAAGAACATTTTTTCTGAAAATCACTTGAACATTATCAAATACAAAAACGCTTGACATGTATGTATTTGAATTATAAACTTTATATTATAACTTTATTAAATATAAAACTGATATCATATATAATTTTGGCATTTTAAATTCTAAGTAGAACTAAACAAAATTAATTTTATTTGAGTGTTTATAGTTTATATTTTAATCGTATTCATACGATTTTACATGTATATACATTATACATATACATACTTACGTCGAACATAAGAATATCTATTTCACGGCTTTATTTTATTTTTTAATTTAAACATATTTTAGATATTATAATTAATAAATATGCATAATGCTACACGGGCGTTTAAATAAGTTTAAGACTTTTTCTCTATTCACTCTTATTTTTCACTGCGACTCTTAAATAATTCTCATAACCGCCTATAGACACGTTTAATTAAATCGCTCACCCGGAATATACTTTATACAACAAGACAACTTACTGTACCGTGGAAATTGTTTGGAAAACCATAAGACAAAATTGTAATTAAAGCACGTAGAGCGACCGCAATTAGTGAGAATCCCTCAGTGGCTTTTCGTACGTAGAGTAATGGTAGTAATTTCTGAAGCTAACAAGCCATGGAATTTGAATTACCATAAATATCAAAAACATACGTCATATTATAATTAATTAAATACTACAGACAATGTTGTTAAAAACATAAATTTACTAAATACAATTTAAGAAATTCTCATTATTGTTACATTATATAGCACTTAAGACACTCTGTTATTTATGTGTCTTATACATAAAACGTAAATACATAAACTATTTCTTTGCTAAACTAAAAAAACGATTGCACATGTATTATGGAATGGTATTCGACACAATTTGCATGACATTAAATCGGATCTACGAACAATTAATCTACGCCAAAAATTAATAAAAATTCATCTTTTAACTCGGACTCCGCAGCGGATATCTCAAAACAGAATAACGCGAAGAACAGTCTCTGACCATTTATCTGTGGTATATGCGACGACCCGTGCGATAATTCAACTCGACAAAATGAATGCTTGAACAATATTTATTAACAACGGTTAAATTACACCGCCAATCCACAGGGTATTATATTTGAACACTATATGCAGACCTATATGGCTTGTACAATACGCATGTACCTTATAATCTTCATAAAATTATGTATAATGAGTTGTCGAATAATGAAAAAAAAGGTAGGTACTAATGGTACTATCTACGTAATAAAAATAAATATATGATATATAAAGATATCTTTCGGCTGTACGGGCACTCTTCGGATACCTATAGGTACCTCTAAGTACCTCTATATATACCTAATCTTTGTACTCGGGAAGGAACGAGTTGTTTTCTTGTTGGCCGCAGTCGGAAAACATTGATCTTCCTGACAGGGTGTCAAACGCCCACGCCGCCATATTATAATAGTGATATGGTGGTCGGTGGGGTCGGTGGTGTGTGTGTAATTATTACGTTATATACATTTCGTGACGTCGCGCGTCGGTCGCCTCTGCGTATATGGAACGAAGACGTATTATAATAAAGGGTTATAAGTACGGGGTCACGTTCTTATAAACATTGGGACATGCCAAATGAATACGAGGAAGAAAGTGGAGGCCATTTAACATCAATCCTCTGCTGTATCTATTATTTATATAATATATAGCGTCGTATTGTACACGCAGCACACTTGTTGTCTGTGTGTGTATGCGTATAACACAGTTTAAAACAACACACGACCGAATGCGTTGAAAACCGCGTACCTACTTCATACCTGTTGCAGCTGTAAGCTGGTCTCATAATATACAAAAATACATCGGCTATAGGAGACAAGAGTGTTCGCTGTAGTTAACGCACTCAATCAAAATCAAACGTTGTCGCTTGTCGTACATTTTTAAGGCTATAAAGTATATATTACATTTATTATATAGATATAAACGAGATAAACGTTTAAACTATTTTAAACTATTTATAGTTTTTTCACCACTTATTATTTCGAATACCTAAATGAATCGCTATCAATAATTTGAAATCGCCGGTAAATACGATTTAATAACCTGATGTATTGAGCACTAATTTATCAAGGACGAGATAGAGATGTTTTCTGATAATGAATCGCCGGATTTTAAAAGCCACATAATCAGCGGAGCTTGGGTAGACTATATATGCTAAAATATTATTTCATATCGCTAAAATGTCTCGAAATTCATTCGATAGTTGTAAGTGGTTTGTTATTAAATAAGTAAAAAAACAAATAAAATAATTATACGAGTATAAGAAATAATCAATTTATATTACCGATATGGGTTTGAGAAACAATATTTAATAATATCATTAACTAATATGCATAACTTTACGAAATGCCTCTCGAATTTTGTGAAATTTAAAAAAAAAACATATATAATTTTCCTTTACGTCGTTTTTTAAGTAAAATATATTATTACACTGTTCAAAATATAAAAATATAATAAGTACGATAATGTACTCATACTATAATATCGTGATAATATACCAGTCGATATTTTCAATTATACATTTCACATAGATTATTATAATGTGTGTAATGCCTATGTAATTTAAAATTACGTCGACGACGTATTATAGATACATGTTTTTTATTTGCTAGTAGGTAGGTATTATAGGAAAAAAGCACGCATCGCAACTATAATATATAAGTAAAAAATATATATTGTACACGATATGTATACCTATTATACTCATCGGTATATATGTTTTTCGTTCTATCGGAACCTGTAATTTTACCGTGATTAACCCTTTAATCTATTCCTACCACTCCGAGTGTCGTCATCTGAGGACCCCTACCACCAATCTCATTAAATCGTGACCGTATAGTCTTTACGTCGCCGTTGATTCGTAAAAAAATGTCTTTCCACACTATCCCTCCTTCGAAACAAGCGGCAACGTAGTGGGAATCTATATAACCACTCGCGGAACGCCCAAAAATTGTCTAAATTTTAATATTTTTAATACATTAACAATATAAACATATACCTATGTTAAGTGCACACCAAATTTCTTTTAAATTATATATGGAATTATAATTGATTGCGTTGAATTGAAGTACGTTTAGAAACCGGGAAATTTAACAAGCTCATCGAATGAACTTTCCTAATTTTTTGAATTTCTATCATCAATAACTATTTAACTACCTATGCATACCTATTGGCTATTAGGTAGGTACGTGTAATATTCGGATTAACTGCGACTATGTGTCAATATTTCCAGCTTCACGTTGAGAAGGCTTCTCATCGTATAATAATAACTATATAAAACAGTTTTTATTATATAGCTATCTATCCAAGTAGGTTATTATTAGGTAATTATTTTTTTTCGGTACTCATAAAAATAATGTGTAGGTTTATACACGATACATACAAGTTAACGCATTAGAATCGAAATAGTCTTATTAATTGATTGGAGAGAAGGACCGCTGAACATACTAAAAACGCGTACACAGCAAATCGAATAATACGACGCCGTTTTAATATATCGACTATCGAGTAATATACTTATATACCAATAACTAATTCCAAATGGTTATATATAATGTTTTGTTTTTAAAGCGGTTACTCACCGCAGCGTGTTACATAGGTAGGGATTTCAGTGGCACCAGTCTACATATTATTATTATTGGCTTCTAGTATTGAATAACGAACCTCGGTTATATTATACATATATATGTGTATAATATACGAGTATATATAGGAGAACCAAGAGAAGTCCGACAGGCAATCACGGTCGTTAATTTCAGTTATCAGTCAGTTATCATTAGGTTCAACATGTTTCCATTTTAATATTATACATTTTCTTTTATCGTATTAATGATTTAATTTCAGCGATAAAGACACGGCATAAAATAGCAGACATTCATTTCGACCAGTCCATCTTGCCTACGGACAACACACAAATCCAACGCCAGGTGTGTATATATGTGTGTGTATGTGTTTACAGTGCTGGCGGTTAATTTATTAAAGAAACAACATTTACATAGAAATTCGAGATAGAAACTACGTAGATAACGTCGCGGCCAACCAATACTTAATAAATAATAATATAATATTTTAAATCACCTCTACTTATACATATAGTCAGTCAACGTATGAATTATTTATTAAAATTTGCACGGTACGTAATAATTGCCATAAAAGGTAATATCATATTATTATACTGTACCTATAAATAAATATATGTACAAAAAAATGTAATAATATAATATAATATTTATTTAAAAGCGTCCACGAAATTATTAGGGATTTTTATAACATATACTTACAAACCCATAATCAAAGTCGTAGAGAAAGATGTAATTATTTTATCTATATATTGCAGACAAAACGAGATATAATACACATACGCAAAAAATTACAGTTTTCACATGAGCGATTCTCAAACCATTAAAAAATCATGATAATACAACTATTGTACCAAAGCAAAAAATTAAAAAATATTACCAATCTATACACATTGGGTTACATATACTCGTATATGAAACTCGAGCATTTCTTCGTACCTATAACAAATTATAAGATTATCCATTACATTTTACGTTAAAAACCGTCCGCAAATTTTAGAACAGGTTAAATGTAATGTAAAAATGTATCAGACAACCGGTTTTTGAGTGTTAGAAGAAATGTTAAAAACCTTGGATAAATTATGTAATTAATCTGAATTTGAAAAAAATAATAATTTAAGATACAGTGGGTAAATATTTTTCATTAAATTATTAATACAATTATATGATAAATAATTTATTCTTGTTTTTTTATTTTTATTCATATTATTAATACTAGATATGTCTACATTATATATTGTCCAACTGCACTATTTGACATTTATGAAATAAGTATATCACAATGATAATCACAGTGGTACTTTTTTTTTGTAAGTTGTATTTTATTACATTCATGGTTGCACCTACACTAAACCTAAATACGTCTTTTATGATTGACGTTGAAATTCGATTAACTCCACGAGCCAAAATGGTTTCAGGCGAATCACGCCTCCCGCTTACTCTTTTACTCAAACATCGATCTAATTTGCATACGTGTCAATTAGCAAAATGAAATAAAGTAGTTTTAAATAAGTAATAACACATATTATTATAAACTTGCTGGTACGAACACAGCGCGTCGGAGCTTCGACTTAATGACAATATTAATAAAGTTTCTTCAGTATATAAACAACATTGTTTGATTTTCCGATTGCTCGAGTACGCCACAAATTTGATTGATCAACAAACAATCTCATAAATTATTATTAATAATACTATAGTTATATTCCTTGAAATAATTTTCCGTGTACCCCGATCGAACGCGTAAATATATTATAACGTTTATAACATAAAAATGTATATTTTTCTTAGCGCTGCGTTATACAACGTAGTACATTATTATCATCATAATTTGTAACTTAACGATTATTCTGTACATAAACAAGTCAGAAACGATATAGTAGATAAACGTGGTTCGACGGACTCGACTAACGATCAACAATATAATATTATGAATGTTCAAAATCAAAACCCATATGTCAATAATGGTTTATTTTTAACACAACATAACAATAACATTATAATAGGTTTTTGGTTTATATAAATGCGAAATTAAATATAATATGACTTATGGCGTTTGAATTTTTCCCCAGGACGATGGCTCCTTTGTCTTAGAATAATAATAATAATAATGGTAATGGTATAATAATAATAAACACCGCAATAATATATATGCAAAACGATTTTCGTTATACCCGGTGAACATAAAAGAATGTTTCTAGAGCTCCAGAGAGTAGGGAAATAGGCGTGGTTAATAACCACCAGACAATTAACATTACATGCATAGGTGTCACTCGTAATTCTTCTGGTTAACTGTATGTAGATTCTCCATTTGCATGTTTCAAGAGCCCTCGCAGCTGCTGCCAGCTTCTATATGCTATTACAATGATGATAATAAATGTATTTTTTTAATTTTTTTTATACTCTTTTTATTTTGTTCGTCTTCAATCCAAACTTTTCTACGATTTATTTTTAATTAAATATTTCAAACAAATTTTTAAAAATGTTAACAATTTTATTAAAACTCCGTTCAATTATTTGTTGCAACAATTGTTAATTATAATACCATGCCAAATTCTGGCGTGATAAGAAAATTAATTTAAACCAAATCATAGGCTAAAAACATTGTAGATGCGTATTTTCCTATTGTCCACTCTGTACAATAATATGAACTTATTCATAACTTTCATTAAACATCTGTAGCATAAATTAGTATATGGATATATTATATAAGCCACTATAAGTATACAAAATAAACTAAAGTTACTTATTATTATTAATATTTTCAATAAAACATTTTCATTAACACTTAAAAAACAAGAGAAAATAAAAGTCTTATCCTAATTTATCGTTTTTCTTTTTAAAAAAAATTATTATTTAATTTGTAATTTAAAATAATAATTAAATCCCATTAACTTAAATTTTCCAAGGAGTTTTATTAAAAAAAATTTATTATTTTAAATCAATAATATTGGTATATAACAAATAATGTAATGTTTATGAAAAAAGTGCTTTTGAAAAATATAACTTAATTAATATAATAGAAAAAATATATTCATGAGTGCAGATACAGCCTTATTTGGTATTAGACTATAGTATGATTTTATTTTAAGAATAATTTTATGTAAGATATTAATAATCAATACCCATTTAGCCCATATAATTATGATCAATAAGTTATCAAAATTGAATATTTGAATAAAAATACAACCATACAGGATATATTATTAAACATATGAAATATAATATGATATATTTAATAAAAACTATTGTCTTAATGCTACAATATTTAAAGGTACCTACAACAAACAGTCTATTCCACGGTAATTTTATTACCAAAAATATTTAAATTAAAAATAAGAATCATATGTTATTACTCTATATATAAGAACATTATAATATACCTTTTTACTTTTTAGTATGACTATTACACTTTAATTCACTAATAGATCATTGTATAAGCATGGTATTTTTTTTCTCGTTTACTATATCATGATAAAAATAATTTATTATATTTTAGTTTCTGATAACAATAGCTCTGTTGAATCATTACTAGGTATGCCATAAGCCTAAAGGTGCACTACAACTTCAATACAATATGTATATCTAATTACTGAATATGCCACATTTTAGTGATTTCTTTCCAGCCACTCAATTATATAGGCCAATAAGAAAATCGCCATAGTAAACTTCACCACCTTAAAGCCACCGATCAAAGTGCTGTAGGTCCCGGAATTTATTTATACGTTAAGGAAAATGTAACTAACAATAGACTTTAAGTATAATATAATTTACGCGCTCGTCGGAATAAAAAATAATGTCAGAATAGCAAATTATAATTAATGTAAGAAAAAAAGCGTAATACGAATTTTAAATAGTCTCCCGGACTACAAAAAGCATGGTCATGTCAAAAAGATTGCAGTTCAGAATATTTAAAAAATAGTCACTTGATACCTAACTATACTTAATATATTTAATCTTTATGTATACGTTCATTAACTAATAATTATAAACTCACCAAGACCATATAATAATAAAATTAAAATTTCTTATGCCAATTTGAAAAATGTATTATAAAAATAATAATTGTTTAAGTATTGTACTAATCAATTTAAATCTTAAATGTGACATGATATCTTTACAAAATAAAGTTTTTCCTTAACTCAGTCGTGTACTCGTAGGAGTAACAAAACCCATTTATCATAATATCCTAAAGTTATACAGATCGTCCATCGGTTGGGTTATGTAGGTGATTTTTATGTTTTTATATTTTTTAAATTTAGTTTCTCAACAAGATTTACAAGGCCTGTGGATAAGACAAGATGGAAAATAACACACATAATCGTAAAGCCAGTCGTAAATTAAAAAAAAATGAATAACATTGGCGATCCTATGAATATTTTCTCACTCGCCCATGTGTTAGCCCATCGGGTATAAATTAGTATCGACAAATAAAATAGAGTTATTTATGTCCTACGATAATCCATTATAAATCGGTGTACTGTAGATTATTTCAAAACAGCCGACAGACTTTGACGGTTACCAGCTATACGGTAGAAATTTAAAAAAATTAACTCAAAATTTGTATAAACTTTAGTACCTAATCAGAATAATTAATTTTTTTTTAATAAACGAAAATTACAGTAAATTTAAACTATTATTATCCCTTTACATTATAATTATATTATATATAATATAATATATATATATATAATATATTTACGTCTTACATATACACTATTAGTTATTACACTGTTATATATTCAATATATTAATAAACTTAATAGCAGTATAGAATATATGTGATCGATTAATTGTATATACATAAAACAGTATTACCAATTCGTTACACACGATATGTATGCCACTTTTTTAGGTAAATCATATGAATGGGTTACAGGGTTATGTTATCAATTATGATTTAAAAGTCACTGTTATTATCAAACTTTTAAATACGATTTTGATAGAAATATAATGTATTAAATATGAGAGTGTATGACCACGAATACATTTTAAAAAAAGGTGAATGAAGATAAATCGTTAATCTGCGGAGGTCTAAAAAAATAAATCTTTCTCATTCACAGAAGCGCCCAATCCGGGTGAAGAAGACAAACCGTTTACAATCATTCTTTTCCATTTTCCCCTGGACATTAATAATGACAATAATACATTTATGTAATATCCGAAAACAGAAAATATATATAGTTTTATATATATATGTATATATATGCATGTGTAAGAGAATGCCGGCCTCGTTCTACGATGTCTTTGTTTCATACGTCACCGACACATTAACCCGGAACGGAAATATGTAAATATATTTTACATTATTATATTATATTATTTTCAAAACGTCATTATTGCCACGGTTGGCCCGAGAAACTCTCCTGAATTTAAGGTTCATTGGAATGTGTCCGTATTAATGTGCGATTTATCATACATATATACAGAGAAAAGATATCTCTCTTAGTCTGTGACTCCCGGAGCCCAGTGATGGATAGATGAGTGAAGTAATAATAAATATGATATATACTGAATGGATTGCTATAATAATATTAGTCAGACAGCGGTGTACAATAAATGGTCTTAAGTAAAAATATCGTTGTAAATACTTTGAATAAAAATTATAAACCAAATTATAAATGACTAAAGTACACCTCATCGGTTAGTTCTTTGGGAAAAATATTATTTGAATGTCTCAATAAAAAATAGTTAGTATAATATATTCGTCAAACCTATTATTATGTACACTACTGAATTGTGAAGCGGTATACCACTCTTTTATGTATTCAGAATACCTATACTGATGAGTGATGAGTAATATAGCCAGTAGGCTAATAAATTGTTAAATAAATCGAAAAACAATAATAACTATTGGGGACGTGCGAAAGTCGTTTTTAAGTAGTATAGTAATTAAATAGCTAAATTACATTATGACCCACCATGCGTAAAAATATAAAAAAATTAATTTAAATAACTGTAAACATCGGCATATGTATGGAACTAAAAGGAATGGTTTAGAAATTTGTAAATATACGAAATAAATAAATTATGAAACACACAAAATAATAATTATCGTCTAAGAAACGCCACCTTTTCATGATAAATTTTTACACTAATCGTGAATTGTACATCATGGTATTACATAAATACGCATTATAGTTCTATATAATCACTAAAACACTAAAATATATATCAGGAAATGTAAGACATACGAGAGCAGTCTAAATGTAATTAGTACAGCTTAATAAGCTCAACATTTTTATTAAATACATTTTATCAGATAAAGATGTACCTATATAATAATATTAATAAAAAAAGATAGTTTTCTTTGTCCTTATGAAAAATATACACGACATAGCTAGGTGTTGCATAATATTTGTACAACCTGTCTATATATTTGTTTCCAATTGCAGCTATTGTGAAATAAAATAAGTAATAAACATTCATATACAGTCGAATTTTGAATTTAAGCGGAACAATGAGCATTGATTTTACAACGATAGGTTGTTTTTTTTTTTAGTAGAAAAAAAACTTCAATTTTCATCTTCGATATAATTTTTAGTAAGAAAATAAAAACTTGTCGATACTTTGAGGGGAGGGTGGTCAAAAGCAAAAAATTTTAATAATAATTAGAAAAATGGGAATTTTTACACAAAATACATTTTTACTTGTCATATGAACAGTTTCTAGTTTATTTAGTTTGTTCGTATTGTTTTTATACATAATTATCATTTTAAAGAAGAACATAACAATTGCAGGTTTAAATCACAATGTTGTCAAAAAATCCGACATTTCGTACATAAAACTATAAATGCATTACCTAAAGCATCAACGTATTATTGTATAAGTCGATATGTTTAGTTACACAATAAAATCAAACACGATTAACCTACAATATTATCATATTATTTCTCATAACTCAAAAAAATACATGTGACGACATATATGCTATGGAATTAACAATGATAAAATGAAAAATATCGCTGGTAGTAAGAGAACGTACGCTATTATAGCCATTATAAAAATGTCTGTTAGTATAGTAAATCTCTCGCCACACATAATGTCACCCAAATATGGTTTTTCGCAAAAATACCATTTGACAGTACACCGGAGGACGCACGCAGTCGATAACCTATAATAATTATTAGCTTGTATTTAATTATAACAAACTTGTAATTTATCAAGTTAATCCATATTGTATTAGTATCAACTATCGATGCAATACTCAAGGAATTAAAAGTTAAATGCAAAATAGTTATGTAGTAATGTAAAATTGACTTGGCTTCGACTTTTTAGGAGTAACTTGTTTATACCCAACATTGATAAATGTTGTTTTTAAAACAATAAAAACTTCGTGCTTATAGGATAAAAATGAGTTATAAATTGGGAAACTCCCGAGTGCGTCCCAAAATGTCCCTTTTTTAATGTTCCGAATGCGTCCGGAATAAGGTCTTGCCCGAGTGCGTCCAAAGAGAAAAAGGTCACTACTTTGACGTAGCCCAAGTGCGTCCCAGTTCATTTACAGTTACCCAGGGTACACCACGAGCAGATGAACTGGCTTACACTCCAAAAATATAAATATATCTAATAAATAAATCATATCTAGAGATTTGTTCAGTTTTGTATTTTTGTAAATTTTCTTCAATTAATTTAATATTTTTTTTATTGACTGATCTAATTTTTTTAGATATATGATTGGAAGTTTAAATCAAAACATTTGTGTCTATTTGAATTTTTGTTAACATTTCTAAGAAGGCATATATGTCCGGATGAGATGTGAAAAAACATGAATTCAATTTTGAATGGAAGCTTTACATCACATCACTACACATACTGCACGTGGCTGTCAAAGACTAGTTACGAATAGTATGTTTCTACGTATGGAAATAAATGCAAATTAACACACTGCAATATTATTAGTTATCAATGCATTTTATCCATAAAGACAAATATTATTAACAATAATATCGCGGACGCACATGGGATATAGCAACATTTTTAGCGATATTATTGCGGACGCAGTTGAGCTATTAAAAAGGTACGATATGATTAACGGGACGCACTCGGGCGACGCCCTATAAATTATAAAAATATATCACTCATATGTCACTTATGTGACTAATAATTCTGTTACTCATTTAATAATCTCGATTTTTGTACTTACTTTTGTATATTTACCACAGTTCGTATAGTATAACAGACTGTATATTATACTTATCTATATGGACTACATGATGAATATTCTATCAACATATAGAAATTTTGTAGTACCTACTGTGTAAAAATATTTAAAAACTTATCAGAATAATATTAAAATTAAATCATAACACACTGTGTATAAAGATATTTGCTTTGACGCTTTATGAATGTTAAATAGAGAAAAAAACATACCAAGATTATGACAGTATTATTAAAATAGAAAACTGGTTTTACATAAAAGACTTTTAATATGTTTTAAGTCTTTTTTTCAATATTACGATCTACATATTTTAAAAATATTCTGCAACGATTATTTCCACATCATACGCATATTATATGTTTCAGACGGTGATCTTTAACTTTAAACATACTATTTTTTTTCCAAATGTCAATCACAAAAACATATTATTTATTTATGTCTACATATACAATATACATATTACAAATATTACATATTGTATTTCCGTCGTGATAAGTATTCAATACTGTACCCCCCGAGGTTTCTTCCGGTATAGATTTACGCTTGTATAGAATATTTAGAAAACGCATAATGTACAATACGCATAAAGGCTACGCACGTAACGAATGCAGCAAAGGGAGGTACGATCGAACCTACTGCAGAGATCGACTGCATACAAAAAGTGTCTGACCACGTTTGTCCTCGCACATATCCGGTGGCCAAGGTACAAATATACGTGCTCACATCCATCTCTCGACCAAGGTAGGTACTTAGAACTCGTCCAACTATTTTCTGAATGCTTGATAAAAAAAAATAAACATAAAGTTCGCGTGAATTAACCGGCTCGAATTTGTATGCAACGCGCAAAAACGAATATATTTTATGTTTTTGTTTGACACTGCAGTTATGATTTCTAAAACCATATTATTTAAAAAATGTATGACTGTAAAAACAGATTTACGGTTAGCGGTTATACGACTAATGGCGACAGTGCAAGACACCCTGTATATAGCAAAGAAAACGCGCGGTCGGTAGAAAACAATAATTATTATTATCATGGTTTGGGGATGCGTCTGCGGTTTTTCGAATGATGTAGAGAATAAAATTAACCACACGCATGTATGAATTGCACAACAAGCCCTATCTACCTACCTCATACCTGCAATATAATACTGTATCCGCCGATTCGGCGCGCGCGACCGGCCACGACATGTGCATTGCGTGCCGTATACAATGCGACGACGGACCGTGACGAACGGTGATCGCGAAAGCCAAAGGGACCGCCACTGCCGGCAAAAATCATCGGGAAAATTAGTAACGGCATCGTATCGGCGAAAACATCTGTAAACCGTATACGAATTTCGGCATTTACGATTTATTTTATATTTTTCAAAAGCACTGTAATAATATCATTTTATTATGTATAGAAGAGGAGGTATTGTATACGTCTGTTGTATAATATAGAATACGGTCTAAGAACATATTTAATACTTTACTGATATTACCATTGGCAGTCCATTGCAGTCTATTATTGTTATTAGATATTACCAGTGCCGTATTTACGGGGGGGGAGGTCCCGGGTCTGGACCCCCCCCCCAGACATTTTTTTTTCAAATATTATATAAATAATATCAATAATAAGTATCATTATTAAATTAACTCGTATGTATTTTATTATAATGTTATAAACTTATACTTAATACTAAGACCCCCCCCCCCACAAAAAAATTGAAAATACGCCACTGGATATTACAATATTTATATTTATAATTATTTATTTTAAAATGAGACTACTATGTGTCTATATTATAATATATGAGTTAAATATTAATCAAATCCAATTTATTTATAGTATACTGTGCAAGAAATTTTAACCGGCGTTTCAAGAATAAAACATAAAAGAAATTCATAATTTTTTTTTTAACTTTATTCATCTTGACCCAATTTTTAAATAAAGTACGTGTGACACTGTGACTTTCCCGAAATACAGAAATACTATAGTATATCAATCAAAACTATTGACATCTACCAAATATTAAACATGGGTTTTATCGACTCATGAATATGCGTACAACATACAATGTGTCAAAGAGTTTAATAACTAATAAATGTGGACGGACTTTTCCACATATAAAAATATTTTATCATTTTTGACGGAAATCACCAGCAACTTTATAATCTCAGAAAGCATATTAAATCTACGCTGAAAATATCAACTCCGACAGAGTTCTTATCGTCTTCGGCGCCTGCAGTCGAAGGAACTTTTTTCGGAAGAACGAATACGCTCCAGTTTCCTCATATAGCTGATAGGCGATGGCGGGACAACAGCAATGGAAAAGATTACAAAATCAAAAACTATCTATATGGAAAACTCTTTGGTATCTTTATAGTGTCAGATTTACCACAGTAGTAAAAAACAAATGCATTGTACTCGCTACTGTCAATTAAAAAATATATGACAATATTTACTGATTGTTTCTGGTGATTATCGTATCAGATGACCGTGTTATTCGAAACGATATGTTTTTTTTTAAATGAAACAAATTTTTGTCTCTTAATGACCCACCGTCCACAACACACGTTCGATCGTTTATATGCCATCACATAAAATTAGAAACTGGTTTTAACATGTCTCAAATTAACTCTAATGTGAAGTAGTTAATAATTAAATATATAAATAAAAAACGATATTATCTACTTCATTTTTTAATACTTAAAATTAACAGGAAAATTTTTCTAAATACTTAAACAGTATAATTTAAATAATGTTTATTTTACATAATAAATTGTAAATAAAAGTTATACAGAATTACAAAAATAGATACCCAAAATAATATATAGTGTGTTCGTCATACCATATCACTCTATATCAATTTAAAAAAATAATTTTAAAATATATTTATTCGTAAAGATGGTTATAATCCAAATTTTCGAGGTACTTACATTATTTACAATCAAGTTGTAAAATATTTAATTTAAAGAAACCGGTCCATGACAAAAAAAAAACAGTAGTTTTAATATTTGAAACAATAATTTAGATATAGGTAACTACATACCTATCTATTACAAAAAAGTACGAACAAATAAAATGATAGTTATTCGAAGTTGTAATTATATCAAAAATCCAATTAATCGAAAACAAAATATTAATAATAAGCACTATCTACCTACCAGTAAAAATTGCAAATAGTTTGTATTATACCTATTTAATATTAATTTTAAATTATATTTGTATGCAAAGATATAATCAACGTCTTAAGTTTTAAGTTTAGATCATTGTATAATAGTAACAACAGACCTATTATATTTTATTTTCTAAATAGGTATAAATGATTTTTCTGATTGATCTCTAAGAAATGAGGTATTCATTTTTTATAGAACGGAATGGAAGAAAAAATTAAATAAAAAGTGTATTGTGTATTCATATTCTCTTAAAATACTATTATATAAAATATATAAGAATTAAAAAAAAAACCTAATTTAAAATGTAAATATAACTAATAATATAATATAACTAATCATACGAATATTAAACAATAATATTATATACTTACATACAATTTAATTATTTAGAACTCCCATCCATATAGATAAACTATAAAGTATAAACTATATTTATTTCATTCGGGTAATGGGAGGGATTGAACTGTAACGAGCTTGATTATCCTAGTCATTTTTCATAAATATCTGCTTAAAAAACGTTCCCCACGTTTATGTGGTTACGCCTAGTCACGAAAACTGATGTGGTTAAGACAATACAGATGATAAATAAATATGCTTTAAGCCCTTTTTAAGAACACCACACAAGATTGATTCATCGAGGGACCAATTTCTTTATTATTAGATAGTATATTTTTTTCTACCTATATCTCTAAGGTAGGTAGAAACAACTAAAAACTAAGAAATACCTATAGAGACTCATAATAGCATACCTATGCTATATACAATAGATATAGAAATATAAAAATTGTCAATAAATAAATATAATCTTATATTTTTTTAAAACACAAAATCAAAACTATAAATAAACGATCATAAACACGAAGGTTAAGATAGGGGAAATTAAATATAAAGATAAATAACAAATTAATTTTAGAAAATTTTAAATCAACACTTAGCGTTATTCATTTACAACAACTGTAAACTGTAATTGTAATTTTTATAATTACTTATTTAGTTAAAATTATCTTATGATAAAATTCAACTCGTTTTAAATATTTTGTATTAATACTATTCAGGCTCTAAATATTCAAATGAAAAGGACAATTTAAATAAATATGTGATAAGCTCTAATGATACTATTTAAACATCATGCTATACTCGATACATTTTCTTTCGATCAATATATAAATAACAAAGCAATTATTTTCCAAGTCGTAAAAAAATATGTTTATCGGCTATCGGCCTAACCTTCGATTTTTATCGTTTTTTCAATACCTATAAGTGTAAAATAATTTTAACTATCAAGAAAATAACATAAATTATTATACAACACACAAATTATTAAACAAGTTACAATGAAATTAAATTTGTTTTATAATATTCCTGTGATTTGCATTATGGATCATAAAAAATATTCAAAATTGAATTTAAATGTAATATATTATAATCTATTATGCCTTAAGTATTATATAAGTGGTATATACTCTTTAATCTGTATGGCTGTATACAAGATATTGTTTTAGTAGTCGCTAGTCTGAATCAACATTAATAACAAACGTCAAGATTGGGAGATATTAAAAAAGATTCTATAAAAATAGAGGCAACATGAGTCGACAAAAAAAATCAAGACACCGATCGACACGACGATTTAATTAAAGACAATTTTAATTAAACATCGTTTATCAGGCACAACGGATCATATTGATATCCTTTATGTTTTACGCTAATTCATGTTACTTTTAACAGCTGGACATCGAGCGAATATTGTTTCACCTCAGGGAGGATTCTTTTGTTTGCTTTTTTCCAGCTCGACTTAATTAGACCTCCTGACCCGATTTCAATTCAATGAAAGTAAAACAATATACTATAAGCTCATTACACCTATCTTGTGTATAGCATTATATTATACTCGTATACTATCATAGTACTATATAATACACAATAACTTTTATTCGCAGAATGTTCTATAAAATGTCAATACTTTATTAGTTTGTTTGCTCAAACTCTTTTTTTTCCTTTTTCCCGTTGCCAATTTATTACGAAAACGTGCCCGAATTCTTATTTACAGTAGAGGTACACTGAACATTAAAAAAGCCGCCCACGACTTCCATTAACGTCACATCGTTTGTCACAAATTTAGTACACATCGTCCTGAAAACCCAGAACTCTATTAAATACGTATTTTGGTTTCGGCAAACCCTCTCTAAAAGTATATACCTGCGCCAGCATACAAATAGCCGATTTAAACATTTTTTTTTCTGGAAGTCTTATCCTTTTTTTGTTTTTACTACTTTATTTTTTTTCTTTTTCAGCCAATCTAACGCAATAGTTGTACGTTCGTGCCTAAAATAAAAAAACTTAACTCCGTTTATATTTATTTTTACTACTACCACTACATAAGAAAACATGGTCTAAAATATACGCTTTAAAATTTCAAAACTGTTAAAGGTAAAATGTTTGGAGTACTCATTGTACTATATTACTGACTATATTCGTGAAAGGGGTAGGTACTATTATTACGACCGTCTCTAATAAAAATACAACAACTAAGTACATATTATGTATTTTAAAATCTGTCGGTTGTGGTGTTCTTATAAAAAAATAATTGTTTACACACAATAGATAGAATAGATTCAACGATCTTTATATTTATTGAAAGACATTTTTCCGGTGTAAGGTGACAGACATGTAGGTAAGGTTGAGCGGTCTCTTAAGATGTTTAAATCGAAACCGGCACCTTTTATAATTATAGTTAAACACGTTCATCTTACACACACAATCATACATTGTCGGTGTCCCTTAATGAAAACCGCGACCCCTTTGAAACCCGAGATGCCGAAAAGTATAAACGCCGCCAGAGTCTGCAAAATCAAGGTGTACGCAAAAGAAATGTCAACATGTCTAATCCAACCGCCCCTATTCATCAGCTATACCGGCGGTGATACCGCACATATCATAATATATAAAACACATTACATGGTAATTCCACAATGACATTTGACAAATTAGGAAGTCGGTTGAAAGCAATTAGTCACATTTTGCATTCTAACAACGGAAATAAGTTTTAAAATAAAACAACATGGTATGAATTATAATATTTTGTATAAATATCACTGTTTTTAAGAACTACTTGGTAACAACTAATAATTCAAAAACATTTTAGTTTTTAGTTAATTAATCCTACAAATAATGATTATAGATGTTTTTGAGCATATTTTGTATGATATTTATTATTTTTCAATTTTGGCAGATACAAATTGCTAAGTAAGTAGGTATATAAAAATATATTGGATGTATATAAAAGTTTTATTAATTTTAGTTATTTTAACTTACTTTTCTGATGATTTATATAATTTATAATAAATAATGAATAATTCATAAAGATAAAATGTTTTTATTCATATATTATATTTTCATTACAACAAAAACCGAAAAAAATGGGTCGAGTGGCAGTCGGGTAACTAATAATTAATATACTTTTGTAATTTTACTTACGTTTTAAGAAACTATTGTATTCAGTAAATGAATGCTAAAAATACGTGAATGTACGCTTTTTCACATATGTAGGTCATAGCTGACAATATAAATAACTAAAATCTTTTTCATATAGTTAAACAAAAATAGAGCTCCATAAGAATTATCTAATGCTAAAAATGTAATTTAAAATTTGAATTAGTAATATATTAATATTATAGGTAGTTAAATCATAAATTATTTGATATATTTATCGCATAAATAACATGAAATACTGAAATTGTTTACATACATACTATGCTTTATGATGGATAAAATAATTTATTAAATTAATTTAAACTCTTTATTAATATATCAAATATCAATAACCTATACTTCAGTACGCGGTTGTTTTAATTAGGATATAATGTGTACTTAATTCTTATTAATTCTGAATTTTTTTTATTTGTTCAAAATAAAATACTTTACAGTGTCAAAACATCAAATTATATATTATACATAATATAATACGCCATCTCATGAATATAATCATGAGTTCTTAATCCAAAAGTAGTTTTAGACACATAATTATTGTTGTAAATTATTTTTAATTTTTGTATCCTATTATTTCTTTTCTAATTAAAAGCATTTTGGCCGATGATAGTATAGTGTTATTTCGACACAGGATAATAGATCAAAAACATATTAAGCCAGTAAAACAGGTGGGCGTGATCCACTCGTACGGTCATCCGACATAAATTAATTTATAGCATAAAAAAATGTTAATTATGATAATTATCACTCAGAAAACTCCTTGTTATAATACATAACGTAATAGAGGTTAAAGGTATCTGAGCACACTGAGTACCTGGTGATATCAGTTTTGGACATGACTAAAATATTTATATAAGAAAAAAAACATCAGAATACTTGATAAATGATAGGCCGTTAATCTGTACTCTGCTTTAACCATGATGCACTATAGAGTCTACCGTCTAGATAGTATACAGACAATCAACTAACTTGACTACTTTGTAAAGTAGGTATGCATTATCATAAAACGGAATTTATTATACTAAACAGTGACGCCTATTTTACAATTGCTAGAAAAGTCAATGGACCTAGTGCATCATTTTTTAACTACGAATAAACTACAAACTGTTTAGAGCTTATTACTAGTTGCCTATTGATGTTCATAAATTTTTATGTTGAATTAATTAACTATCATTTTCATTCGTATATCTTGTCCGACTGATGATGTGAAACTATGTTTTTCAATCTTTAGATAAGATTATAAACCATCGAATAAAATAAATATTGAAATATAATCTAAAATTTTTTGTAATCACAAATAATTCATAAAAGAAAAACTAAATCATTTGTCATAAAAACACCTCTGAGATGTACAATAAAAAAATACAAAATACCGTTTTTAAAATAACGTGTATTGAAACAATGTTAAACAATTAGTCAATGTTAAGCTCTTTATTACGTTTCATTAAACAAAAACTTTCTCTACGCGGACCCCCGCTAAGACTGATATGTATATTTACAGTAGGTACATTTTTACATTATATGGTATTTGTTATTCAAATACGAAAAACACCTAACAAGATGAAATATATCAAAACAACACAAGTTTAAACATCCAGGCAATTTTTACCTTATAATATATTCATACATGATTAATAATTGCCGTTAAACTTAAAACACATTTTAATTAAAAACAAATTACGATAAATATACAAATTACTGAGTAGGCGATACGCAGAATTATATGTAATAAACTATAAACAGTAAAAAGAAATCAAAATCATTTCAATTTTACTTATCTAGGATGTATATCTATTAAAATAATTAAGAATAATATTATATACACTGTACAGTAATAAACTAGTACAGTACTAATAAATATAATAGAATACACAAATGTACTTCAGTTTTACTAAACATTAACAAAAGTAATACCTATTATCGAGGTCACTTTTTTTGACTTTTTTCTTGCATCATCGTTAGAATAAATTAACAATGTAAGAAAATATATTTTAAAATATTTACATAGTTAAATAATTTTAAAAATAAATAGAATTTATTTTGAATAACATAAAGTTTTTATCTTAAGTTATTTATTAAATATGGCTAATGGCTAATAATTATATATTATTTTATTAATTTATATTTATTCATTATAAGTAATAACTATTATTTACCTTAAAATCCAAACCACACTTGATACAATTTTTTTTTAATATTTTGAATAGGTCTCCTTATGATTAGAAGAAATCATTATTCATTCAGTTCAAACTAGTTTAAAAAAATGGTATTCAATGTGGACAGATGTAATTTTAAGTACCCAAGAGCGGTTTCTTTTATCTCTTTGTCAACACTGGATACGGTATACCCAGTTTTTTTTAGTTTTTTGCCCAGGGCAAAACTTCATAATCCCTTTGTAAATTCTCAAGTTTAAAGAGAAATAGAACAGCACATGCAATATTCTTTATAACCAATCCCTTTAAAAATTAAACTACAATTGAAGGGCAATTTAAAAAACCTAATAGTTTTTAAATTAAATAATACTAAAAAAGAAAAATATATCATTGTTTTCGAATGAAAAAATAAAAAAAAAAACCAAAAATTATTTTAATAGATCATCTTAATGACATTAATCTTTTAAGTATTATTAATATTTATTAACAATACATAATATGTTTATATATTTATGAGATCTATTTGACTATTTCATTGATATGGTAGAATAAAAGAACTTAAGTGAGTTTAAATGTTGAAACTTAACAGGTATAAGTTTAACTTTATATATTGTATTCTTTGAAATATGCATAACACAATATTATATTATCTATATGATATAGTATAATATACATAATATATTACAAGCATTATAAACTTAAATATTTAATAAATTTCATCTTAATTTCTGTACCTATTATTTAATATTTTAATAATATTTATTATACATTTATCATTGTCAATCAACTAAATAAAATTTAATATTGTGTTTTTTCAAATCTACATTAATTATTAACATATTTAATGTCTTCTATACATTTATAATGAAAATATAAAATTCATCAATCCTATTAATATATGGTACTCATTTTCTTTTCTTAGTAATTGGACCAAATAAAAAAAATAAAACGTCATTAAATTGTTATGCAGTATGATTCTTTCAATGGTCAACATTCATTATTATGGTGAATTAAGTAAATTGAGCTAATCAATTTAATTAATTGGACATTTTCTTTTCTGAATAAGACATATAAAATACACGCAAATTTAACTTAGAGCTTATTGTGTCCTATTTTTTGTTTATTGGTAGACTATCAACCAGTAGAGTATTTACAACTTTTTTGGGGAGGAGGAAGGGATGAAAAGTTTATATTATATATTAATAATCAAATAAAATATAAAATGAAATCAAGCTTTCTGTTCTTATTTGCTAAATAATCAATCCTTGAGGGGGTTGGAAACCTCCAGAGCCCCTCTTCCTCACTAATAGACCATGAATATTAATAGTATACCCTTTGGTAGTTTGGTAATTCACTTTACTTGTCAAATATCAACAATTTAATTTATTAAAAATTAAACCACATTTGATAAATTTTTTATATTAAAATACTTATATGTCCTGTTCATATATAATAGTAAAATGTAACAATAATACTTCATATTCTAATAATCCTTTTAGGGAGATAAAACAAAAATATTTACAAAAAATACCAGCTATATTGTGATTATTTCCCAAGTTACTTCTCTTCTATTCATCATTTAAGATACTTTCTTTGCAGTTTGCACATAACAATAAAAAATACAACCATCAGATGTTATTAATTAGTTATACACACTTTTTAAGAAATATTAACGCCTAAGGATGTAATTAGGTATAACCAACAATTAAGTTTGTTGTAACTTCTAGATATTGTTTAACCTTTTTTTTTATTGATTTATTTGGACAAATTCTCAAAAATATTTTGAAAATAAATTACATACTATATAGTCATAACATAAAATAAATGGTAAACCAAAATAATAACGTTTAAGCATTTGATTTACATCATTAAACCCAACAAAGCTTATTATAATTTTAATTTTAGTTAGCACATATTTTCAATACTAAATTTAGACCGAATACCTATATGAATCGAGGAACAAAAAGCTTAAAGAGCAAAATACATGATATTATAAGACCATAAATAAATGTTAAAAACATTAAATACATGTTCATAAATAAAAGAAACAATAATTTAAATATTGATTAAAATATTTAAGTAGTTATGGTTTGAGATAAATATGCAAATCATAGATTTTTATATTTTTTCCACTAGTTTTTCTTACTACTAAGCTATTCACATATTTGAGAGGAGTTCCGAAGAATATACACAACTTTAAAATTGTGTTAAGATTAACTCATAATTTTAACCATAATATCAAATAAAAAATTAAATATCACTAACCTGTTAGATGATTTCCAGTAAATTCAAAGTCGTCGTCTTGATCCCAATGTTTTAATGACAGATTATTAAGTGGAGTAGCATTGGCAAATTCTAAATTTGCGAAATGCCAGTCCAAAATTTGACGATCTTTAGTTGATAGATATACATCACTAAAAAAAACACATCTTAAATTATTTTATTTTATAGAAAATACCTATAAACTAATTAAATTAATAAAAAAATATATTAATTTAAATATGAAAAAAATATGTTTGAAACCTTTTGTTAATGATAATGAATATAAGTATAATGATATCTTTATGATGAAACAACAACAAAAAAAGTACATTTTTTCAATAAAACCTAATAAATGTTCAATATCAATTGATGAAACACCTGACATTGAACAGTAATGTGACAAAAATGGTGATTGTAACATTATAAATAGGTAAACTAGTTTATCAATTTTTATCCAAAATACTCTAAAAAGCTAATTTATAAAAATATAGAAATTATTTTACAATTTAATAACATTAAAATTTAATTTAAAATTATATTCAACGAACTTCTAATTTTGAATGCAATTATAAAGTTTAATTAACCCAATATTAATCAACAAAGCTAGGGAAGGCCTAAATATAAATTGGCCTACTACCTCCCAAAAAAAAAAAAAAAAAGTTAAGTAGGCGGAATTTCTAAAATATTTTGCTAGGTTTATTGGTTTTGTATAATTATTAGTTTAGTTAAAATAAAGAAGTGTTAAATAAATACCAAAAGTTTTTTACCAAACTTTTTTCGTGACTTAGCTGTATTTAAATCCTACTTACAGCAAAACGACTACTCCAGTTTGTTTTTAATATAAGTTATATTTTATTCATACTTATAAATCTTAAAAAAATATAGCCAAGGAAAACGACCTTTTAAATAAATTTTTAAGTTTCGCATAAGATTGCATACAATTTTAATCAATTTTCAGAGCATCAAAGTTTAATTGAGCCATAGTTGTAACTTATGAGATATATATTATATAGTTTACATAAACTTAATAATTATAATTTAAGTTTAAATAAATAAAATAAATTATACTAAATAAACTATAAAGAACAAATGTGAGTATTTATGAAAATTTAATATGAATATACCTTGGTGGAGATGCTTCCATCTCCTTTAATTTTTCTTCGATTTCATTCTTTTCTTCTATTAATTCATCCCATTGCTACAAAAATATATGCATAAATTAAATATAATCACAATAATATCTATTATCTTACTTTACAAACTAAGTAATAATTTAGATATGATTTAAGCTTACTTTAACATTTAGAGCCATCTCTCTTGTAGCAGCAAGGTATGCAAAATTTGAACTAGCATCATTAGCTTTTTCTTCAGCATTCTCTTTTTGTTGCGCAGATAAATCTTTTAAAGTTTCTTCCACTTGAAGTAACTAAACAAAATGATCCCAATTTGACAGTATAAGTAAAGATAACATAACAATTATATTAATATTGAATATACCTTTTTATAATTTGTTTTCAGTCGTTCTTGTAAAGCTACAACATTTTTCATGTATTGAATCAACTTTTCTTTAACATGTTTCTCTTGTAATCTATCACATACAAAATTTAGAAAATGAATGATAAACCATAATATTCAATAAAAATTTTAAATTTGAATTATAGCAAAAAGTTTAAAAAATAAATTTATATTTAATAGCAAATATAATGGTACATTAATACATTATACTAAAACTTAAATAAACTATATTATATTATAATATTTATAGTATATTTTATGAGAATTAATATTTATAACTTCTGTGTTTAAATAATACAATTTTTTGTTTATTTTTTAAACACTTCGAAGATTTAAAAATTTAAAATTTAATTTACTATATTTAATTTGTAATAAATTTGTGTAAATTTGTAAGATGACTGTAAATATTAACAAAATCACATCAGAAAATATTTTTTTTAATATATCTTACAATATATATAAATTTATAATAGAACAAAATTTTTCTAATGTTGAAATACAATTATAGTTTATCTCCAGTTTTAATATCAATAAAGAAACTTGTAATTAAGTAAGAAATACAAACTTTATAACCCATTCTAAAGCATGACCTAGAGAAACAGGTTTTCCATCACAGTAATTGAAATCCAAATGATGAGATAAATAACTAGTAGCTTCCAGAAGACGATTAAATTCTCTCTCAACCATTTCATCTTTTTCTTTAGGAACTTGCTATAATACAAAACATATTGCATTAAAATGTGATAT